>PVIA01002375.1:0-211410 GCA_004024845.1 Tonatia bakeri | reverse complement strand
TCATATAATAAGGGCTTGGTGATGATGAACTCCTTTAACTTGGCCTTGTCTGAGAAGCACTTTATCTGCCCTTCCATTCTAAATGAAAGCTTTGCTGGATAGAGCAATCTGGGATGTAGGTCCTTGCCTTTCATGACTTGGAATACTTCTTTCCAGCCCCTTCTTGCCTGTAAGGTCTCTTTTGAGAAATCAGCTGACATCTATTTTTCTTGTTAGTTTATTTTGTTCATTAGATTCCAGTTATAAGTGAGGTCACATGGTATATGTCTTTTGCTGACTGGCTTATTTCACTTAGCATAATAGCCCCCTGTTCCATCCATGCTGTCACAAAAGGTAGGACTTCCTTCTTTCTGCTGTGTAGTATCCCATTGTGTAAATGTACTACAGTTTTTTAGTCCACTCATCTACTGATGGGCACTTGGGATATTTCCAACACTTGGCTATTGTAAAAAGCGCTGCTATGAATGTAGGAGTACATGAGTTCTTTGAATTGGTGTTTCAGGTTTCTTAGGCTATATTCCCAGCAGTGGAATTGCTGGGTCAAAAGGCAGTTCCATTTTTAATTTTTTTAGGAAATTCCATACTGTTTTCCAAAGTGGCTGCACCAGTCTGCATTCCCACCAACAGTGCACTAGCCTTCCCTTTTCTCCACATCCTCTCTAGCACTTGTTTAATTTATTGATAGCCATTCTGACAGGCATGTAGCTCTATAATTTTATAAAATAAAGGACTTTAAAACCAAAGAAGTAGAGTAGATATAATCTGATAGTTAGAACAGTTCTTCCAAAGAAAAATAGCTGGCAAATTTATACCAAGAAGCTAAGAAAACTAAAGGATGTGGAGGAGGACCCAAAAAACTCCTCTGGAATTTATTTATTAAAAATTGTGTATTTATTCTTACATGTTTAAACTTCAGTCACCTTTGAAGTACTTTCCATTTGAATGCAATACACCTCTCAAAACATTTTCTCCACTGCTCAAAACAATTTTTGAACTTGTCAATTTTGATGCCTTTTAGTGCTTCTGCTGTTTCTTGTTTCACCTCTTCTACATCAGCAAAACATTTCCCTTTGAGGACTTTTTCCATCCAGGGAAGCAAAAAAAACACAAAAAAACAAAACACATGGGGTGAGATTGGTTGAATAGGGAGGGTGCGGCACAGGGTGTCTTGCCCTTTTTGGTCAAAAACTGATGAACATTCAGCATGGTACAGGAAAGTGCGCTCATAAATCACCCATCATGAAATGGGCAAACAAGTTGAAAGAATCTTCAAAAACAGTCACTGAAGCTGAATGCAGCCTCTCACAACAATGCTAGCTAGTCCACTGATAAAATAATGAACCCAGATGGTCTCCTGGAACACTCACCTAGTGGGGAAGCCTGTACCACAAGGGGCCCACCTTCCAGAAGATAATTTCACTTTTTAGGGGGTTCCCCATGTATAGTTAAAAATAACAAATTCAGAGGGAGTGCATTATATAATTTTATGTTAAATATTTGGCCTTTACAATAATTTTGTCAACATGGGAAGACATATTTGATGCTGTAAAATAAAGTATAACCCTTAATTACTCAACTCATTCCATGTGGTACTTTTTTTTATCACAATCAGTGTAGAGAGTTGGGTTGGGATGCACTTCTAATAATAGTTTAACTATTTGGAATATCCTGCACATTCTGAAGGGAGGTAAAAACAACTGCTTTTGTGAGAGAGTGGCTTCTCTTGCTTTCTCTGTGTGGGGCAGAGAGGAAAAGGCCAGATGCTCAGCATGGCAGGCTCGAAGGGCAGCCTTTTAGGATTGCCAGTCTGGGGACCCAAGATCATAGACAAGGCAAACATCCCAAAGGGAGACACGGGGGCTCAGGGAAGGATTGTCCGTCAGCAGCATGAGCCTAGCACAGGGGGAGAGGGCCTGGGGCTCAGGCAGGTGTCCAAGTGAATTCCAGGACTTTTGCTTGTTAGTTTAAAACTCAGGATGAGTTACTTTGCCACTTAATTCTTTTGTTTCCTCACACATGAAGTTCTACCTGATTGGGTTGCCATGAGGATTATTTGGGCAGAAATGCCTATTAAGTTCTCAGGTCCAGTCCTGATGTGCCGTAAACCCTCACAGATGGTTATAATTATTATTAGGATGGAACATTATTTGACAGATGAATAATTAATGGAATTAATGGATGACTTAATGATAACAGGGCACCAGTGAATTTTAGAATTAGATGTGCTGTTTCTTCAAGTCAGTATGGTTGTGCCTGACAGTGTGGTTATCATCTTTTGCCTGCATATATTATTTCCTCCAACTTAATTAACAAATAATTTTTTCCATGTGCTGGAATTAAACTATTTAATTAATCTACCTAACTCCTTGGTTAGTAGCCCAAGGGTGGGATAAATTTACAGGTGAAATTTAATTTCTGGACATACTTATATTTATTTGTGGTCATGAATTATATTCAATTTTATATAGAAAATCCCCAAATTGTGAAGGCAGTGGAAAATAAAAAGTGCGAGGGCTATTTAAAAATACCTAATTGCATATCTAATTTCAGCTTACTCATTCTGTTACCCAGAGTGATGGGTGGATAACAATTATAATAAGGGTTTTGATTTTTAGATTACTATTAATTGTGTTTTTGCATTGGCTAGAGTAGTGGGCCTCTTCAAAGGAGAAATTGACTTATGAAATGACAACCTGTGACATTAAATATAATTCTTTTTTGGTTGGTGTGAAATACTCTGGAGAATTCGCTGTCTAATCCAGGTAATGGGTAACCATCTAGAAAATAAAAAGTTAAATAGCTTGATGTGAATTACATTGCTACATCTATACACCTATTGGTGCACCATTGCTGAGCTCTGAATTACATGGAACCTTTTGGGAAAAATTGCAGGAAATATTCTATTTGTTTTTCTAAGGCCACCAATACAATAAAAAGCATTTATAAGCCTGGAATAAAAAAATGAGTATACATAGTTACTTTTGTTGATTTAGAGAAAAAGACTATATATTAGTATATCAAATATTAGTGTATCTAAACATATATATGTGTATATATCATTTAAAAATATTTTATTGTTCAATTACAGTTTCCTGTATTCCCCCCCAATCTATATATCTTTATTATATAACAAAATCTACACTTTTAAAGTCAGCAATGAGTGAAGATTATTTGCAATGTCCATATTGGAGATTTACTCTTTGATCATTGGGTTTGCTAACAGTAGAGTAATCATGTCACTTAGGTTGACTTGCTCACTTCCCAGGACACGTTTGTTGTGGGCAGGGAGCATGTCTTGTACATAATAAAATGCTCAGCGCCTTTCAGTGAAGCCACTTTTCAATAGAAGATGCTTGACAGTCGTTGAACGACACAACTATCAATTAACTGCCCTCCTTTTTTTGGGAACCATTTTGGCCAGAGGAAGAGTTTCACATGGCCTCTTTTTCACACATGAAGAGAGGAAGGTCGTGGGGTCAAATTCCTCCTCTAGATACTTACAGGTCTCGGTGAACATGCTCCTCTAGCCAAATCGAAGCAGTGGGGGAAGGGAAGGAGAGACTCTTTCTGGTTGCTCTGGTGATCTGTGGTCCTTTTGTCTGTGTCCAGGACTGCAGTGGGCCAAGCCCAGTGACACTGTGGTGTGATGTGAGTGGTGCCTGTGGCACTGGCTACAGGAAAACAGGATGCCGATATGAACACGAACAGCCTCTGAAATGACAACTGTGGTTTGGCCAACCTTGGAAAGGACGCAGTCTAACAGAGACACTGCCTCTCCTCCAGCTGGCCTGTGGTCATCAAGAATTATTTGGGAAGACATCCTACCCTTTCAGGTAGGATCTTTGATTGGCTTCCTTATCTTAATGCTTCCTTTTTAACACCTTTTTTTCTGTTTTTTTTTTGTTTGTTTGTTTGTTTTGTTTTAAGAGAAAGAGAGGGTGAGGGAGAGAGAAAGAGAAGGAGAGAAACACTGATTTGAGAGAGAAACATCTATTGGTTGTCTTGCCCATGCACTGAGACAGGGGCCAAGCTCACGATCCAGGTATGTGTCATGACTTGGAATCAAACTCATAACACTTTGATCTATGAGATGACGCCCAAGAAACTGACCCATACTGGCCATAGCGTAACTCTCCTTTAAAAAAAAAAAGATTTTATTTATTTATTTTTAGAGAGGGGTAGAGGGGGTAAAAAGAAAGGTAGAAAAGCCTCAACATGTGGTTGCCTCTGGTACATTCCCCATTGGGGACCTGGCCTGCAACCCAGGCATGTGCCCTGACTGGGAATCAAACCAGCAACCCTTTGGTTCACAGGCCGTCACTCAGTCCACTGAGCCACACTAGCCAGGGCTTAACTCTCCTTTTTAAGGTTTCCTCTGACAATTGTTTTGTTCTCATTCCCCTGATTATCTCCTGGTTCTTGAATTTGACCTTTGTCTCTTGCTCTCATGAAAGGGGGGTGCCTACCAGCTACTTTCATGAAATCTAACAGTTTTGTCCAGATCCTTAACCATGCAAACCCTGTATCATTCAGCAAAACTCTGGAAATGCAAAAACAAACAAACCAAACTCTAGAAATGCTACTTTAAATTTTTTTTCTTAGATTCTTCTGCTACTTAGATTTTCAAATAAAAGTTGTTTAAGGAAAATTAATGCTCTGCATTTTAAATTAGTTTAGTTCCTGTAACATTTTCTGTTGCATCTTTCCACGGGCACAGTGACTTGGACAGGCCTCTGCCCGCAGTGTGCTTCGTCCTCTGGCCCATCCTGTCTCTTTGGAGAGCACTCGCCGAGCTTTCAAAATGCAGTGAATGCATCCCCTCCTCCTCCTCCTGGGAGAGATGATCACTTTCCCTTTTGTGGGCCCATAGTAGTTTTGACTTTGTTTTATAATCGCATTGTACCATACTTTATGGTATTTATTTTCATGTCTGCTGTTATTTATTAGTCTACAAAGCCCTTGAAGACTGGGTCGATGTGTTAACTATTTTCAATTCCCTAGTGTCTAGCAGAATGTATGTAGTCGGTGCTTAGTCAAGTCTCATTGTTTGAGCCTAGAAAGTAAAAGGGTTGTAGATGGGAAGAAGTATACCATGTGAGAACTGAGACTAGTGAGACCAGGGGTGCAGACCTGCTCATGGGACATGGGAGGCTGGGAAAGAAGCAAGTGCTGTGAGGCAAAACACTTGGTTTGGTCTCTTGTAAGAATGCTGGCATGACCGGCGCTTAAGGTGACTCTGAGATACTTGAGAGAGCAGTAGGCTGTTGAAGATCTAGTTATTGATGTCCACGAGAGTGAGACCAAGGCCCATTGTAAATGTGAGTCCTCTATACATAGGAGGCATTTGGAACTGTAAGTGTGGGTGAGACTGCTCAGGTAGAGAGGGGGAGTGAGAAGAGAAGGGGGCCCAGGAACCTGAAGTCGTGTGCCTGCCAGGGTGCCAGAGGAGGGAGGAAGAGGTAAACACAGTGACAGCTGTGTTACAAAACAGCAAGGGTCATCATGTCTCAGAAGGGTGATGGTCAACGAGGTTGGTGCTGTTGAAAGATCAAAGGAGAACCAAAGAACTATTTGATAAAACTATGAATAAATAACAGGTCAAACAAGATAAAGAGCTCCTCAAACTTAATGTATGCAAATCTGAAATCATGATTTTCTCCAGTACAGCTGGTCTGTTTTGGGAGTAGTTAAGCTGCAGCATTTCACCTTGCTAGTGCTCTTGTGAGCACAGCCCCAAGCTGGCTCCTTGGTCACAGGAAGTTTGGTGTCCCTTTGTCCTTTGATACCAGTGCCCTCCTAAATAAAGACCCAGGTCTCCTGTCTGGGCCCCATCACTTGCCTTCCTTCTGGGATTCCTCAGTTTCTAGTTCAAGGAAGAATATCTTTCTTCCTTATCCTAACCTTACTGGGTTCAGTGGTTTCAATGTGTAGAAACTGTACATTGAAACAATTTTGGCTATTAACCATTTTTCAGATACATGGTTTGCAAATGTTTTGTCCCTTTCAGTAGGTCGGTGTGTGAGATCTTGGTTTCAGTTTATTTGGATAAGTGCCCAGCTGTGGGATTGCTGGATCTTTCAGTAGTTCTATTTTTAATTTTTTGAAACCTCCCTACTGTTTTCTCTAACAGCTGCACCATTTTAGCATTCTAGTAGATTCCTTATAAGCCTCCTTATCTCTTGGGACAGGGAATTAAATGAAAAAATATGCAAAGCATTCTACAGTCTGATGCATTGAAGGTGCTCCATCAGAGTTGTTTCCCTTCCTGTAGGACTGTTTTTCCACAGAGGGAGCCAACGGAGCAAGCAGTCCGCAAATGGAAGGCTCTCCTTCTCTGCCTGGTGTCAGGCCTAGATGCAACTTTGGTTTTTAATAACAGCAAAGTTTGGTCTCAGACACAAATATTCTTTACTCCTTTAGTGAGAAGTGGATGAAGCAAATACATGACAGTGAGAAATGGGATGAAAAATGGACTCATTTTTTAAACTTAGTGTTACTTGTTTTTAGCAAGTAAAGCGAACTTGAAGGAGGCCTATTTGCTCCTAATGGGTTTGCCAGTCCCTCCTGGTAATCAGATTGCATGGGGCCTGCTCTCCGTTATCATCTGGTAGTCATTTTCAGAGCCGGGGAGACACCACGGGGGACCTGCCTCTGGCAGGCAGTTCTGTGTTTGATTTGCACCATGCGTCCATGTGCAGTTTCATGCTGTTTGAAGATAGCACGTCACATCGTTGCCGAACTCGATTCTCTCCATTACTCCTAAGTGTGTGTTAGCTCTGGGGTGAGGTCCCCTCACACTGGGCTGCCCTAGGATGTGGCCCACTGAGTATTTTGCAGCAATGCTTCAGGCTGAGCTGGGGCCAGAGAGGAGCTGAGGTAAGCACTGTTTCCCTGGGGAAGCCCACTCCTTCCCCCTAAATTCTGGAGGGAAGGAAGGAATCCTTGCCTGGGAGTGCTGGCCATGCAATGGTAGACCTTCTGCTTCATTCTGTAGCTACGTTGGTCCCACGCACTCCTGCAAACCTGTGTATTCTACTGTGTCTGGGGTCCCAGCTTCCTCCTTAGGTGCCAACTTAGCTGTGTGTGTGGGTTGAACAGGGTTAGCCTCAGACGAAGCTTTGAAACAGGTTCATTTTCCTCACACTACTATCCCAAACAATTTCTTCCAACACTATGAGGTAGCACACCCCTCATTGGACAGATACTTATTTAGCAGCTACTAGGGGCCTGGCACCATTCCATACCATTGATTTACATCAGTGATCCAAACAGAATTATTGTCCTCAACTTCTATTCCGACAGTGACACGGACACAGATATAGGCAAAAGTTCAAATGACCAGAGGGGACAGTCAGTAAAGTAATGAATGGCATAAAGGACTGGTGGGGACTGTGGCCAACTGGAGAGTGAGGTGTCCCTGAGGGGCACATTGCTCTTCTGCCAACATGGGAGAATGGTGGCCCTTTGCATTTCACTTCTAGAAAAGTTGAAAATCTGGATATTTAACATGTAAAAATCTCTTGTTTTTCAAATGTTGCTAGCAAGTTCAGAAGCTTTAAAAATATTATTCCAGTCCAAATCCAAAAACAGACAAACAGCAAAAATAAAAATCTGTCTTTGTCAGATTCTTCCCAGTGCAGTCAGTTTGTGACTTCTGTGCTGTGGGGTAAGCAATAAAAATGGGCTTTGTAACTTCAGGCAACCAGCAGAGAAAGGAACATATTTGAGAGGCAGCTGCTCAGATTTCTCTCCTCAGCAGAAAGCATCATTGACCAATGGCCCCATCTGCTGCCCCTTCTTACCTACCCCCACATTTACACTGACCACCCTCTCTGCAAGCTGCCACCAGCCAACGACTGGGCATGGCCGAGTATGGAAGCAAGGCTCAGGACTTCTCCAGGAGGTGACTTTGACTCAAGGTTTGCCCATAGACTTGGCCAAACCACTATTCCTGCAGTCTGAGACTCCTTCCCCCCAGTCTTCCTTCCCTCTCTCCTCCTGCAGTATCAGACCTGCATGGCTGTCTCAGCTTCTTCCTGCCTTTTCCTGCCCCCTCCCAATAAACCCCTTGCACATAGAATTCTCAGCATACTGGAACTAGCAGTAGGCACCAGAAATTCTTATTGAAAGGGAGTTTCCTTCCAAGTCCTGGTTCCCTAGCTTGTTATTTCCTATTAGTTTTTTTTTTCCTGGCTTATTTGATGCCTCGGAGAGTTAGTTTCAGAGGGGCTTGGACTCTGGGGAGATGAGTGGCAAAGTGGGGAGATCAGCTGGGGTGGAGGGGTTGGGAAGGAGTGGGGACTGGAGATGATAAGCCCCCATGGTGGGGGGCAGCACTGGCTAAGAGATCAGGGAGGGTGGTCTGGACAGTAGGTGGTGTCTTTCCTAGCAGAGGGCAGAAAAAGCCTTCACCACAATAACCAGCTTTGGCACCTTATTGCTCAGATGTTCACTTGAGTGTTTGCTTTTTTATCCTCCACTTATCACTACTCCCTGTGCTTCAAACACTCGGACGCATGTGTGCATGCACATACACGCACATGCACACACATACTTCCAGCTTAGATCTCTGGAAGAAAGTAACCTGCCAGATAAGATATTAGACTTTTGAGGCAATACACATTGGGATAGTTGACTTAATATCTTACAAGATTGCACACAGCACTTTTAGCACCTTCATACTGATGTTTTCAATCCATTTTAATTTGTTCAGTTTTTCACAGAGTCCTGTGAGAGGTAAGAGTTATTGTCCTTGCAGTTATAATCGTGACTCAGACTTCAGCCCACTCGGCCGAGTTCTCAGGGGCTGCTGTCCAGATGGTGCGAACAGCATTGTTGTGCATGTTTGGTGACAATAGCTGGAGTAATTTATTCAATTTTGTGGAAGAAATAACCAGCAACTGAGGTTTATAATGGGCAGCTCTTATCCGGTCTCTCGATATTACTTTGCTTGTGTGTGTGTGACTCAGAGCAGAATTGCTTTGAAACCAAAACAACTGACACAGTCTGACTGCGACAGATCTATGGCTTACAGGGAGTGGAGTACAATAATCAATGAGATACTATAAGCAAAGTCATCTGGGGCACTTACATCAACTTTTTAAAAAGATACCTTAGAAAAAATGCTGAATTTTCAGTTCTTAAATGGGGATGAACTCACTCTAGGAAAAACACAATGTGGTTTTTAAATGGAAGTACATCTACTGTCTGGCAGAAAGTTCTTGTGGTTTCTTTCAATTCTTTAAGCTCTTTCTTATTACAGACTAACATCTCCCATCAGCATGTATCTTTGCTTTCTTCTTGACTGCCTTGATCATGCAGTGTTTCCAGTCCGGGTTACATGTGATTGGAGGTATATTTGGGGGCCAAGGGGAGTGTCTGACATGAAACCCCAGCTGCTCATAGGTGGGGGCTCAACTGTTAGACAGAAAGAAAACATAATGAGTAGGTTCTTGAGCTGGGAGGGAATTAATCAAAAATCATTTATGGAAAAACTCTTATTGTTCTTGCACCTGACATTTTAAATGCAGCTATTAAACCCATCTGCCTCTCAGTGACTGGGGCATGAAAACCAGCAGCCGATCCCACTCTATACACTCAGTTGTGCAAGACTGCTTGCAGCTTTCCCACTACTTACCAACTCTTACTTTCATTTTTGAAGTCCAAGACTACCTAGAGATATTCTCTTCTATATATTGTTTTTTTTGTACTATTTTGAAATATAACAACTTACAGCAAGTACATACGATCTATATGAACTGTTGTTTAATATAAGCCCAAGCTAATGAATACATGCCCATTAAACTGTTGTTTAATAAGCCAAAGAGAGAGAACTTCAAGGAAACCTACCCTGCCGGCACTTTGACCTTGGACCTCTAGCCTCCAGAACCGTGGGAAAGTAAATGGCTTTTGTTTGAGCCACTCAGTCTGTGGTATTTTGTTATGGCGGCCTGAGCAAACTAATGTAATATTCAAATTTATTCTTATGTGTTATCACCTAAAAGTTTTATATTTTTGGTATTGGCATTGAGCATTTAAATTAAACTGGAATTTATTTCTGTTTGTGGTGTGAAGCAGGTGTTCTATTTTGTTTTTTCCCTATGGATATCTCATTACCTCTACACAGCTTATTCAGAAGCCTGTTGTCTCCCACTGATTTGTAATGCCATCCCGTCATTCATCTGACATTCACACAAATGCATGTACTTGTGTGTAGGCTGTATGTTGTGTACGTTTGTCAGTTCGGCTATATCTGTGCACAACCAATGTGTCTTCATTACATCAGGTTTATAACAAACCTCGATAACCTGGTAGAGTGAGTGATAACAACAGTAACTTCTCCATAGTGTCTTGGCTACTTCTGGGCCTTTGGGTTTTCATCTGTTTTAGAATCAGCTTGTCAATTTCCACACCTGCACCCATACATATTAACCTACTGGTATTTCGATAGGGATTGCATGAAGTCTATAATGAATTTGAGGAATTACCATCTTAAAATCTTTAAAATACTGAAAATTTTATTACATGAACATGGTAAATTGTTTAAGTTTTCTAATATCTTTCAATAAAGTTTAATGATATTCTTTGAAGAGGTCATGTACAGTATTGTTACATTTATGCTTAGGCACTTTATATTTTGATGTTACTGTTAATGGTATCAGTTTTTTAAAGTTTTACTTTTGTTTATTATGATGTTTCCATGTATAAAAACTAATACATATGTACAATTGGGATTTTGCAACTTTATTGAGGTAGAACTGAAGTATGAGACAGTGCATGTATTTAAAGTTCCCAACTTGATCGCTTTTAACACATGTCTGTCCTAAGAAACCATCACTGCAATCATGGTGAACCTTTCCATCAGGCCATGGGTTTACCTGTGCTCCTTCGTGGTCCAGTTCTTCCTCCATGCCTGTCCCCAGGCAGCCACTTTCGTGTTTGTTGGTCACCTGAATAAAGTGGTCATCTGTTGGTAAAGTGTTCAAAGCTTTTGTCCAGTTACAAAATTGGGTTCCTTGTCTTCTCAGTGCTCACTTGTGGCCATTCTTTATATATTCCCTGTACAAGTCCTCTGTCAGATATGTTTTGTCAATACTGTCTCCCACCCAAGTTTGCCTTTTTGTTTTTTAAATTACGTCTGCCCAAGAACAAAAGTTTAAATTCAGATGAATTCCAATTTATCATTTTTTTTCTTTTATATTTTATGCTTTTGAATTTCCATCTAAGAACTCCTTGCCTACTATAGGGTCACAAACATTTTCTGCTCTGTATTCTTCTAATTTTATAATTTGGTCTATGATCTATTTTGAGTTAATTTTTATATGATGTAAAATAAGGGTTGTTTTTTTTTTTTATCCCTATATTGGTATCTCCTTGATCCATCATCATTAGTTGAAGAGGCTTTCTCCTTCCACATTGAATTGCCTTTGTCAGAAATCTAATGACTGTCCAGAAAGTACCCAGCCATGTACTATGAACAATAGAGACATGTATTGAAGAAGACAGAAGAAACATTATACAGCAGACAATGACCCCTCTTCAAAATAGGCAACTTGGGACCCCACACCGTTCTCCCAGTTGCCATCAGCTGCTCCGTTGTATTTTCCTGAATCTCACTGATGGTCTGAACTCTCTTCCCTTTCAAAGGTGATTTTAGGTTTGGGAAAAGCCAGAAATCACAGGGCACCAAATCTGGGCTGTAGGGGGCTGAGTCAGCTGGGTGGTTTGATGTTTCACCAAAAAAAAAACAACAACAACTCTGCACAAGACATGTACATTCTTATGATGAAGCTGCCAATCACCATAGCTGCAGTTTCTGAATCATCTGAATCATTTCCCGTCTCATGATGGGTGATTTACTAGCACACCTGCCCGCACCTGCTGAGTGCTGAACAGTTTCTGACCAAGAAGCGCATGACCCTGATGCTCCCCCCTCCCTATTACCTGATCTCGCACTGAGCTACTTTTCTTTTTTGTTTCCTCTGATGAAAAAAGTCCTCAAAGGGAAGCATTTTGCCGATGTGGAAGAGGTGAAACAAAAAATTGCAGAAGCACTTTAAAAGGCATCAAAATTGACAAGTTCAAAAACTGTTTTGAGCAGTGGGAAAAATGTCTTGCTATGTGTATTGCATCAAATAGAGAGTACTTTGAAGGTGACTGAAGTTTAAACATGTAAGAATAAATACACAATTTTTTAATAAATTCTGGGTTTTTTTGGATCCCTTCTTGTATATTGCCCTCATTATTGAGCAAACTTACCAAACTCATTTATAATTTCTGATTGGAAATTTAAGATTATTTGGGATTTTCTTCAGAAGCAATATTGTCTACAAAGAAATCTTTGATGTTGCCTTTAAAATTTTTAATATATTTCTTAAAATTTTATAGTATCACTGTGCTGACTAGTACTGGAATACCACCTTGTGGAGATGCAGCAACAAAAAGCATTATTTGTACTCCTTTTCACAAAGTGAAAATTTTCATTATTTTACTGTCAAATAGGAAGTGCCTTTTAAATTCCTTTGATCAGATTAGAAAATTCTTTCCTATGCTTTGTTTACATATATAATTTTATGATGAATAATGGTTGAATTTTATCAGTTTGGCAACATGTATTGAGATAATCTGTACCTTTTGGAAATGTTACATTAATTTAATTTCTAATATTAAATCAGGTTTGTGTTCCTAGATTAAACCTAGGTTTGTTGTTGGACATTATGTACTCTATTTTTAGAGATAATTTCTGAATCAATGGGCCGATGTTTGTTTAGGATTTTAAATTCTTGATACTGGGAATTTGGATTTTCTTGCTTTTTATAAATTTATTTTAAACCAACCTCAGAAAAAGTTTTGAGGTAGCAGTCACAATTTCTGGGTGTTAGGATGGTGGCATGTCTTTGGCGTCAACCATTTGGTCCATTATAGGCATATACAAATGAAAATGTTTATGTCTTGTGAATTAAATCCTTTATAAGGTGACCCTCTTTATCTGTAAGAGTGCATTTTTTGCCTTAAGGTCTATTTTATCAAATGTTAAAAGAGTCATGCCCTTCTCTCTTAGTACTTTTTAACTAGGGGTCTAGGGAAGAATTAGGTCCCAACACTTGAAGGCATCCTTTGAATGGAATTAATTAACTTCTCTTCCATGCACCCAGTGTGACACAGGAAGACACTACCTGAACAGTGTCTGAGGGTTTGAGAAAATAGCCCTCAAATCCTTTCATGTAGAATTCTTAACACTAGTTGAGATGGGCTGAATATCCTTCCACAAAAGTATGCAAAGCCCTTTGGAGTGAGAAAATACCAAAACTTTTATTTTGGTAATTGTACCTCATGTATTTACACTTTCTTGCCTTTTGTATACTTGGGTTGATCCCACTTTTACAGTTTACTTTATTCTTAACTTGGATACTTCCTTCTGGCCCTTTTAGTTTAGAAATCCACTAGACTTAAAATTTTTTTTAGTTAATTGGCTTCTAATTTCCTTTTTACTTTTGTAGTTTGAGCACATCAGTGAATCTGTGGCCTCATATACCCTCTAACCAGATCTGTCCCTTATAAAACTCAGGTGAGGCCCTCATCTCGGCCTTAGGAGTAGGATGCACACTGTTACAGAAATATTGTGTGGGGAGTACTAGGGGTTGAATAATGTCCTCCTCAAATTCGTATGTTGAAGTCCTAACCCTAAGCACCTCAGAATGTGGCATGATTGGAAACAGGGTTGTTGCAGTTGTAATTAGTTAAGAGGAGATCATGCTAGAGTAGGGTGGGCTGCTAATCCAATGAGACTGGTGTCTTCACTGAAAGGAGAAATTTATACACAAAAACACACATGATTACAAATGAACATGAAGACAGACATCAGGGTAATGTGCCTTTGGCTGAGGAACACCTAAGATTCCAGCCAGTGGACCTCCAGAAGTCAGGAGAGAGACACGAAACAGGATCTCTCCCATAGCCTCAGAAGGAACCAACCCTGTGATGCTGACACTGGCCCGCAGTGTCCAAGTCATTATGGATGAAATGAGACATTCACACAGACTACTGAGTCTGGTGGAGGAAAAGGGACAGCGTGGCTTTTCTCTCAAGGGGAGCAAAAACCCCAGCCTTAGCCATGACAAGCCTTTACTGGGTTTCTCTGCTCATTACATGATGGTCCTCATTCACTATGGACAGGTTTGCTTTAGGTGGTTACCTTTTACAGAAAACAAAGGAGCCAATGCTGCTAATCACATTACAGAAGAGGGATATTTGCAAATGAAAAAGCAAAAGTAGTTGAACCGGTTACACTCATCCCTGGAAGGTTTA
The DNA here is from genome assembly GCA_004024845.1 of Tonatia bakeri. Taxonomy (NCBI): domain Eukaryota; kingdom Metazoa; phylum Chordata; class Mammalia; order Chiroptera; family Phyllostomidae; genus Tonatia; species Tonatia bakeri. The sequence goes on along the minus strand of PVIA01002375.1, from coordinate 197,103 downwards.
GCATGGATTTTAGGAAGTTACTTTGCAGTAAATGTCCTCAATTCAGAGTGAGGGAGTTTTAGCAAAAAGCAAGACTCATAGCAGCCTAGGTACATTGCAGGCCTGATTCCTCATGGGAGAACCTATCCACAGGCGTGGGTCCTGTGCATCTCCCAGTGGGAGCTGGGCCCACACTATGCAGAATAATCTACTACACCCTGCTGACACTCGGATCTTGGGCTTCTGGCTTCTAGACCATGAGGTAATAAACTGTTGTTTAAGTGCCATGCCCCCTCCTGCCCCCCAATATGTGACACTTCAGTAGCAGCTCCAGCAAATTAATATAGGGAGATTGCATGGGTTAGATTGAAATGAAGGGTGAAGAAATAGGGAGAACCCTTTTATTTTTATTTTTTAATTTTTTCTTTTACATATTATGAGTTCATGGTAAACATTTATTTTTCATTGTTCAAGTACAGTGGTCTTCATTTTCCCACCATCACTGTCCCCTGCCCCACCCACCCCACCTCCCACCTTCAATCCTTTCTCCCTTTGGCTTTGTCCATGAGTCCTTTATACATGTTCCTTGATGGCCCTTTCCCTTGTTTACCCTATTTTCCCCCCTCCCCCTCCCTTCTGGTTACTCTCAGTTCATTCTTTATTTCAATGTTTCTGGTTGTATTTTACTTTCTTGTTTATTTTGTTGATTAGGTTCCATTTACTGGTGAGATCATATGATATTTGTCTTTCATCTCCTAGCTTACTTCACTTAGCATAATGCTCTCCAGTTCCATCCATGCTGTTGCAAAGGATAGGAACTCCTTCTTTCTTTCTGCTGCGCAGTATTCCATTGTGTAAATGTACCACAGTTTTTTGATCCACTCATTTACTGATGGGTACCTAGGTTGCTTCCAGCACTTGGCTATTTTAAATTGTGCTGCTATAAATATTGAGGTTCATAGGCTCTTTTGAATTGGTGTTTCAGGATTCTTATGGTATAGTCCCAGCAGTGGAATTGTGAGTCAAAAAGCAGTTCCATTTTTATTTTTGAGGAAATTCCGTACTTTTTTCACAGTGGCTGCACCAGTCTGCATTCCCACCAACTTTATATTAGGGTTCCCTTTTCTCTACAACCTTGCCAGCACTTATTATTTGTTGATTTGTTAATGATAGCCATTCTGACCAGTGTGAAGTAGTATCTCATTGAGGTTTTAATTTGCATCTCTCTGATGGCTAGTGATGCTGAGCATCATTTCATATGTCACTGGGCCCTCTGTATATCCTTCTTGGAGAAGTGTCTGTTCAGGTCCTTTGCCCATTTTTAATTGGGTTGTTTATCTTCCTGGAGTGGAGTCGTGTGAGTTCTTCATATATTTTGGAGATCAAACCCTTGTCCAAGATATCATTGGCAAATATGTTTTCCCATACAGTTGGTTCCCTTTACATTTTGCTGATGTTTTCTTTAGCCATGCAGAAGCTTTTTATTTTGATGAAGTCCCATTTGTTTATTCTTTCCTTTATGTCCTTTGCTCTAGGGGACAGATCGGTGAAAATATTGGTGCATGGAATATCTGAGATTTTCCTGCCTAGGTTCTCCTCTAGGACTTTTATGGTGTCATGACTTGTATTTAAGTCTTTTATGCATCTTGGGTTTATTCTGGTATATGGTGTAAATTGGTGGTCGAGTTTCATATGTTTGCATAAGTTGTCCAGAGGGAGAACCCTTTTAACTTAGACGAATAGAAGTTATAGGGGGGTGGATTTGGAGTTCAATACTTGTTGGTAACTTTGACCTTCTCATCACTCTCAAATGTGCTTTTTCCAATTGTGACCCTAACTCATAGGTCACTCTGCCTCAATTCTTCTGCTGCAAGTGCATTTACATGCCCATTTTCATCTTTCCAGGAGCCACTATTATCCCAGCAGTTACAATCCTGCAGCTGTACTCCTAGTTATCCCCAGTTAGAAGACCTAGGGACAGCCAATGGCTTCATCTATATCCAGGGATAAAAAAAAAAAGTTTCATTTTTGGATGTCAAAGATTATATAGACTGGAAGAGGTACAGGCAAAACTACTTTGTCCCAAATGTCCTACCTTTCCTCCCAAGCTCAAACTAAAAGAATAATTTTTATCATGTATTTTCCAATGCCAAAACATTCCCTATACTAACTAGCTCAGCTAGAAAACTATGAGATGGTTACTTGGGAGAACTGTCATTCTAATTTATCTAGTAGGAATGATGCCAACAGGATAAATGAGACATTTGTTTTTTATTCCTGGCAAAAAGGAATTCAGAGATAGATAGAAGTCACCAGTTCATATCAAGCCAAGTCTGAAAATCAGTGTTATTTGTCACAATCTGAAGCCGTAGAGGGTGTCAGCACTGTGGGTAAACCCACCAATCCTCATGCAGTATTTCTTGGCTGCATCATTTTTAGAGAGGACTTATATTTTGGACTCTTGCTATTGATTACGTCTGAGACAGATGAAAGGAAACAATTTATAATTGTTTAACATGTGTGCACAGGTCAACATATCCCACCTCCAAATTATTTGCAATCTAAGGAATCATAATGCTCTGGAGATTTACTGAAGGCCCTGGGTTTCAATCACAGTATTAAAATTTATTGACCTTCAAAGGAAATGAGAAGCAAATTGTAGCTTCTTCAATTCGTACATGCCAAGAGTTGGCCATTCATCCTGCTACCAGACAAATGAACATTTGTAGTGACTTCCTGCCAGAAACAGTTGAGAATGAAAAAAAATTCTTGGCAGAGAAGATAAGTTTAGACACACTTATGATCTATAATTAAGTCATCCGAAGATGCTAAAAGTCAAACTCTTGGACTAATTCTAACTGAAAAACTAGTGGGTCTTGAATTCTTCTGAAGCTCTAGAAATGAATGTGTATCTGCAAATAAAATTAGGAATTAATTTCTTCAAAATCTTTTATGTAAAACATCTCACCAAAGGCTAGAGCTTGACTCATTATTAAAAATAAATTTATCTTTCCTTTACAGAAAAATGTTTCAAGTGTAACTGTGATGCACCATAAAGCTGTATTTTTTTACCCTCCATTGTTTCATAAACTCAACATTCTGAGCTCTCACAACGAGGTATCCCTTCCACAGCAGACATTTAAACTTCTCTCTTATTCTTTTTCATTGTCTTTGAGTCACATTCATGATGGATACTTAATGCCTAGTCAAACCTCTGCCTGGAACTGTCTGGAAACAAGGGGTGACTTTTAACAGGCAGACAATAAACAGACAGGATGGATTTTATCTGTAGAGAAGCACCTGACAGCGCTTGTGTGACCAGTGGAGCTCGAGGTTGTTAAAGCTCTTAGCTTCTAAAGTTACAGCCTTGAATGAACATTTATAACCTAGTCCTGAGACTGATCTTCTTCCAGTACTGGGCAGCATATTGGTCCAGCCACAGGGTCACCTGCTGGCTGTTGGACAGTGACATTGCCAGATTATCTGTTTTCCATTATGTGGCTTCCCCATGGTCCTGTAGCTGTTTGGCTCATCCTGACGATGATCGACTGTGAAGTTCAAGCTGCACTTCTTCTATTCCAAATGAGTCATGAGCACATTAGAGTTTGGGAAGTAAAAGCAAAAACACAATTCCCAGCAGACAGTATTACTTGTGAAGCCTACCGAACAAGTAGATCAATGCAGGTCCTATCTGTCTTTAGTGTCACAAAAAAGACCAGAATTAAAGTGGTTTAGAGATGGAGGTGGTATTATTTCTTTGTCAATGGCAGGCTTTTAAAATTGTAATGTACTTCAAAGGCTACATTGTTGTCTAGTTGTCTGTTGTCTAGCCATCTTGGGCCATCAGACGATTAAGATAACTCCTGAGTCAATAAAGGTTTTCAGCCAGGGCTCGGATATTACTGCAGCTAGGTTATCAATAAGGTGGTTTGTTGAGTTCATTCTTCTCTTTGAACCTGTGCTGTTGGAAGACAGTTTTAGATTTTTGCTCCAATGGAAAGACTTTAAACTTATATTCGCCCCCATGTGTGCAGGTGTACAGGTTCCTAACAGAAGTGTCTGTCATCCTGCTGCCTCACTTGCAGCGTTGATATCCAGGTCATGGATTTAGCTGCTTGCCTAAAAACGCACCTTAAATCTGAGCTCCATCTGGAAAGAGAAAGCATCTCTCTGGCTCCAGCAGTGCCACCAGTCAAAGCTTTAAAAGGAGAGTGTTTCTTTCTGCTCTTTCTTCCTCACTCCAACCTCCAGGTCTGGGACTCTTTAATTAATGGATTCCAAAATTAGAATATGAAGGTAATTCCTTTGCAACACCTCCCATAACACAGCAATGTGCTTTGCTGTTTGGACACGAGTAATACCATGTACAACAGACAAATCTTTCATTGGGAGCTCCAACCTGATGTGCAGACTTGCTGCCCAGTGTACTTAGGTTTATGCCCATCTGCTTGGGTGGCAGGAGGCCTGTAGAGGGTGCACAAGCCAGTTGTGAGAAGGCTCTTCTGCCAGTGGAGGAGCTGGCTCAGGGACACAGCCTATATAACACAGTGTGTGCCAACATTCCAGCCAAGAGAACCTTCTGTTTGGCAGTTGTGCTGAACAAGGCAGCGTGCTGCTCTACAACAGGCAACATCTGCCGACAGGAAGCTGGTGGATGATGTACCCTCATTGACTGACCCCACTGCACGCTGTTACCCAACAAGCTAACAGTAAATGCCTCGTGAAAGTAAGTGAGTGTTAACATTCCTTCTTCATTGTGGAAATATTTGTTGAATGCCTACTATTTGCAAGTCATTGTGCAAGGTGTTTCCAGACAATACAGGTGCATTTCACGTGGATCCTAGCTTTAAGAGGCTGAGAGTAGCAACAGAAATAGGCATGCACATAGAGTGTTGGTTGACTTGAAAGGAATGCCATAATCAGAGAGAGAGACACACACCAAAGTCACAGAGATTTGCTGTGGAAGCTCAGAGGAGGGAAGAAGATGCTTAGCTGAGGGGCTGGTATGGGTGTAGTGTGTGGAATGAGCCTCCAGGGTGGGAAGGGTTTGCACCAGTGGTTAGAGTAGAAAGGGCCATTTGAAGCGGAAGGCATTGCATGTTTAGGCAGGACTAAGAGAATGTCCTGCTTGAGTGAACCCAGGGAGAAGTGAAATAGGAGGTAGAAAGACATGTTGAGGACAGATCCTAGGAGACCAAGACAACAGGATAAGGGCCTGGCCTTAGAGAGCTGGTTAGGATGATGGAGACAGAGCTATGCTGCCTCTGGTTCATGGAGAGAGTTGGGGAGGGATGGAGCTTGGTTAAGAGACCTCAGCAACAGTGTTGGTCTCTGTTACTGAGAGACAAGTTAGAACCTTCATCAATGCCACTTAACCAACATTTATTGAACTCTTTATTACAGGGTCCTTGTGTGGACCTTGTAATATTTGGCCCCTACACCTAAGTGGGAAGATATATTAAGTAAGAGACCTTTGAAACTCAGTACAATAGGATAAGGGCAAAGCTATAGGGATTCCTATGGGAATCTGAGAACGCTGAGGAGGAGAGACACAGAAGCAGCCAAATGCCTGAAATGTTACAAAGCAGAGGACAGAGTGAGCCTCAGAGCTGGTTGTCCTGGCTGTACCCCAGCAATGTGGCTTTGGGCAAGTTATGTCACTTTTCTTGCCTCATTTATAAAATGAGCCTAGTAATACCACCTATTTCATAAGATTGTTGTGAACATTAAATGGGTAGTGTATGTCCTGTGCATAAAAACATGCTCAGTGGATCCAGCAATATATTTAAAAAATCATACACCATGATCAAGTGGGATTCATCCCAGGGATGCATGGGTGGTACAATATATGCATATCAATAAATATAATGTATCATATAAACAATATTAAAAACAAAAACCACATGATCATATAAATAGATGCTGAAAAAGCATTTGATAAAGTGTACCCATTTATGATAAAAAGCAAAGTTGGGAATAGAGGGAGCATACCTCAACATAATAAATGCCATGTATGAGAGACCTACAGCCAACATCATGCTCAATGGGCAAAACATAAAAGCTTTCCCCCTAAGATCAGGCACAAGGCAAGGGTGTCCAATTTCTCCACTTCTATTCAATATAGTATTGGAAGTTCTAGCCACAGCAATCAGACAAGGAAAAAAAACAAAACAAAAGACATCCAAATTGGAAAGGAGGACGTAAGGCTGTCACTGTTTGCAGATGATATGGTAGTATACATAGAAAACCCTATAAACTCCAAAAAAACTACTTGACCTAGTAAATGAATTTGGCAAAATGGCAGACAAAGTCAAGATTCAGAAATTGAATGCATTTCTGCACACCAACAATGAAATATCAGAAACAGAAATTAGGAAAATGACTTCTGAGCAAGATGGAGGCACAGGCACACACACTTTGCCTCCTTGCACAACCAGAAGAAGGACAACAAATTTAAAAAGGAAAAAAACAAGCAGAACTGCCAGAATATCAGATTGTAAAGAAGTCTGACAACCAAGGAATTAAAGAAACATTCATTCAGATTGGTAGGAGGGGCAGAGATGGGCAGCCAGCGTGGAGAGGACCAATGGCAAAGTGGTGGCTGGTGGAGCAGGTGGTCCCACATTTGTGAGTGGATAACCAGGAAGAAGAACTGTGGAGTGAGACAGACCATGCAACTCAGGATTCTAGCACGGGGAGATAAAGCCTCAAGACCTCTGGCAGTAAAAACCTACGGGGATTACAGTGGTGGGAGAAACCCCTAGCCTCACAGGAGAGTTCATTGGGGAGACCCATAGGGTCCTAGAATGTACACAAACCCACCCACCTGGGAATCAGCACCAGGAGGGCTCAATTTACTTATGGGTAGCAAAGGAAGTGACCAAAAGCTGAAAGAGAGAGGAGCAAGTGTCATTGTTCCTTTTCAGACCCCTCCCCCACATACAGTACCACAACACAGTGGTGTGTGTGCCCCTCCCTGGTGAATACCTAAGGCTCTACCCCTTACATCATAACAGCTGTGCTGAGACCAAAAAAAAAAAGAAAGAAAGAAAGAACAGATCAAAGCTCCAAAAATAGAACTAAGCAATGAAGAGATAGCCAATCTATCAGATGCAGAATTCAAAACACTGGTAGTCAGGATGTTCACAGAAATGGTTGAGCATGGTCACAAAATGGATGAAAAACTGAAGGCTATGCAAAGTCAAATGAAGGGAAATGTACAGGGAACCAACAGTGAAGGGAAGGAAACCAGGACTCAAATCATCAACTTGGAGCAGAAGGAAGAAATAAACATTCAACCACAACACAATAAAGAAGAATTCAAAAAGAAAAATAAGGAGAGACTTAGGAACCTTCAGGACAACTTGAAACGTTCCAGCATCTGAATCACAGGGGTGGCAGAAGGAGAAGAGAAGGAGCAAGAATTGGAAAAATTATTTGAAGAAATAATGAAGGGGAAATTCCCCAATCTGCAAAGGAAATAGATTTCTAGGAAGTCCAGGAAGCTCAGAGATTCTCAAAGAAGTGGGACCCAAAGAAGCACATACCAAGGCACATCATAATTACATTACCCAAGATTCAAGATGAGGAGAGCATCTTAAAAGCAGCAAGAGAAAAGGAGGCAGTTACCTACAGGGGAGTTCCCCTAAGACTTAGCTGATTTCTCAAAAGAAACCTTGCAGGCAAGAATGGGCTGGAAGGAAGTATTCTAAGTCATGAAAGGCAAGGACCTACATCCAAGATTGCTCTATCCAGCAAAGCTTTCATTTAGAATGGAAGGGCAGATAAAGTGCTTCTGAGATAAGGTCAAGTTAAAGGAGTTCATCATCACCAAGCCCTTATTATATGAAATGTTAAAGGGGCCTATTTAAGAAAAAGAAGATAAAAACTATGAACAGTAAAGTAACAACAAACTCACAACTATCAACAACTGAACCTAAAAAAACAAAACAAAAACACACTAAACAAACTACTAGAACAGGAACAGAATTACAGAAATGGAGATCACATGGAGGGTAACCAATAGGGGAGTGGGAGGGGGAGGGGGGAAAGGTACAGAGAATAAATAGCATAAATGGTAGGTAGAAAATAGACAGGGAGAGGTTAAGAATAGTATAGGAAATGGAGAAGCCAAAGAACTTACATGTATGATCCATAGACATGAACTAAGGGAGGGGATGTGAGTTGAAGGTGGGGTGCAGGGTAGAGGGGAATAAATAGGGGGGGGGAGGAATGGAACAACTATAATAGCATAATTAATAAAATATATTTAAATAGAAATTCGGAAAAATCCCATTTACTTAGCGACAAGAAAAACAAAATGCTTAAGAATAAACTTAACCAAAGAGTTAAAAGACCTATCCTCAAAAAACTACACAACAATGAAAAGAAATTAAGAAATACACAAATAAATGGAAGCCTATACCTTGCTCATGGATTGGAAGAATTAACATTATTAAAATGGCCATACTACCCAAAACAATCTATAGGTTCAATGCAATCACTGTCAAATACCAATTCACAGATATAAAACAAATATTTCAAAAATTTATATGGAAACATAAATGACTCTGAAAAGCCTCGGTGATTTTAAGAAAGAACAAAGTAGGAAGGATCACAATGCCTAATATCAAACTGTACTACAAGGCCACTGTGATCAAAACAGTCTGGTACTGGCATAAGAACAGACACATAGACCAATGCAACAGAATAAAGAGCCCAGAAAAAAACCCAGGTCTCTATGGTCAATTAATACTCAACAAAGTGGGCAGAAACATACAGTGGAGTAAAAATAGCCTCTTCAATAAATGCTTTTAGGAGATCTGGACCCATACATGCAAAAATAAACAAAAACAAACAAACAAAAACTAGACCACCAACTTATGCCACATACCAAAATAAACTCAAGATGGATAAAAGACTTAAGTATAAGTCAAGACACCATAAAAATCCTAAAGGAAAACATAGGCAAGAAAATTTCAGATGTCCCATGAAGCAATTTTTCATCGATATGTCCCCCATAGCAAGGGACATAAAAGGAAGAATAAACAGGTAGTACTACATCAGATTAAAAATCTTCACAGATAAAAAAAACATCAATGCAATGTAAAGGGAACCAACTGTATGGGAAAATATAGTTGTCAGTAATATCTCAGACAAGAGTTTGATCTCCAAAATATATAAAGAACTCACATGACTCCACACCAGGAAGACAATTCAATTAGAAATGGGTGGAGGGCCTGAACAGACACTTCTCCAAGGAGGACATACAGAGGACCCATGAAAAAATGGTCAACATCACTCGCCATTAGATACAAATTAAAACCACAATGAGACACCACTTTATACCAGTCAGAATGGCCATCATTAATTAATTAACAAACATCAAGTGCTGGTGAGGATGTGGGGAAAAGGGAACACTAGTGCACTGTTGGTGGGAATGTAGACTGGTGCAGTCACTATGGAAAGCAGTATGGAATTTCTTCAAAAATAAAAATGGAACTGCCTTTCGACTCAGCAATTCCACTGCTGGGACTATACTGTAAGAATCCTGAAACACCAATTTAAAAGAACCTACGCATCCCAATGTTCATGGCAGTGTTATTTATAATAGCCAAGTGCTGGAAACAGCTTAAGTGCCCGTTAGTAAATGAATGCATCAAAAAACTATGGTACATTTACACAATGGAATTCTATGTAGCAAAAAGAAAGAAGGATCTCCTACCCTTTGTGATAGCACAAGTGAAATAAGCCAGGTGGTATGGGACAAATACCATATGATCTCACCTATAAGTGGAACCTAATCAACAAAACAATTGAATGAGAAAAATAGAACCAGAGACTGGGAAATAAAGAACAAACTGGCAGTGACCAGAGGGGAAGGGGGAGGGGGATAACAGAGGAAAGAAGGGGAAGAGGCAACCAGAGGAGCACAAATGGAGAACTCAGGGGCATGGACAGTGAGGGGGATTGACTGAGGGAGTAGGGGGGATGGGGTAGGGGAGAGCAATGGACAAAAAGGCGAGATAACTGTAACTGAACAATATAAAAAAAAGGATATACTTTCAAACCTAAAAAAAGAGAAACATGCTTGGTTTCCACTGTCTGGTCAGTACACAATTTTTTTGCCATCGTTTTGTTATGTCAGTGCTGCAACAAACAATTCAGGATGGTGTTTCGACAAGCATTTGTTTCTCACTCATGGGTCTGTGGGTCGGGGGCAGCTCTGCTGACTCTAGGCTGAGGGTCTGGTCCTTTTGTCTCCATAGTCTGGAGCCCAGGAGCACCTCCCATGTGAGACTTGTTGTCACAGCAGAGAACAGGGGTGCTGGGGTCCAACCAAGCAGTGTTCCCCCACTCAGTGTACAATGCATCTCCCCATGAACCATGGCCAAGTCCAATATAAATGGGGCAAGAAAAGTTATTCTCATGGAAGTGGGGAGGGGATAGTGAATGTTTGATAAATAATAACATAATATACCATATCTGTCATGGGAGATTTTCTGGAGGAGGTAATGGAAATAGATTGATGACCCTTCCCCATGTATAAAGGACACATGGACAAAGCCAAACTAGGGTAAGATTGAGGGTGGGAGGTGCAGATACGTGGGGCTGGGAGGAGTAGTGAGGGAAAATGGAGACAACTATACTTGAACTAGATTTAAAAAATGAAAAAAAAAAAAAGAAACAGATTGAAAAATAGTTGGGCAGGCATGTTAATTGGAGGTGAAAACGCAACTACAAAGACATAAAACTGACCAAGTTGTGATTAAGTGTTGTTATGAATTTTCTTATTTTGGAGTATAGTTGGCATAGATATAACAAAAAGCATTAAACTTGCAATAAGGAGACCCAAGCTCTAGTTGTGTGATCTTGGTGAAGATGCTTACAATTTGGGAAAGGGGGGGATCTCTGTTGTTTCCTTTGCAAAACAGAGGGAGTTAGATTAATTAACCCCAAAGTTCTCTTCAAATATTCTGCAATTTTATGATAACTAATAGCCATGAAGAAAAAGAGGTTGGTGACTTCAGCCCTTGGAAGAATAGAAGATGTCTAATTTGGTGGAAAGCATCTATTGTTAACCTTGGAAGTTTATTTTTGACATAGACAATAATAAAGAGTTACTAAAGACTCCTGGTTAGTGGAGAAATAGTCATATAGGACTTAAGAAATAAATACAAATTCTGTATTGGGTGGTGTGGACAACGCAGACTTTATTGTGAATCAGAATCACCTGGAGGGCTGGTTAAACTAGGTGGCTGGGTCCCACCTCAGAGTCTGATTCGGTAGGTTTTGGGTGGGGTTTGGGAATTTGCATGTCAGACAAGTTCCTGGGTGCCGCTGCTCTTGCTGCTCTAGGGATCACACTTTGAAAATCACTGACATTAGGGTTATTCTTGGTGCCCTGCCCAGATGCCCTCTACCACAGATGCACACATCCCCCACTTGCTCTGAGGATGGTCACACCTCACAGCTGTCCTGTCTCTGGAGAGTTGTCCTTGACTAATTGAACCTTCTGTGTCATAAAGCAATTCATCCACCAGGTATATTAATTGTCAAAGGCTTTGAAATGGTTGGTCCCTTTAACTTCAGCTGGAATCAGGTCTGTCCTGTTACTGGTTCTCTAAAGCTTCGCTGTGACGTCAGACTCAAGCTAGTCTCTGGTGGTGAGAGCACGTTGTTTTTGTTAGCATTTTGCCCCTGCTGCAGTAAACTCCCCTTCTCCTGAGGGCAAGCCCTAGGTCAATCACATGAACAAGAAATCTCATCTCAGACTCTGCTGCTGGTGAAACTGACCTAAGACAGATGGTCTAGAGCTGGGAGAGCCCAGAGACAAAGAACACCTCTTGTGTGTTGTTCTGTGGGTTTAGACATTAGGTGTTGAAGGCATAATTTTGTGGAAACAGAAATGGGATGGTTCGAAGAACTACTGTTTTAAAACAATCTAAAATAGATCCACTCAGAGTATGTAATATTTTATGTAAGATTAGACATGGGGCAAAGGGGAAGGTGTGCAGGTATGTCCAGGTGGTGGGAACCTGAAGCCTGAGGATATCATAGGCTCTTTATAATAATGGACATTTTGAAAGGGGGTTTTGAGAAAGATTAACCTTGATCCTAGCTTGTGAGATTTTATATGTTTTAGGGCCCCCCACGAAGGTGTCCTGTAGGTACTGGTGTAAATGGAATGCAGGCAAGGGCAAGGTGTCAGAGCTGGGCTGTAGCTCTGGGAATCATTTTCGCAGTTTGCCATTAGATCATGAGGGGTTAATGAGGCATCTGGGACACTGAGTGGAGAAGAGCAGATGGCATGGATGGAAACTCTGGGCATGCTCACGGTCACACCTGAGGGAAAAGTAGACTTGGAAGGGAAATAAAGAGAAAGAGAGAATCTAAATAAGATGGAATCATAAAAGGACCAGGAGACAGAAAAACATGGGCCCCACTTGGCACATATTGAAATAATGAATGTCTGAGCCCTCAAGAAATTTTAGGCTCTACAGGGGTGGTGTGTGTGTGTGTGCGTGTGTGTGTGTGTGTGTGTGTAGTGATTGGTTTAGACATGAGCAGATATTTTCACCTTAATGTAGGTTTTCAGACTAGTAAATAAATACCCAGAGAAGACGAGTGTTGGACATTTTAAAAAGGGAGATAGGCTGGATGGAAAGGTGGGGAAGGTTATTTCAAAGGGTCTTTGTTCTGACCATTTTATCTTATTCCAAGAGAGGGAAGAGATATGTACAAAGGCAAATCCATAGAAATGGAGGGTCAGGGAGGCAGGGACAGTGTGACCTGGAGTTCATTAGCTGCATGCAGTGTGCAGAGCATTGTCCCAGATCCGGAGGAGGAGTCCAGGATGAACAAGACATGTTCACTGCTCTCCGGGAACTTTTGCTTGTTTCCAAGACATAGGGTCCTAATTATGGAAACAATATACAGGAAGTAATAAGCGTTCAGGGTTTAAGGGCTCTGTAAACTTTTGTATACTGTTTGCTATTTTCCCCCTTAAGTTCTCATCTTCTGCGTTCAAAGACCTCCTTTGTTCTTCAGCCCATCATTGGAAATCTTCTTGGTGCATATAAATCTCATCTGATTATATTTATGTCTCCTCCCCTACATCTTTTTTCCTCTTTTAAAAATTGTTAATTGCTCCCATTTTCTAGCTCCTTCCTTGTGGTAATTGGTCCCACAGTGAAACATTATCCTCAAACTCATGCTAATATATGAATAATGTGTTTTCATTTCTTCTTTTAGATTTTATATAGCGTTTGGTATTGCCTCTCTTGGTTTTGGTTTGGTTTCATTCTTGTTCTTGTTTTGGATTATTTTCCCAGAATGTGCCTCTTTATTTCTCTGAATATTCTTATGACATTACCAATAATCACGAAGTCTCTCAGTAAACCAGATTAAAAAGAGTAACAACAATAGTCCACTGCATTTGGAGGATACTTCCAGGTTTTTCCTCATTCCATTTCTTACTTTGGTCCTTCATTCGAGCTGCATTTGCAAATAGGCTCATTTTACTTTGGCTTTAGCCTCCATTCTTCCTCCTTTCTTCTTTTACTCTCCGGATATGATGTCTAGCTCTTGTCTGTCACATTTCTGAAATACTTGAGGCCCAGTTTCATTTGAATTAATGCACCCTACTTGGTGCTTTGCATCTTATTCAAACTTGACAGCTAAGACGCATTTTGAAATACTGTCTTATCTCTGGAGAGCACTAACATTTCTTCCACCTTCAATTTGGAGCTTATTCAGAAACTAATTTCACTTGCAACTAATTTATTCAACAAATGTTATTAAATACGTGCGGCATGCAAAGCACAAGTCTAGGTTCTATGGGCAGATAAAGCAGAATGGACTGAGCTTTTGATTTAATAACACATATTAATCTGTCAGACAAATATACCAGTAATACCTAGGATGAGGTCATGGTAATATGGGGTCATATTACCTCAAGAAAAAGAAATTATTAAATTCATTGAAGGTGAGTGTTTCCTAGTAAACATGGAGTTTAGCTTGCTGGTCATTCAGGTCAGCCAATGCAGCCCCATTTATATGCCAATATAGACAGTAGTCTGCTGGTAAATGTTTATTGTTGGCTTTCTGGGGCTGGAGGAGGAGTCCTCATTGTGGCATTTGCTCACATCCATGGTGTGAGTGCTTTCAGTGTGGCTGATTTCACACTGTCACCCTAATGTTACTGAATATGCACTTGGGAAGACGTGCCAGTATGAGGCCGCTGCAGTGCACCACTAATTATGGACCAGAAGTAACCGTTAGTAGAATACTTGGAATTTTTTTAAAACTTTTAAAAATTCACCATTTGTTTCCGGTAGGGCCCACTAGCAAACCAGTTTTTAAAAAGGAAAAGAAACTCCTCAGTTTTGTAGAGCCAGAGGCTTGGAGAAAGATCCCATCTTTCTACTGGACTTGGTTCACTACCTTTATCCTGAGAAGCAGACGAGGTTAAATTAGGGAAAAGAAGTGGGGTTTCTGGACCTACTTTTGGGAACATTGGGCCTCTAGGAAGGAAAACTGTTGCAGTATGTGACTACTGGAGACAGGAGTGGGCCCTGGGGTTTAATGGGTGCTAGACAACATTTGATGTTGGCCACTAAAAGTGAATAGGATTGTTGTTAATTCTAAATACTTTTATTATGTGTTTAACAGTGGGGAAAAAACAAGATTTCATGTAAAATGTAAAATCTTCACTCTGAATATCTAATGACCATCTATTTTTACTTTTATTTCTCTATCATATACTTTAATGGTGGTGATGTTCATGGAGAATATAATATTTATGTGCTGTTTTTTTCAATTGCCGTTACTTCACTTATGCATTTCTAAGCATCCTTACATTTTACATACTTCAGTCTTTAAGGTTAGTGTAGGTCTGTATGAATTTAATAGTGAGAACAATTCTTAAGATATGGATACAAGATGATGAACAGGAAAATGAGTAAAGGCACCAAAATGGAAAAGTCCAGTTTGTGTGTGAAGAACATCAAAATGCCCCAGGAATCCTGGAATTTAGAGGGGTGTGTTTTAGTTAGCTGGGGCTACTATTAAAAATGCCATAAATTGGCTAGTTTAAGAAGCAGAAATTTATTTCTCACAGTTCTGGAAAATGGGAAGTCCAAGATCAAGGTACCACAATGTGCCAGCAGATTCTGTTGCAGATGAGAGTTCTCTTCCTGGTTTGTACACAGCTGCCTTCTTGCTGTGCACTCACACGGTCTTCCCTTGGTATGTGCTCATGGAGAGAAACACACACACTAATGGCATAATAAAGGGTTAGTCCCATTTTCAGGCCCATCCTCATGATGTTATCTAAACATAATTACTTCCTGAAGGCCTCACCTCCAGATACCATCACATTAAAGATTAAGTTTTCACATTAAGGATTAAGGATTGAGGATTATGAATTCTAGGAGGACTCAAACATTCAGTACATAACAGGGTGAATGGGAAATAGGTCTGGAAAAGTTGGTAGGACCAGGTTATAGAGGGTCTTTCAAGTTGAACAATGAGTGTAGGAAACAACTAAAGTTAATTAATGCTATTTGAAGACATTGATCATGAAAAGACCATGATTATACCTCAGCTTTGGGAAAATTTACCTGGCTGGCTTAGAAAGTGCTTGGAATAGATGATGATGATGATGATGATGATGATGATGATGATGATGGTGATTATTTTGGTAGAAAGGTGTATCTATTGCAAAAGGCCTCAAGGACATGCTAGGAGGTTTCATGCAGAACACAGAATTCATAGCCAATGAGGAAGTAGCCCTTGGTGCTGACCTGAAAATGTTTGCTACTGAACTTCAATGAGGGAAGCATAAAAATTGAGAAGAAGTTTTTAGAAACTTTTAAATTAGAGTAATTTCATGTTTGCTGAATCTAAAAATATTGGGCTCATATTTTATGTTATGTTGTTTGTTATTAAATTATTTTATTGTGCTTTACAAAGGTATTGGTCCATATTTTCTGGAAAATTATAAATTGAACCTTTGTTTTTGAGGGTTTGGGAAGCACTGACTGTAGAGCCAATAAGAGCAGACTTGGGTTTTGCCTGTGTTCAAATCCTCGTGCTGCTGCTGGCCATCTGCTGAGCCTTATTAGTTCTTCAACTTCTCTGACTCATATTTCTTGGGGTAATAGTGCCCATTTCATAGGGTGAGGTTAATATGAGGGTTAGTTAAGATTACCTAAAGCTGTCAGCCAAGTGTCTACTAGCTAATATGCATCCCTGTAATATATAATGTTGTCTCAGATGTGCTCATGAGTAGTGAAAATAAACTTATCAGGAACTTGATAATTTTAGAGGTGATGCTTCCACCCCAGAAATACTCAGGTTTTTCCCTGACAGCTACTCCTTCTTCCTGTTAGGTTTCATGGAAGTAATATAGAAAAAAATAGTCAGGAGTCAAAACACCACTTTATTAATAGTTGCACATATCTAATGCAGAACTGGTAAAAGCCCAAGCTCATCTGGTGAACAATTATTCAGCAAAAGCAAATGTATACTTAGGATCTCCTATGTGCCAGACAGTGTGCCTGAGGATATAGTGGAACCAAATCAGGAAAACAAAGCTGAGTCAGTGAAGGAGACAGGTTGAAGCAAAAGCTATCACATAAGTAAGTAGATACCGTATCTGAAATTATAAAGGAAATGTATTTGGGGATATGTATGTAACAAGGGATTTCTTTTTCTTGTTTAGGGACACCAGGAAAGACTTGCAGAGGAAATGATGCTTAAATTGGAACTTTAAGAATGAGGAGGCATTACCTAAGTAAAAATGTGTGGTAGAGAAACTGCCTGTGCAAAGGGCCTGAGATAAGAAGGAATAGAGCAAATGTAAAGAACTAAAAATGTGGCTGGAGTATAAGTAACATGGAAAACATCTCCAGTCTGCTGTGCCCTCCCTCCGCTGGAGCCTAGGGTGAGAGGCTATGAATGAAATTTTGTGTATTGGTCCTTTAAGAAGGCTTCTGTGTTTAGAGCAGACTATTCTCTCTCCCTGGAGGACAGAATCCCCACTGATATTCACACCAGGTGTTCTGTGGACACTTCTCCCTGACACTGGTGCTCTGGGTTGGGGAGCCCAGCTTGGGGTTGAGACCCCACACTTCTGAGGGGTCTCACTTTGCAGCTGAGATATCCCTCCAGAATCTCTGCTGCCTTTGGGAGCAGGGCCAGCTCTTTTCACATCTTCACCCTCTTACCTGTCTCGATGTGGCGGCTTCTGTAAATCCTTGGTTATAAGACTTCTCTTCAGCTGGTCTTCAGTTGGTTATTCACGGTGATTATTTTAAACGGGGTCCAGCACAAATAATGCCTCCTTTTAAGTTTTAATAAAATCTTTTATTAAAAAATCATAAATGTAATTCTGTAACATAATATCACATTCAAGTGCACCATATGATATTTTAGGTAAAATGTTCCAATTAAAACTATGCATTATTGCACCCATATTATTACGCTACCAACCATACTCAAGCAGGCATTACTTCTGCCAGACCCTGTATTTTAGTTGTAATTCCAGTTTGGAACTGGGAAGAAGTCAGTGTAACATCCACCGATTCTGCCACCATCTTGGGTCTAGAGGTGTAAACTTGATGGCTGGATGAATAAATGTGGATCTCTGAAGAGATGATACCTGAACTAATTTTTTTTTTAAACCATGAGAGGAAGTTTGTTTAGGAAGTCACAGAGGTAGAAGAAATGGTCTCATAAAACAAATTGTAGAAGCAAAAGAAGGGCTCTTGGAGCTTAGGAGAAAGAGAGGGGCAAGGAAAACACAGCTGGAAGTAGGGAGTGGGGAACGCTTGGGCATGTTTGGGAGAGACAGCGAGCGTCACACTGTCTTGAGGATATTTGTCTGGAGGTCTCAGGGAGGATCTCAGTAGCAGCCTTCCAGGTACATCCCCATCATCTCCACCAGATCAGGGGGCCATCAGTCAGTGCTGCTGGTCCTGATGTCAGCTGTGACATCGCTTGCCTGGTTTCCCTGCTTTTCTGGGCCAGGAGCTGAACCAGAGCCGAGGTATCTACTTTCCAGGTAAAGTCGAACAAGAGTGAGGCATATTCTGTTTGTGTGTGTGTAACTTCTTAATTCATCTCATCTTCTCTGCTGCTTACAGGGAAATGATAACAGAAGAGGTAGCAAATTCCCAGGGGAGAACCTAAAGCAGCTAAAGTGAGGGCATCAAGGGTTCAACGGCCCAAAGCTTTTACTGCATAGTCATATCATGTATTGGTAATCCCCATCTGTCCAAGGTCATAGTCTGGAATGACTGCATTCAGAACTCCTCCAGGAGGAAAGAAATCTTAAAATGGTGAGCAGAATTATGTCTGGCACAATATAGGGCATTTGCCCAAGAATTGTCATAACAAATAATATATCACATTAAATATTCTATATTAAAATAACCGAGATATGAATACTTAATTGTTAAACACTGAAAAGCAAGAATAATGATTATTATTCTAAATATATAATTACTTGTGATGGACTACATTTTTTTACATAGGTGTGTTTATCTTTGCAACTTCTGACAGCATCATATATCAAAAAGTACCCATCTGTGGTTCAGCCTTGCAAAACGCTCAATACTTCTGGTGTTAAGCCTGCGGAGAATTTTGCTTGTTGCCTCTTTATTGACAGTTGTGATTGAGCTTAGAATCATTTTGCACTTACTGGGTTCCTCAAGCACAGTTTCTCACATTGCAATATCTTCCCTATTTTGAGGTTGTCAAGGGTGTTGTTTCATCATATTACTGAAAGCTTCTCTTCTTGATTTTGTCTTAAGAAAAAAAAGAGTGATGGACTAGATTTTCATTCATGTATGTGGTCTGCTTGTCTTTATAAAGACTATATCTTGTCTTTAGTGGATTATTTTCTAGAACAGAATGTTATTTTATTGCTGAAATTATGTATGAATTCTTGTCTCTTCCTTTTTGAATAGCAGCTTGAGTGTCAGAAACCTGGGAATGTAGCCCAAATTATTTGTCCTTTTTGTGTGCATGTATGCATTGCTTTCCCATGTCCCTCTGCCACATTCACCCCCATGGCCTCGGTTGCTGTGACAGGACCTGGCTGTGTGGCCGTCTGTCTCCTTGGACTTCTGTAGCCAAGCACAGAGCCTCATTCCCCCGGTGGCTGCTTAGCTGAGGCTCCATTACATAAGTGAAAACAGAGGCTTGTCTGACGCTGATTTTGTAATGGTCCTGAGTTAAAATTTTCAGTTGTAACACATTGTATTTTTTTTTCACAGGCTTCTGTAATAAGGTCCCCAGGCTGTATATTCCTATCAGTTAGGCCAGGTCTGAAACAGCCTCCCAGCCTCCTGCCCACATGGCATTTCAGATTGCTGGTTTAGCCTGCTGCTGATGTCTAAACAGCAGAGAGAACACGGAAGTTCAGCGTTCTGCAGGCAAATCATTTCCAGCTCTGACAATGTCCTTCAGGGACTGAGCTTCTTGCACAATGAGTTCATTGCACCTCACTTTCTTCCTAAAATACTCATGCTGAAGAACATTTTCCTCTGGGTTTGTGATGATGTGATGCTGAGGAGGGCTGTGCTTTCAAAACCGAAGCATGGCTGAGGATTTGAAACTCAGAACCTTTGAGGCAGAAGTCAGTGATAACCCGGAGCTGCTGAAGAACAGAAATCTCTCCGGCCTGTGTGTGACTTCACATTATTTGTGCATAACTGTCACACTTACAAGTGCTATTTACAGCTTTTTCTTTGCACGCTTGGGGCAAAAAGAAAATATGGGTCAGGAAGCATCTCAGCTGGCACAATGGCTGGGTCCTTGGGATGTCTAGGTTAGGCGCCTGCATGTTAAGAGGAATATTCTGTTCCCTTCTCCAGTCTCCTGTGTTCCCACACACTCTTGGTCCTTCTTAGATTCGGGTTTTGGGAAGAACTGGGAGCCCACTAATGTTCCTGGAGAAGGGGAGGATGGAGCATGAGTGCAGCATATGGGTGGGCCAGAGCAGAACACACAAAACTGCCCTTTTATAGAGTCCTTGGTCACACCCCCTACCTAGAGAATGAGAATTTCAGAAGGCTGTGCCCAGGGACCTGTGCTCTTTCAGAGCTCCCCAAACTGGTTCTGATTTTCACCCTGGTTTAGAAACTACTTCTCTGGGGCAGTTGTCTCTGCTTGTCACCATGGACTTGGCAAAGATGTTCATCTTAACTAAGGCTTGGACTGTGGGTAGTCAGATTGTGGGTGCAAAGCTGGGACTCAAAGATATTAAAGAGGAGACTGAGAGACATGAATGGCCTTGCTCAAGAGCAAGCATATGGTCCAGTTATTCACTTAACAAGTGTCCATTGTGCACCAGGTGCTTTTCTAGATGGTGGGGTGACAGTAGTGAACAAGGCAGGCAAAATATCCCTGCTCTCAAGGACATTGCAGTCCTCCAACCAACTGGCCAAGCAAACTGTTAGAGCCACTTCCATCTATGTTAAACCTGGAATCGCTCATCAGTACATCCCAACTGATAAATTAGGACCAACTTAGTGTTATAGTCCATGTTCCTTACTTAGACCAGCAGTGTTAGAATCTATTCTCACGTACATTGCCCAGGTTTCTGCTGGAATGGATGGAAAGCTCTTGCAGTTCATTGTAAGTAATTTCCTTCTTGTCAGATTTTGTTCATGTCTCAAGAGCGTGCTGAGGTCTAATCCTGGCTATGGGCCCAAGGGCACAAGTGGTGGTTTGTCTATTTTATGGACAGGTTATATTGTTAATATCAAGAAAAGGCAGCTTCTTGATTCCACCACTAACTGCTATCTCAGTGTGTTTAAAAAGCAGCCTATAAGCAGCAAAAGATAGTTTTTGCAGTTAGACTATTTAACATTCCATGATAATATAAAGCAATAGTTCTCTCCTGGGAGCAGTTTTCCCATTTTTCTCCCCAAGAAACATGTGCCAATGTCTGGAGACCTGTTTTGGTGGTTAAAACTGAAGAAGGGGGTGCTACTGGCCTTTTGTGGATGGAGGCCAGGGATGCTAGTAAACACCCTACAATGCACATGACAGCCCTCCACAATACAGAATTATCCAGTTCCAAATGTCAATAGTACTGAGGTTGGGAAATGCTGATATGAATGAATTTAATGATGATAGAGTTCATTTAATGTTGGGGCTCCAAATAACTAAACAAAACCTGATTTTACATGGGCTCTGATTAATTTATTCTAGATTTAATTTCAATGAACATTTCCTGGGTTTCTACTGGATGACTCTTCCTGCATAATTATCTCAGGCACCCTGGGATCTGGGCCTCACAAACTGCTTGTTATAAGGAGGAAACCAAGTTGAGAGAGGTTCTGGCCCAGTGAGTGGCAAAACAGGGATTTGAACTCAGGATCTCCACTTCAGGGTTCGACTTTGTGGAAACAGCTGTCACGGTGGCACCACAGGGGCCTTACTTGGCAGAGTTTCTTTCACGAGGCCTTGTTGGTTGCTGGAGGCCTGGCTACGTGATGTTGCTCACAGCGTCAACATCCTGCTGGGAAGTGCTGCTGAATTATTTTTCTTTCAAAACTGGCTGTTAGAGATTGAAGGGGTGACAGCAAGCAATTAGTCCTCGCCTCCTTTTGCCTGTGTTCTCTGGGCTCATTCAGAGGCACAAAAGAGACACATTTCTATAGGCATGGAGTGCCAGTGGATTGCTATGAAAGGGTCTAAGACACATGACATGGAATGAATGCTGTACAGGCCATTTTGAGCATTTCTCACATGAGGCCACATCTGTTTGTTTCATTTCATGAGCGTGGTGACCGAGGGACTCCTCCTGGAGTGGAAAGGCACTTGGGGAGATCCTGGCTCAGCCAGACACAAATTCCTACATGCCCATGTCTTCCCTTCACCAAACCAAACGCTGCCCAGTGCTGCCCTGCGCTGGCTCCTGGGGACTTGCAACTGCTTTGGAGCAGGAAGCTTGCCCTTTCCTTTGGCATTTGCAAGCCTTGGGAAGCCGAGGCAGGTATTTCTCCTGGCTGGGCAGTGCCTGTAGGAGCAGGCCGGCAATCAATTCCTAACCTGTTGCCAGGCAGCTCAGGCATTGTGAAAGTGACTTAATCTCCAACGATTAAACATTAAGTGCTTTCTAACATTTAAACGTTAGGCTCTTTTTTATGATTGTGAAAGCAGCAGTAAAGCAAGGGGGAGAGGAGTTTACTGCATCTTAACTTGTGTAGCAAATTGAATTTCTATCGACAAGGAGAAGTGCTTCTCCCCAAGAAGAGCCCTCCAAGTGCCTGGATGGAGGAGATGGGCCAATGTTTGTAGGTCTAAAAAAATACAGTAATAACATTTATAGAGATGAAGCTGTCAACACTAGCCCTAATGCTACAGATTAATTTTGACAGTCATCTTTATAATGCAAGGGAGAGAGATACGCCTGCCTCCCTGGGGGATGTCCAGGGATGGAACTAGACAAATGTGAGTGTTTGTTGTGGTGCCTTTGCTGTGTCTGATTTTTAATTTTTTTCTCATTCTACAAACTTGTATCTAGAGGCAAACACATTAGCATAAATGACTGTACTCTGGGCATATTTTTATATCTGTTTTATGTGTGCACAGTTTTTAAATTTTTTTCTGGAATTGCACATGTTTGTACAAAAGATTACAATCGTAATGATAGCTAGCATTTACTGAGTGTCTTCAGGTGCTGGGCAGTGTTTGGTCTTAGGCGCTTTGTACATACTAACTCCATCAGGGCACACTTAACCCTCGGGGACAGGCATTCGGTGGCTCCGATTTCCAAAGGAGGAAGGAGAAACAGGAAATTGAGGAAATGCTGGAACGTAGCACAGATGGGACCTGAATGCAGGCAGTCTGGCTCTGAGTCTGTGTTCTGAATGCCTTAAACTGGGCATGTTCTTCTTGCTTGCTTTTCTCCACATGTGAGGGGACTTCGTGTTCCTCCAGAATTTGTGGGTTCTGGGCTATAGGGCCTGGAAAGTGGGTGTGGGGAGGGGAGGGACGCTGAGCATGAAGAGAGCCAACACTGATGCCCATAGGTCATCTTCAAGTTGGATAGTTTAGAGCAGGGGTGTCAAACTCATTTTCACCGGGGACCGCATCAGCCTTGTGGTTATCTTCAAAGGGCCAAATGCAATTTCAACTTCTTAACAGTTAAGGAGTAGTTACATTTATACAGTCCTAAAATTATTTTGGCCCTTTGAAGGCACCATGAGGCTGATGTGGCCCCTGGTGAAAGTGAGTTTGACAGCCCTGGTTTAGAGCTACAGCAAAAGGATTGGCTTGAAGCAACTCAGTTCTCACTCTCTCAGGAGGTATCTATGTTTTATATATTAATTTACTTGGTTAAACCACTTCCAACTGTGAACATTAAGCTATTCTCAAGCTACCAGAACAGCAATTTCACATGGTACAATTATATCTGTGTTTATGTTATATTTATAACTACAGAAGAAACAACCCACAGTGAGATTTGGCAACTTGGTGGGATGATTTTCCCTCTGTACCATCCAGATATTTTCCTGCTTCTATAGCTTTTTTATCCCTCATCCCTTTTCCCTCATTTAGGCACTATAACAGCATTTTTTTAACCTGATATGAATCACTCAGCAAGTCTTCTCGTTTCCTTTTATTGATGACATTGGGCCATCCTTTTAACCCTCTTTTGTTGTTTTGTTTTTTCACAGCTTCCAGAGAAGAATCTTATGTAATAGTCGATACTTTTAGCAGCAATGTTGAAAAGTTTGAGAAGGTTACAAAACATAGAGAAATATTTTTAAAGCTCTTTAATTCTATTATCAACATTTTGGCTTGCTATGTCTTTTTCCTTTCTTTCAATTGATTTTATTTCAAATTTGAAGAGCTAGCAAGGGACCCCTGGCTTCACTGGCATGCCATGATTTTTTGCTCCCTTTTCCCTGTTTACATGTGGGCACTGTGTCGCAGAGGGGAAACCCTTTGGCTCTCAATGGTCAGCTTTCTCCTGTTTTGAGGAGCACCCGAGAAGTGGGCTCACACAGATGAGGGCTGAGCCAATAGGCGCTCTTCCAGAGCCACAGAGCTGTACGGAGAGCCTTGGCTGGGAGTCGAAGTTGGCAGAATGGCCTGCCTTCTACTTCTTGAAAGAGTTCTGCATTTTTGCTTCATGATTCATCTCTTTTGAAAAGTCTCCAGACATTAGCACGTGAGTCTAAGACTATATTTCTGGATCAGTGCAGTTGTCTTTCAGATGAGCCATCTCCTGCTAAACCTCAGACATGCTCCTTGAGGTTGTGCATCAGGAGGGTGTGAGTGTGCCTGGAATCACAGGAGGGAAATTGTTCCTTATTTATTGTGTTGAGAACCGGTGAGACACAAAGATGCCAATACGCATATTTCACTTATCCTTACGTTTAACAACTAAGTGAACTGTGAGGATGAGCCCGGGAGCGAGGCACAGATCGGTGCATCAGAACCCCAAGGAGAGGAGCGGGATGTGCCGACAGGTGATGGAAATAAGAGAGGAAATGGAAAGGCTGGCCATGGTGCTGATCGGCTCTGTGAAACTGAAGGGCACTTCCTTTCTTTGGCCTTCTTTTTTTTTTTCCCTCTACTTAAAAAATATCAAAGGTAAACTAAGGTAATTCTAATAATTTCCTAACAACTTAGTAATCCTATGAGCTCTCTAATATGTCAATTTTCTTTGAAAAGTTCTTCAAGAAGGACCTAGAGACCTTTTCAAGAAGAGGAATAAATATAATTAAGGAGTTGGTAGGTAAGACCTGTGAAGAAAAGGTTTGAAAAGCAAGAATTATTTTGCCTTGGAAGAGAAAATACAAGAGGCTGGTAGTAATTTTAAGATAACAAAATAATCTAAACATGTGAATCTAGTTAGAAGCCTAGCTTCTTTTTAAAGCTAATATGTTATGATTTGAAAAGAATGCAATGTGCTCATTAGAGAGAACTATAAAATTAGTAAAGAATTTCTACACACAAAAGCAAAAATACAATTGTGTCCCTCAAACTCACCTTTGAGCTTCCATTGGGTTTTCTTTTTAACATCTTTCTCTAGTTAAAATAAAAGTCTAAATAAGTTGCATATTATACAATTCAGTATCTTGTTATTTTAAATTTATATGAAAATGAGAATTTCTAAATGTTATCATCTTTGTAAACATTTTTATAGCTCCATTTTATTCTTTTGTGAGTTTATGCCACAGCTTATATAGCTACATAATTTTTTGCTTCTAGTCATAACCCTGTAGCAAACATTTTGCATAGCACATTGCTCTAGTTTTTCACTATTTCTCCATAATAAAATGCTGCTCCAGAGCTTCCTGGATCAATAGAAATGAACATATTTGAGATTGCTGATAATATTGTTAATTTGTCTTCCAGAAGAGTTCAATCAAGCTGCCTTCCTAACAGCAATGTGTTTCTTGTCTCAGCAGTTTAGCAGTTATAATTATATAATTTTCTATTACACTTTAATTATATAATTAAGTTTATAATTAGAGGCTAATTTGAGAGAGAAAATCATTACTTCAGTGTTCTCTCTCTGCACCCCCTTACTTGAATACTTTTCCACATGCTTGTTAAAAAGGTTTGTTTCTTCTTTTTTTTTTTTTTTAGAAATGTCTCTTTATAAATTTTATGCATTTATTTATTGATGTTTTAGGATTTTGACCAATTACCAGATTAATTTAGATTTTACCAAGGACATGCAAGCATGATGTGAATCAAAAACATCCATGTGCCTAGGAATTTTTTGAAGAGACTGAGACCTCTGTGTGACCCTGAGTGAATGCAGCCTCGGGAAAAATGTCACAGCTCGAGGGAGTCCCTTCCTTCTCCGCATCTGCATTCAACACTGTTCATGAGGCGGCAGATGAGACCAGCTTTGATCATGGAAACATGCTCTTAGACAGGAAGGAAGAGAGAGATCTCAGAATTAGTGCCTTATTGGTCAGCGATACTGGAATGATGATTTCTTTTTTTCCTCTTTTTTAAAATTGTTGTTCAAATACGGTTTTCTCCATTTTCCTTCCACCACTTTTCCCTACACCACACACCCCCACCTCCCACCTTCAATTTTCCCTACCCTTTTGGCTTTGTCTATGGGTCCTTTACACATGTTCCTTGACTACCCTTCCCCTGCTTTCCCTGTTATCCCCCTCCCCCGTCCTCTCTGGTTACTCTGTTTATTCTTTATTTCAATGTCTCTGGTTATATTTTGTTTGCTTGCTTGTTTTATTGATTAGGTTCCACTTATAGTATGGAATTTCCTCAAAAAACTAAAAATGAAAATGCCTTTTGATCTGGCAATTTCAATGCTGGGATTATACCCTAAGAATCCTAAAACACCAATTCAAAAGAATAATGATTCTTTATTTGGTATCAGATAGGCACCTTACGAGGTATTCCAAGATTCTAGCAAAGGACTTTCCAGAAAAAAAAAATTGATAGTTCGATCCCAATATGTTGGTCTTGTCCTACCTGTCTCCTCTCTCTCTTTGTCCCTTCCACTCTCCCTCTCTTTATCTATCTCTTTTCTGTCTTTATCCAATAATTGTTTAAACAGGCCTAGTGCTCTTAACAGCTACTTCCCTCCACAGCCAAAGCTCTTGGTGATCTACACAACAGCCCTGTGTCCTCACACCTCCCATTCAGGTAACCCCCCTTCTATCTCTGTTCCCCTCCCTTATGAACACCACACTTTTTTTCCTGCTGGTGTACACTGCCTCTAGGTTTGACTTAGATTTCAACTATACTTCTCATTCTGATCTCTGGCAGAACATCTTGTCTGGGTTAAATGGAACATTCTGAAGCTGAAGGGACAGTTCCCTGCCACTCCTGGGCCCACAGCTTGACCACTCAGCAGACCAGGTGCTGAGGCAGAAATATGTGGTGGTCATTGTTCTCCCTTGCAATTGAAAACAGAAAAAGAGGTACATCTGGATTCTAATTTCAACAATCATAATGAGATTAATTTGAAATTAATTGGTCATCAAGAGGAAATTTTTATTTTGAATCACATAACAGATTTTGGAGGATGAGAACTTTCTGTGTCTATGATTACAAAAAAAAAAAAGATAAAGTTTTGACATCCTGAGATGTTCTTAGAAGAATAGCCGGTGGTGTCTCTGGGTCCCTTCCCTATTCCGTGATTATGATTTCTCTGTTGCCACTTGCCATGACATAGTGAAAGTTTGGTATTTTTTTTAGTAAAAATTATTAGACCCATATATTAATAAAACAAGCAGTAGTGACGTTATAATTTTATTGCACTTGATTATTCAAAAATTTTTATTTCAGAGCTTTTGCAGAAATGTTAGCCTCTGGCTAAACAATCATTCTTTGCAGTGATTTTTTTTCTCCTAGCAGTATATAACCTTGCATTCTCTGGCTTCCTTTCCAACATAAATCTATTTCAAGTTCTCAACACAGCTGAGGTTCTTTATCAATTGCTAATTATCCCTCACTCTGCAGAAACCATTTTCTCTGTATTCATGACATAGCACTTCTATAATCTCAACCTTGCAGTAAATGTTCCTTCATAGAAAGATCCAAATACCAAGTAGATGTAATAAAACTATTCTCTGCTGACCTGAAGTAAAATAACAGGCTATGCCTTATTTGGGGGTCTTGTTGTCATTAAGAGTGATGTTTCAAGCTTGATACATCATTTCTCTAATTTACAGCAGTCTGGGATGATGAATATATGTTAAAGCATATTTTACAGCATTTAATTAAGGATGGGCAGCTGTTTACAATGGTCTGGAATCAAACTGTATCATTCAGAATGAGTTATCTCCTACTTTTCTGTATATGACTCTACATGTTAGAAAATCATGTTTTTAGTCTCAGGCACATAAGAATGAGGATATGAATCAAATCAAAATCAAAGTAGTTGATCTCAAAGATGAATTCAGTTTGGAAATTGCCTTGTTATTTATGAACTACTTAAATAATGTAAATAGCTAACATTTGTTAATAGCCTTCTTCATGTCAATCCATGTATTGGGTTGGCCAAAAAGTCTGTTTGGTTTTTTCCATATTATGGCTCTAGTAGAGCTTAGTTGTCTTTAACTTCATTTGAGAAATTTTGTTAGATTGTCTTGTGACAGCTGTCATATCAGTGTGTATTAAAAAGATACCACAACTGGTCAATTTTTGTATAGCCATTTTCATAATGAATCTGGAAGAAGATATGCAATATTTTTAGTGTATTATGCTTTATTATTTCAAGAAAGGTAGAAATGCAACTGAAATTTTAAAAAAAAGATTCGTGCAGTGTGTGGAGAAGGTACTGCGACTGATTGGACGTGTCAAAAGTGGTTTGTGAAGTTTCTTGGTATTATTGACATTTTGGCCAAATAATTCTTTGCTGTGGGGCTGTCTTATGCATTGGAAGATGTTTAGCAGCACCCCTGGCCTCTTCCCACTAGAGGCTAATAATGGAAGATAGCTGACTTACTCAGAATATCTAAATCAATGAAGTTGGTGAAAATGAAAAATGTGTCTTTTATTTTACAGAAGACTTTTTGGCCAACACAGTACTTGGTATGGAAGCATTTAATGTTACACTCACAATGTGTAATTTCCAGGCCCCAGTTGGAGTAATTAAGATGAGACCTAAAGAATGAATATAACTTCTGGCCAAGATGGAGGCATAGGTAGACACACTGTGCCTCCTTGCACAACCAGGATAGGGACAACAACAATTTAGAAACAGAATAACAACCAACTGACAGAAAATTGAACTGTATGGAAGTCGGACAACCAATAAGTTAAAATAGACCTGTTCATCCAGACCGGTAGGAGGGGTGGAGTCAGGTAACTGGGCGCCGATAGTGGAGCGGAGAGCAGAGAGCATTGGGACCAGGCACATAAGGCATCCGGGGCATGCAAGACCACAGCAGGTGGACCCAGAGCACACAAGTGGCAGCTGGCAGACCCTGGCCGAGGGGTGGCAAATGGCAGACCCAGAGAGGCAGGAATTGTGAAGCAAGGCACTGCCAGCAACCCAGGATCACAGCGCTGGGAAATAGAGCCTTGGGACACTGATTGAAAACACCTGTAGGGGTTGAGGCACAGGGAGAGACTCCCAGCCTCACAGGAGAGGTTCCTGGAAAGTCCCACTGAGTACACAAGCCCACCCACATGGGAATTGGCACCAGAGGGGCCCAGTTTGCTCAGGGGAAGCAGCAGAAGGGACTGAGGTCTGACTGAGAGCAGAGCAAGTGCCATTGTTCCCTTTCGGACTCTGCCCCCACATACAACATCACAACCCAGCCACTGGAGCGCCCCACCCTGGTGAACACCTAAGGTTCTGCCCCTCATCATAACAGGTGCAACCAGAACAAAGGAAAAAAAAGGCTTAAACAGAATTTGAAACCTCTTAACCAGTGCTTTTAAGCACTCAAGAGATAGCCAACCTATCAGATGCACAGTTCAAAGCACTGGTGATCAGGATGCTCACAGAATTGGTTGATTTTGGTTGCAAATTAGATGAACAAATGCAGGCTATGATAAAAGAAATGAAGGAAAATGCACAGAGAACCAACAGTGATGGGAAGGAAACTGGGACTCAAAACAATAGAGTGGACCAGAAGGAAGAAAGAAACAACCAAACAGAGAAGAATGGAGAAATAAGAATTTAAAAAAATGAGAGGCTTAGGAACCTCCAGGACATCTTTAAACATTCCAACATTCGAATTATGGGGGTACCAGAAGGAGAAGAGGAAGAGCAACAAGTGGAAAACTTATTTGAACAAATAATAAAGGAGAACTTCCCCATTCTGGCAAAGGAAATAGACTTCCAGGAAGTCCAGGAAGCTCAGAGAGTCCCAAAGAAGTTGGATCCAAGAAGGAACACACCAAGGCACATCATAATTACATTAGCCAAGGTAAAAATGAAGGAGAGACTCCTAGAAGCAGCAAGAGACAAGGAGACAGTAATCTACAAAGGAGTTCCCATCAGACTGTCAGCTGATTACTCAGAAGAGACTTTACAGGCAAGAAGGGGCTGGAAAGAAGTATTCCAAATCATGAAAGACAAGGACCTACATCCCAGATTGCTCTATCCAGCAAAGCTTTCATTTAGAATGGAAAGGCAGATAAAGTGCTTCCCAGATAAGGTCAAGTTAAAGGAGTTCATCATCGCCAAGCCCTTATTTTATGAAATGGTAAAGGGGCCTATTTAAGAAAAAGAAGATAAAAAAATGTGTATAGTAAAATGACAGCAAACTCACAATATTAACAACCATACCTAAAACAAAAACAAAAGGAAACTAAGCAAACAACTAGAACAGGAACAGAACCATAGAAATGGAGAATACATGGAGGGTTAGCAACAGGGGAGTGGGAGGAGGAGAGAGGGGGAAAGGTATGGAGAATAAGTAGCATAGATGGTAGGTAGAAAATAGACAATGGGACGGCAAGAATAGTATGGGAAATGTAGAAGCTAAAGAACTTATGACGTGGACATGAGCGAAAGGGGGCGGAATGTGGGTGGGAGAGGGTATGCAGGGTGGAGGGGAATGAAGGGGGGTAATGAGACAACTATAATAGCATAATCAATATAATATATTAAAAAGGGAATGAATATAAGTCAAGCACTTGTAAGAGAAATAGAGGAGAAAAATTATATTCTAGCTAGAGGTGAATGGACTATATGTTTTGTAACCTAGGTGAATTACGCCTAGGTAAATAGGTAAAGTTTGGACTTTATTGTAAGGATAGATAAAAGTTGTTGAATTTTAATCAGAGAAATGTTGAGATTTGACCTGTGTTTTAAAAGCATGATTCTGAGTAGGGTGTGGAGAATGAGTCAGAGAGGATGGAAGCTGGAAGCTGGCAGTCCAGCAAGGTGTTGGAGAGCCCACACCACAGATGACACTCGCGCCACCCTGAGGGGAAGGATTGCATCAGGAGAAGAGGATGGCTGGAATGCTATACAGCAGGTAGAACGGAGAGCATTTGGGATCTGTTGGATCTGGAGGTGGATAAGAGAAGAGGTGATGACAGGAGGAAAGCCTGGTGCCTGAGCCTGAGTGTTGGCGTCATTTCTGGCACCAGGAAGACTGGCGGGCAGTGAGGGAGGGGAAAAGACCGTGAACTCAGTCTGGTGCAAGTTGCATGTTCAGTGCCCTTGGGTGGAAAGTGGAGACAGCCTATAAGCAGTCTGATATATGTGTCTGGGGCTTAGGAGTTAGGTCATGGGCAAAGTTGTAGAATTTAGGTTAATTAACATATAGTTGGTGAGTGGAACCAGAAGAGTGAATTAAATTGTCCAGGAAGGGGGTATAGAGGCCCTAAAGAACACTAATATTTAATAGATTGTGAGAAATGCACACTTCAAAGGCACCAGAGAATTCGGTGGCACAAAATCAAAAGGTATGTTCCATGGAAATGAAAAAATAACCAAAACGGCACTTTCAAAAGAAGGGGAAACACCAAAGGATAGCTTCAGCATCAACAAAGTTAGGGGGCTAAAATGTGTCCTTTAATTATAAATGATTTTATGTTTTAAGGTCAAAAATGGTATGTGATCACTGGAAAAAAAACATGTAGCTATAAAAATGATATCTTGTGCAGGTTTGAAAAGGTGCCAACTAATCTCTAATATAAAATGAAAACTCTACTAACTAGTAAAGTTAATTTTGCAAAAGCAAATAAGAGATGTTCTTACTTCTTATGTACATATTTATAAAGACAAACAGTGGAAAAATAAGCAATGAACCAGTGAAATAGTTGCCCATTGAAACATTGCAGTATGTTCCTTTTTACATTTTTTTAAACTTTTGAGTCCTGTAGGTGTTAGTAAATTTTAAAGCAAATTGAAACAGATATTGTGTATTCAACCAGCAACTGAGAAAGGATTTATTTCAACTGACTTTAGTATATAGTACTGAATATAAATCTTTAATATCATGTATCTAAAGATAAAAAGAATTATAAAAATTATATACTTCAGTGTTTTTATTAGTAATGATATAAGCATCACATAAAATTTATATGTTGTAGGATAAAGCTAAGAGCTCTATAATGTAAAATTAAATTTAAAAATCTCTTAAATATTTATAATTCAAAAATTACATTTTCTGTTTCTTACCACTGAAATGACCTAGAAACAATATCACCTCAGTAGTAATGAGCACCCTGATGCCCAGAACTTGGCCTTTAATGCCGTTTACTCCTCTAGGGAAACATGGCTTCTTAGAGAAATGGCTTATTTCAGACTAGGAAAGGTACAAACTGTGACTGAAACAGCTCGTGACACCCAAAAGGAAGGGAGGTTAGCTAGATTAATGAATGAAAGGACGTAGGCTTAACCTAGACAGTACTCCCATTGGCCAAAGTCATAACAATGTGCACATAAAGTGGTTTTAGTTGGTTTCTAGAGAATGCATGTATGGAACCCCTTAAGTCCATAACAACATTTTCATGGAAGTGGATGGGAAAATCTTGCTGCTTCTATGTAAAGAGCACAGTTATGCCTACAATATGTAAACAGATATCAGCATATCTGTAGGATTCAAATCTCATAGTGGGGGGGGTGATTAGGGAAAAATCATCTGATATGTTTAAAAAGGCTTCCTCAGGAGATGACAAAGGAAAAAGGTGGGAAACGCTGTGGTAGGCTACCAAACTGCCTCCTCTCAAGAAACATTACAGCATTTTTCATTCCTACCAACAGAGGGAGACTTGTTTCCTCTTATTCCTAAAATCTTCAAATCCAGAAAAACGTATTGCTTTTGTTTAAGTTTTTTTTTCTTTTCTCAGTGGTATTTTGTTGTTATTTTTGAAAAACGTAAGTTCTGTACAGTTCTTCTCTTTTCTCAAGTTTGTATTTTTGGGGGTTGGAGGTGTGCTTTCATTTTAAGAGAAAGCTCAGTTACCCTACTCACTACTGGGTCTACCTCTGCAGTATCAGCAGTGTTTACCCCCTCACAGTATTAACTTTGCCACAGTGTGTTGAAACTCTTTGCAATCCTATTCAGCCATCTCTCATTCATATTCACACGCTGGTTCTGTCCTCTGGGCGTTTTTTTCTTTTCTTTTTTTTTCTTTTTGCCTTATGGATATTCTGCAGGTGCTTCATAATAGCCAGAACTTATTGTATTCTATTTAAGTTGTCAAATAATGACTGCAAGGTTCTTTTGTCTAATGCAGAAGACTCATCTAAGATCTGTTTCCCCATTGATCATTCCAGATTTGAAGTAGTGTTTTTGCTGATACTCATCATCAGATAAAGAAGCATCTGTTCCAACACAGTGCTTGTGAAGACAGAAGGCAAGGGATGGGGGTGTGAGATGAATGGATCCCTCCTTGAATCTACCTTTGGAAGGAGGCTGCTGTTGGTGTGCAGGGCTCCTGCTAGGGTCCCCAGTTTCTAAGCCTTTCACTCAACATACCTCTGCTCTCCTGAGAGACACACCCCTGTGTTGTTTTCCCATTTTCAGATCCAATGAAGTACATGAACAGCTACAGTTCTTGGCTTGCACTGCTACCAGGATTCTTTCTGTCTCGGCCCCCACCTATAAAGCTTATCCATGTATCATCACCAACCAGAAGGCAGCAAGATTCTGCTGGCAACCCCTGCTCTTTACTTCCTGCCAAGTTGCTTCCTGCGATTTGTATTTCTATTCAGATACAGGCTATCAATGGCCGATATCTGCAGGGACGTTGGTGGGAAGCAAAGTGGCTCATCTTCCAGTGCTGCAGGGGTGGCTTGGGATTATGGGTCAGAATGCCCACACTAGTTCAGTGTCTTTGGACAGGTGTTTGGGGATGAAAAATGTCTGCTTGTTTTTGATCTTTTGTTTTGATGTTTAAGGGTTTGTTTGTTTGTAAAGTAGAGTTTGAGGTTGCTTTGAATTGCAGCTTGGGTGGACTTATCTTAATCATATCTTTGTGTACCTCTGATTATTTACTCCAAGATGGATGAAGCAGTCTGTGTCTGTTTTATGAGTTTTTATGCTTTGTGGGTATTTAAAAGAGTAGGGAGAAGACACTAGACACTGCTTCGAGCTAAAAGTGATTATGTGATCTTGCTAACCAACATTTCTGATGGCTTTATATTACTTTATTGATATACTATAGTTGACTTAATGATGTCCCATTGTTGACTAACATGTTTCCAAATATTTACTATAATTATGAATAATTTTACAATGAACACCTTTGTGTATAAAGCATTCATGGCTGTAAACATAGGCAGATGTTCTGACAGTCTGGTTGGGGCAGGAATTTCTTCTTGTCCAACGATTTCTGTTTCTCTTTTTTTCATGGAAATTTAGCCCCGATCTCTGTCAGTCTAGAATTGAGATTGTATCTTTCCTTTCTAGTGACTTCCTTTCCATGTGACTGAGTTCCAATGAATGGGATATGAGTAGAAGCAAAACGTGCAAACTCTGGGAAATTTCTTGAGAGGGAGGAGCTACCTGCTTCTTCTTTTCCCTTGCTCCAGTGTTCTGCCTGGGATGGGAACTGGGCGGGAGACCCAACTCCTTACACGGAAAAGTTGAGTAATGGCAATAGTGAGGTGGGAAAAGCAGGGTCCCTTATGGTTTCATGCCATTGCTGGGCTGCTTACAGGAGAACAAATACTTCTCTATCCTAAATATTTTAGAAGGGACTTCATAACTTGCAGCTGTATGCAATCCTACAGTATACCTGGGATAACATTACAGTACTAGATTGTAATGGTTTATCAGTAGATGGCAAGAGAAAATAGAAATCCTGGAACAGAAGGCAGAAATCTTGATAGAATCTCACCTACTTCAGTTTTTTCCTGTGTGATTTGCCTGGCTTACAGGACCTACTTTAATGCACCTCAAGCCAGCATGCCACATCCATCCATGCCTGTTAGTACATCCCTTGAAGCCAAACAGGGCAGTCACAGTTATCCCCATTTCTTACATATTAAAACCAAACTTGCCCAAACTGGGACTCTTGATAAAATTACCAGTTTTTGCACTAAACCCAAAACTTACTGAATCATTAAAGTCTGAGGATAGAGCCCAAGAAGTAGCATTTTTAATAAGTTCACTGACTGATTCTATTGTGCAGAAGTATTTGGGAACTTCTGGCTAATTCTTCTCTATCCTGAGATGATTGCTTTGTTTTCCCTGTTCGTCACTCTCAGCCTATAAAACTGAGCCACATGAAATGGATCTGGGGAAATATATGATTTGACCTGAGAGTCTCATCTTCAAATGATGCTGAACTCAAACACATAAGTAGTCATTTGTGTTTAGAACCACATACGCAGCCTGTTCCCTTGACTCAAAATCATTGAGATATCTCTAAGGCTCCAGTGACCATCCCTCAGCAATCCTCACCTAAGGTTATGAAAGGGCTATAGCACACCCTTTTTGTTGAACCAAACTTCCTTCTACCCACCTAAAATAGTAACTGAAGAGCTCTAAAAAGAAGGGGTCACAGTGACGAGGGATATAGATGCATTTTAATTCACTCAGGGATGTTTTCTCTAGTGACAGTTTTCTCTTTGAATAATGCATATGTTTTTATTTTGAATAATACATTGTTTTGAAGTCATTAAGTCATTATGTTGTTTGTGTCACTCTGGGAAGATTAGCTCTGTGAGTTGAGAGCCCTCAAATATTTATTTCCTTGTGTCTACAATTTTGGGTTCTCTGTTGCTAGGGCTAAAAAGTGGCCACAATTATTTCCTTCCCTGTATCTCAACATCTTGTGAGCCACCTTCATCATTTTTCCCCTTGAGAGGTGGAGCCTGTTTCCCCATCACTGGGGTCTGAACTGGGCTTGTGACTCAATTTGACCATGAAAATGTAGGTGACATGGCCCATGCTAGTTCACAGTCTTGGCTCAAGAGGCCTTGCACACCTCACTTATGTATCGGAAGCAATAAACCCAGGCTAGCCTGCTACATGAAGCTGTTTAGTGGCTCAGTTGCCTGTCACCCCAGCTCACAGCCAACCAACCTACCTGACCTGCAGCTGAATATGGATGCTGAGTTGAGCCCAGCTGAGTCTCAGTCCAAATATTGCTGACCTGCAAAATCATGAGCTATGTAAATTTTGTCTTAAGCCACTAAACTTAGAGATGGTTAATTATTCATCAAAAGCCAGCTGACAACAGCCAACAACATGGCTACAGAGGGTGCTGAAAGGCTTGGGGCAACCACA
Organism: Tonatia bakeri; assembly: GCA_004024845.1. Classification (NCBI taxonomy): domain Eukaryota; kingdom Metazoa; phylum Chordata; class Mammalia; order Chiroptera; family Phyllostomidae; genus Tonatia; species Tonatia bakeri. The sequence continues at coordinate 160,957 of PVIA01002375.1, read as the reverse complement.
CCAAATGTGTGTAGTACCGTGAAGGAGTAATCATGCAGAATTCTCCAGTGACAGAGAGGGTGTTTCCCATGCTGATGAGGTGAATTGTCTTCACTGAGAGTCTCCCCTTAGTATAACCAATGTGTTCTACTTGTACCATGCAATTTGACTTTAAAATGTCCTAGTTATAGGTGGGGTAAACTTGAGGATGCTTTAACCTCTGCTGGCTGACCCAGGCATCCCACACCTGTTCCTCATCTCACTTTTTTGGCTGTGAAGAGACACAGTGATTATGGGAAAACATTCCCAGGTAATACAGTCCTAAATTGTTGGGAACCGCCCTGCCTGGTTTCAGAAGCTGTAAATCTCTGTGGCTAAGGCTGAGTAAGAGACCTTGGGACCATAAACCACTAAGAAGACAAAGCTTATCTCCTGGGCAGGCGCACCATCTCTGCCCCCTTTTACTTCACCCTGCTTGGCCCCGGGCAGATGACTGGTTAGCCAATGGGTTGGCCAATGAAGTAAGATTCCTCAAGGGAGGGATGACCTAAGATAGGCACGGTCATGAAGGGGCCCTCAGGAAAGAACTTGGGAGGCTACAGGAAAAGGGGGCGATGGGCCCTCACCCCTAGGCTTTGACATAGCCTGAGTCCTCATTCTGTCTGCAAGAAGTCTTCTAATCTCTTGGCTGCCTTATTTCCCCTGCCTGACTTAAGCCTGAAACAATGCTGGAGGCTGGTGCAGCCCTGGGCAGGAATGGGCGGTTCCCCAGGGCTATCAGGCCTAAAAATGCATAAAATCCTGTGAAACCTGCTTTGCTAAGAATGCTCTTGATTTTCTGATAAGGGTCCAAGGCTGAAATGAGTTTGTTTCCCAAAATTTTATGGCCCTTTAGTTAACTGACACTGACTCAGAATAAACCTCGTAGTTCTTTGAATGGTATCTATTGTTTGATCCTTACTGCCTGACAGTGATTGATGAGCTTTACCTGTATTCCTGTGCAAATTGAACCCAATAAAAGCCCACTGAGGAACAAGCTCATGGTCCTTGTCCTTTGAGAGATCGCCACTTTTCCTCCCAAGCAGATCGTGTCTTGGTAGACTTATTCCTGTGATGGCTGGGGGGCGGGGATCTGCTGGACAAGCTCTCCCACACTAAATCAGTGCTTCTTCCTCAGTGTCTTCTGTTTTTTTTTTTTTTTATATAATTTGCATACAACAAAATTCACCATTTTTAACTGTATAGTTCAGTGGATTTTGGTATGTTCACAAAGTTGTGCAACCATCACCATTTTGTAATTTTTCCACCACCCCAAAAAGAAATCCCATACTCATTTGTCATTCACTTCTTAAATTTTTTTCTGTTCGCAGACCATTTTTCCACATCAATTTCTATTGCACAATCAGAAAGTATGTCCATTAACAAATCATGTAGGATTTTTATTAAAAGGTCAAACTTTTTCAAGGAAAAAGGAAAGCATATTGTTTCACATAGAAGATAAAGAAATAAAAGCAATGCAGAAGAATGAGAAAAGAAAAACTAGATATGAGTAAAATAGTAAGTAAAACCCACTTTTACTCCCATCTCCATGGAAACAACTGCTGTTTTCAGCTTGGGGTATGTTTTTCTAGAAGAGGATGTTTTTACAGATATTAAAGCTTATCCACATAGAGATTTTATTTTAATCCTCACCTAAGGATATGTTTATTGATTTTAGAGAGAGAGGAAGGGAGAGAAAGAAACATCATTTGGTTGCCTCTTATGCATGTGCCCTGACCAAGGATCAGACCCATAACCTAGATATGTGCCCTGACATGGCAACCTTTTGGTGTACAGGAGACACAACAACCAACTGACCCCCTTGGACAGGGCCACATAGAGTTTCAATAGGATGCATTCCTTTGGCTTGTGACACAGGGCCTTGAAAGGAATTTTTCTCACTGTTTTGCTTTCTTTTGCAGAGCTCAGAATCTTATTGGGGACTTGAAATCACATAAAGTGCCATGTTTAGGGAAGCACTCTGTGGGTAGTAAAAATATAAGAAGTTTGGAAAAATTAAATATAACATTGACATTTAAAAAATATTTTATTTATTTTTAGAGAGAGGGGAATGAAGGGAGAAAGAGAGGGAGAGAAACATCGATGCATGAGAGAACCACAGATTGGTTGCCTCTCACACACCTGCAACCAGGGACCTGGCTTGCAACCCAGGTAGGTGCCCTGGCTTGGAGTCGAACTGGCAATCTTTCAGTTCACAGGCCAGTGCTCAATCTACTGAGCCACACCAGCCAAGGCTAACATTGACATTTTATTGTAAAAATATTAATAGTATTTTACAGAAAATTGGGATGCTATAGAGAATAAAAATGACCCTGTTAGACCCTAAGTGAATTAGTGTTATCATCTTGATGTATTTCTTTTAAACATTTATTTTAAAAATATTTTGATTGGAACTTCAACTTTGAGAATTGTGATGAGTTGGTGAAAATTTATATTGATACTGTATAAATTATCAATAAAGTTATTTTTAAAATCATGGCTGGCTCTGGTGTTTCACGGTATGCATGTGTACTTGTGGATACCTTTTACTAAAACTTTTCAACAGGCTGGGAGAACTTGGTTAGAATGCCTCGAGTAAGACTGCTTTTCATCACACCTAATAATGAAATATTTCTCCCCGAGATGAATTACTTTCAACTGTTTCTGATAAGTTTCTCTGATAAATGGTAGTATGGCACTATCCTGAGAAATGTCTACAGAAAAAAGCAATAGATTTTTCAATTTATACTCAACTGTGATTCAAAGGCTGTTTTTATTATGGGAATTTTATAGTGCGCTTTAATTCTGTTCCATTTCTGGTCATTGTTTTATGCATATTTCAGTTTTTAAAACCTTATTTTCACAACAGAATGTTTTAGATCATCACTGTCTTTGTTTGAAAGACAATGAGCCAAAAAAACACAATTATCCTGCATGGTTATACATTATTTTATGGGCAGATTAACACTGTAAACTATCTTTTCAAAAATAGCGTGCTGGAGTAAGACTTAATAACAAAGTTGATCTTGTTGAAAAAGAGGAGAGCAAATCAAAGCAGGATGCAGGTGATAGTTGATAAACCATAGATCACAAAATATTCACTTTTTAATGGAAACTTATGATTTTGTTTTAGGATAAAAACATATAATCCTTGAGAAAGGAAATTTGCATCTTGATAAATTCATCTGTATTGACACATAAGAGCTAATCTCACAAACTGAAGTGCGGTTCTTCTCTGGTCTAGGCTGTTGAAGAGTTAGAACAAGCACAAATATTTAAAGAGGATACCGACGCCAGTTTCTATGATGGGTAAATTGCAGGAACATTCATGACCCTAAGAGGGTAATTGTTTCCCTTACGGGTAATTTCAAAGGAAGTGGGGTCAGGAAATAAATGTAGTCTTGCTTTAGCTTGAGTTCCCTAAAAGGTGAACAATTTTGGAATACATACAAAGCATGTTCATTTTATTGATTTTACTAACTAATTTTCAAACATAACCTGACAATAAACTAAAAATATATGTGGATGTTGTATATTTATGGCTTATGGTTGTCCTTGACCTACTAAAGTCCCTCTCCTCCCAACAATCCTTATTTTTTGCCAGAGACTAGAATTTAGTCAATGAACACACAAACCTTTTGAGTGATTATTATGTGTGGTGGATCCTCTGCTATTCTTGGTAGCATGCATATATAGCAGAAGGAAATCTTTAGGGGTATGCAAATCTGTAGAACTTACTCTCTCCTTTTTGTTGTTTTTACTTATGTCTTGGCTTTTTATTATTAAAAACATTGAATATATATATTTATGGGAGGGAGGGAGGGAGGGGGAGAGTGTGAGAGAGAGAGAGTATGAATGAGAGTAGCACACAGCTGTCAGTCTGAGCCCAGGATTTCAGATGTGGAGTTTGTTTCTCGGTGCTGACAGGCATCTGAAGCGAACTTCTGGTGCTTTCCCTCTATCTGTAAAGTCTTTGGATTACACTGCATTCATTCTCTGGTGTCAAGGAATTTGATGCACTATTTCAATCAGTACAACCTCTTTTTCCATCCCTTCTTTAAGGGAAGTTTATTTGGAAGGCTTTTAGGAAGCTTAATTACATTTCCATTTGCCTATTTGAAAATAAATCGCATTTCAATTACATCACCCATGTGTTCGCTATTCTGCCTTGCCTCCTCTAGTGTGCCTTGTGAGAGGGAGAAGGAGAAAGACTACATTAAGTTGTATATTTCATGCAGAAATTTCAAAATGTCCTGACAGATTGCTGAAATAAATGCTAAACAATAACAGTGTTTACACTCAGTAATGAGATAATTTATTAGTAAATTAGTGAGACGTTGCTTTCCCTGCTTTGCAAATGAGGAAGCAAAGTCAGAAAAGGATACTTTCATTTCCCAAGGTCACATACTCTTTCTCTGATAGGGCCAGGCAAAGAAATACAATTTTTCCCTATTTTATCTTCTGCTTAGTCCACTGAGCCACTACAATTTTGCAAGTACAAAAAGATCATAGAGAAGTTATGTCATCCTTAAATGATTCAAATGTATCCACATTGCCCTTCATTCCAAAGTAAAAAGGAACGTAGGACTGACAGATTCGTTTGCATTTGTAGACAAATGCTTCAGCAATTTTTAGTTTTTATCTGGAATGTAGAACGAATGCCCAATTTGAAATTTCTTAGGGTATCTGCATGAAAAAAAGGCTCAGGAACAGTGGAATGGACCAGCATGTAAACCCTGAAGCACCCTGTGATGCTGTTCAACATTTTTACTCAAGACATTCCAGCTCAGATAAGATAAAATTGTTTATATAAGTATACTGGGTTGGCCAAGAAGTCTGAATGTTTTCTTCTATAAAATAGAAGACCTTTTTCATTTTCACCAATAATTGTATAGATCTGGATATTTTGAGTATGTTGGCAATCTTCCACATGGTAAAATGTGACTATTCTCAATTAATGTTTCAATTTGATCGCTATCAACTTCAACTGGTCTACTTGACCATGGAGCATTGTCCAGTGAGAAATCTCTGGCACAAAACTTGTAAACCGCTCTTGACACGTTTGATCAGTCACGGCACCTTCTTCATATACTGTACAAATATTTTTTTGCGTTTCTACCTTTTTTGAAGTAATAAAGCATAATGTGCTGAAAATGTTGTGTATTTTTCCATATTCAATATTAAAATGGCCACACAAAAATTCACCAGATCTGATAAGTTTTTTTTTAATGCATGCTGATACGACAGCTGTCACAATACAATCTGACAAAATTGTTTTGTATAAAGTTAAAGACAACTAAGCATTACTAGATCCATTTTACAGAAAAAAACAAATGAACTCATTGGCCAATCCAATATATAGACATACATCCATATATATATTCTTTTTTTACTTTTATTAAGAAAAGTCAGGCATATAGTTATCAATGAACCAATTAACAAAGAATCCATATTTAATATAGACATTAAAAATGGTCAGAATTATCTAGCTCAATCCCATTATCTGAGTTCTATCCCAGGAGAAAGTCCCTTTAATTTCGAAGAGGATTTTACTCCAGAGCAAAGGACACAAGAGCAGAGTAGACGAGGATCTGGGGAAGTGTTTTATCTGTAATGATGGTGGCTGAGTCACCTTCAACTGTGCCTGGGTTGAAAAGAAAAGAATAGTGCTGTGGCAGACTTGTATTCCAGAAAGCACTTCAAACTTGAAAACCAAATTATAGTGAAATAAAAGCAATATTGTGGTTAAAGAGACAAGAAGGAAAAGCCTTGAAAGAGATGTTAAGTGGTCTGCAAATGGGAAGAGAAGTGAGGTTGACGATGAAAACCAAGGTAGAGTTGGTGAGATAACTAAACTGGAGGTTTAGGAAGCAGAGATGGATAGGACAGCTTACACTTTAAATTATACAACTAGCCTTAGCCAGTGTGGCTCAGTTGGTTGGGCATTGTCCTGCAGAGTGAAGGGTCACTGGTTTGATTCCTGGTCAGGGGACATGCCTGGGTTGTGGGTTAGGTGCCTGGTTGGGGTCCGTATGAGAGGTGACCAATGGATGTTTCTCTCTGACACTGATGTTTCTCTCTCTCTCTCTCTCCCTTCTCCTCCCTCTAAAGTAAATATATATTTTAAAAATGTATAACTATGTGCATAATAGTTATGAGAGGCCAAGTGTAATTAATTTTCAAGCCTTTTTTGTAAGTCAGTTTTAAGTCTGTTTATAGCTCACCATTGCTGTGTGCACAATGCATCAGTTAGGATACAGGGTGAGCTTCTGTGACAAAGACATCTCAAACGGAGCGGCTTAGAAAAGCTAGGCCCTCTTCTCCAGCAGTGCATAGGCCAGCAGCGAGTGTGCTCTGTTCACAGTGGCATGGCGCTGCCAAACCAATGTGTGGCTTCTGCCTCTGGGTCACAGATGACTGTTCTGCATCTAGCCATTCCCAGGCCAGCAGGGAGGGAAATGGCCAGGAAGTTCACCCGCATTCCTTTCTAGTGCCATGACCTGGAAGTGGTATCTGCATTAGTTTGCAAGGGCTGTTGTAACAAGGTACCACATGAGGTGATTTTAACAACAGAAATGTCTTGTGTCTCTCAGTTCTGGAGGCCAGAAGTCCAAACTCAAGGTGCTGGCAGGTTAGTTACTTTTTAGGGTTGTGTGGGAAGAATCTGTTCCAGGCCTCTCTTCTTGGCTTATGGATGAACATCTTCTCCTACATATCTCTTCACATCATTTCCCTATGTAGCTCTTTGTGTCTGAGTTTCCTCTGTTCATCAGATACCAGTACTATTGGATAAGGGCATTTCTTAATAATCTCATTTTGACTTGATTGCCTTTGTAAAGATCCTATCTCCAAATAAATACATGTTCTGGGGTAGTGGCAAGTAGGACTTCAACATACACGTTTTGTGGGTGGTACAGTTCAACCCACCATGGCATCCCTTATTCTGCTCACATCTGATTGCTTAAACTTAGTCCAGGGCCACACCCAACTGCAAGGGAGCCTGAGAAATAGAGTTTCCATGCGGGCAGCCATATGCCCAGCTACAACGGAGGAGAAGGAAATTAACTGGAGAGCAGTTGCTGACAACCAGCCATTGTCCACATGGTCCACTTTCCCTAACCATGAAGTGAAGAGGTTGTTGCATTGGAAGGCTGGATGGTGTGCTGGGCAGTGACCATGTTTGTTCTGGGCACTATTCATTCCCTGCGCCTACCATGGTGACTAATAACTTAGGGGTTCCCCAAATTTTTGTCATCATACTAACAGACTCAAGAAGCTTCAGTGCCCTGACAGGGGATTGATCTTGCTATTTACCCTCAGCATTCATTGAAGGTTCACACATGTGGGTGTTTAGATTCCCCAAAGGCACAGCCCAATTCTACTGAATCGCTCGATGGTCAAGAGGAGATATGGGACAACGAATCCATAGAGAGCCTTTATTTGTATATCTGCCACATTTCGCTTCCAATTTTAAAGTTCCTGATCCATATGCTGGAGAAGGCAGAGGAGTTTGGGCAGGAAGATTTGGTGGAGGCTGTGGGAGTGGTGGTGACTAAGTGACAGGGGCCTTTTGGTAATTTTTTATGGGATTCTATTCTTGGCTCCCTATTCTTTCTCCACTGACTTTGCCTAGGCCATCTCATTCTTGTTCATGGCTTTAGCCAGAGTTCTGATGACTTTCTACTCGTGTCTTTATCTCTGACTTCCCTGACCTTCATATTCATATGTCCAGTCATCTCTTGGATTGATCCATGCACTTGTCCTCCATGTTCCTCAAATTCATCTAAAATGAAATTAATGCCCTGACTGGTGAGGCTCAGTGGATTGAGTGTGGCCTGCAAACTAAAGGGTCACCAGTTCGATTCCCAGTCATGGCACATATCTGGGTTGCAGGCCAGGTCCCCAGTGGGGACCATGTGAGAGGCAACCACAAATCGATGTTTCTCTCCCTCTCTTCCTCCCTCCCTTTCTTTTTCTCTAAAAATAAGTAAATAAAATCTTTAAAAAATAAAATAAAATGAAATTTACAATCTTACTTGTTTCCCTGCACCTCTCCAAATTCTTCTCCTTCTGTATATCCATCTTAGCCACAACCCCCCCCCCCCAGTTATTCATTCAATGAATATTTTTTGGACATCTTCTATGAATCAGGCAATATTCCAGGTACTGGGAATGTAGAATAGTCACTGCTCTCAAGGAATTCATGGGTTAGTGGGGTGGGGAGTGAAGGACAATACTAAAAAATACACATGGTGATTAATACTGTGAATACTATGTTTACAGAAAATAACAGGGGGATATACTTTTGATACAGAGTGGCAGAGAAAGTACTTCTGAAGAGGCAACAGTTCAAATAATGACAAAAGGAGCAAGTAATAAGGGGAGAGGAAGTTCTGGGAAAAAGCAGTGTCATGTATAAAGATCCTGTGATCAAAAAAAGTTATGTCATATTTGTGAACTGAAAGAGGCCCAAAGGGCTGCTGTGTTAGAAGGTTGAGAGGGAGAACAGTTTGATGGCTGGTTGGAGAGCTAGGCAGGAACACATCATAAGGGCTCTTAACCTTGGACATGCTAAGTTCGAGATGTCTGTGAGATATGCAAGTGTGGACAGTGAGTAAATAGTTGGATGTCTAAACCTGTAGTTAGAGGAGAAGTGTGTATCATTTTGTAAGTTATCAGAATGTGGATGATATGGAAAGACATGGTAATGGATTTGTTTATCTAGGTATAAAAAGTAAAAAGGAATTAGTCTTAAGGGATTCATCATTTAGGGGTCATACGAAGGGAATTAACCAGCAAAGGAGATGGAGAAAAAGCACCAGTGAAGTTAAAGGAAGAGCAGGAGAAGATAGGAGAAGAGGAGGATTACTAACAACACATATTTTGTGGTCCTGAAGCTTACATATGTTGTCACTCTTTCCCATTAAGTTTAGGGCAGTAGAAGACACCCATTTTGTGACTAGAATCCACTCTTTGGGTCTATGGGTAGGCTTTTTAAATACACGAGGGAATGTCCACATAGAGTCATATGATGGGAACTAGATGTAGTCTTGGAGACCTTCTTGCTGGTGAGTTAATGGATAAGGTGCTAGTGTAGAGAGAAATTCTCTCTGGGATGGGTATAGACAAAGGGAAGCCATCCATGTGTATGGAGTGGAAGCCATCCTTCTGTAGAGAGAAGGCTGGATGATCATCAGCTCAGCTCTCACTGACCTCTGGGCACTCAGGCACTGCTCCTTGCTGTGGTCTGGTGGGTCCACTCTCCAATCCCATTGCTTCCAGGATTTCAGGTCTCTCTCTCCTCAGCAGTGTCCCAGAGTCCAGCCCCACCCTTCTGTGGGTCCCACTGACAGCAGCCTCTCCTTTGCTTCCATACCTCTCCACCAGCTCCTTGTGCTCCCTCATCCCACACCTTTGTGCCCCACCCCCTCAGAACCTGCTTTCTTCTTAGTTGTCATGGCCCATTAAACTCAGAACCAGAGCAAATGAAGGTATGGTGTTCCTTTCCATGTAGAATAGGGGAGCCTAGACTTGCAACCTCCCCCAGGAAGGGAGGGGAAGCATTCATGTTTCATCCCTTTCATACAGTACAAAATAATCAGGGGAGGGGGGAAACTACCAGACCAGAATGGTTAAGTTCCCATATTTACACAGGAAGAAACTTTCACCAAGACAGCAGAATGTTTTCAGAGAAGGGACTGTGTCAAACACTAATGGGAGGTCAGGTAATATCTCATTCACTTCCTTTGGATTTGACACATGAAGACTTCAGTGACCTTGCTGGGAGAAGTGTCCTTGAATGGCGGAAGCAGAAGACAGATTGGGATCCTTTGAAGATGAGTAGGGTGTAGCTTCCTCTCGCACATATAAAGAAAGTGGGCTTGCCCTGTCCCAGAGACCAAGGCAAAATCACCCTGTGGTCTGCATGTGTTTTACATGCATGTGAATCAATAATAAAAACAAAAGGATGAGTGAAGGAGAGGGAAAGGATAAATGGGAGAAGTTCTATGTGAGGGCTGTGGTCATGAATCAGCTTGATCATGTGTCTGGTAACTTGAGTTGTTCAGTTGTAGGCATGCCAGATAGTTGGTAGCATTTGGGGTTAAGATGATTTTTTAAATTTTATTTTAGGACAACTGCCCATTTGCATGCAGCTCTAAGAAGGAATACAGAAAGATGCTGTGTAAGGATGAAGGTCTTGATAGGCATGGATAACCAAAGGAGAGAGGTGGACAGGACTGAGTGTGTGACCAAAGCAGTGGTTTTTACTAGTGGAACAAGGACTCTAAACTGGACCTGCAGAAAAGTGAAAAGTGCAGAGAGAAGTCAGCGGGCAGTGAGGAGGAGGTGGTGTGAGGAGGAGGTGGCATGAGAAGGGCTGGATGTTTTGGTGCATCGAGAGGGCTGAACAAATATCCTAGAAGCAGAACAGGAGGGAATTCAAAGAACAGATGATTGTAAGAAAGAATTCTGATTGAAATTTCTGCCCATGACAAGGGATGACTCTTGTGCAGGTGGCCGAGGTGGAATGGAGAAAGGTCACTGGAGATAAGGAGGTCAAGGGAACAAGAGGCTAGGAAGTTCGAGGGGTCAGCCAGAGAGACCACCAGTCATCGTAGTCAGAATATGGGAAATTATTTTAGAACTTTCCTGTTCCTTCTATGTATAAATTTATCAAGATTTTGTCTCCTCACTATTTCTTGCTTCTGATCCATTTTCTCCATACCCACCACCTGGGCCCAGTTTCTCTCTCCCCTGGAGTAACCTCAGACTGGTCTCCTCTCGTCGAGCTTCCCTTTCATATGCATCAATCACCCAGGCACCAGCTTGATGACCCTTATGACCCTCATGACCATGACCCACCAGACAAAGCCCCAGTTTTGCATCCCCCACAAGGACCCACAGGAGCTGGCCCTGCCTTCCCTTGCTCTCCACATGGTAAGGCAGAGCTGTTTGGAGGTGCCGAAGCATTTGCTTGCCTTTAACCTTCTCCTTAGTTTGTCCGGTTCTTACTCAGCTTCCCTTGCAAGTCTACATCCTCTAAAAAGCTCTGCCTTAGCTCTCAGCTGTGTCAAGTACATTTCCACCCTTTGGTCTAACCAAGATAGAGTCCTCAGTACAACTCTCCCTGTATTGGAAAGCACTCCTGCATCACATTGGAAATGTGTGTTTATGTGTCTGCTCTAAGTAGACTGTAGTCTTGGTACAGGCAGAAAGCATGTCTCATTCATAGTGATCTGAATCCAAATAAAATGACCTGCTATCTACACTAAGGTCTCTCACCCTCGATACTACTGACATTTGGGGCTGAATAATTGTTGCTGGGCTTGTCCTCTGCAATGCAGGGTGTTGAACAGCATCCCTGGCCTCTACTTATGAGATACAGGTAGCACCTCCAGTTGTGAAAACCAAAAATGTCTTCAGCCACCAAATGCCCCTTCACGGATGAAATCAGCCCTGGTTCGGAATCTGTGGTCAGTGTTCGGAATACTCAGGAGGCAGCTGGCCAAGGGAGTAACAGGAATAGGCCTGTTCTAAGGGCCACAGCCAAGTCTGTGTGATTGCACTCGCCTTTGCATCTTTTACCTTCGCCTTACGTTCTTCAGTCTCATCTGCTGTTTCATAAAGGCTAACATTTATTCAACAATCTTTGCTGTTTTTTTTTTATAACAAAATAATCTTTTAAAAAACCATTTTCACGGAAAGATTGTGTCAGGAAGTTTACAATATCCTCGAAATGCCACTAAGAGGAAACTGCGCTTGAGAACAAACATCTGTTGGCGCTTTTGAAGCTGTGTCAGCCCTCAGGGGTTAGCACTCACGTCTGGCAGGAACAAGTCTTCGGCTTCTTTCAAGTTTCACAAAAGATACTGTGAGATTTTTTTTCCTCTCTCTTCTTCTTTTTTGACTTAAATGCTTAATTGGGAGAATTATGCCCCTTAATTCAGTAATGCAGTGAAAAAGTTGCCAATCATTTCAAAGGATTCATGGAGTAACATGGTGTATTAAGACACAGCTGGATCATTTTAGTAAGAGAAGTAATAAGTTATTTCCAGGCCGTTGTATAATATATCTCTTCTTAGTCGACCGTGCTCATTGACACAACACGCTTTGCAATAAATGTCAGCTACCAGCTGGTATAAAGGGTGGACCTTCTGTCTGACAGTGCCCCTAGCCTTGGCTTCCTCAGCCTCTCAGTTCAATGTAGGCTGGCTAAGTCTTCTCTCTTACCCAGGGACCTCTCCTTGGAAGATTATCCTGTTAAGGGGAGCTGTGATTACCATCACTGCATGGTTAAATAGTTTATATGGTGTGTGACGTTGGTGGGAATTCATGTATGGACGTGGCTGTATTTTGGAAAATATTTTGAGTTAGGGTGGCCCCTTTTAATGACCTAACAGAACTACAAAGTAAGACTGATGCTTTTCTGCCTAAGCAGTGAGAAGGTATTTTTTCTGTATGTTTAAAGAATTTGGAAATAGGGAACTCTCTTGGCTGTTGATACCTAGGGGCCAGGAAAATAAAATTGGGTTTCCAGAATTTCTCTCACTAGGATTTTATCTTTGGCACCATTTGAAATTGTTTTTAAAGAGGGTTCTGAAAAAAGAGAGTACCATCCATATGGAAACCACATGCAGTGCCCAAAGAGGTGCACAGGTAAGGCTCAGCAGGAAAGGCCAAGTTGTGTGTGTGTGTGTGTGTGTTTTCTCTGTGAAGACCATCACAGGCGGGCATCACCTAAACAGGGAATGGTGCATTTTGAAGACAAAGTGGTGAGGAAAGCGAAGTCTAGAGAGAGTGCTGGGGAATGAAAGAGAGGTAGAGTCAGAGCCTTGCCTGTGCCCAGGGTTCTGTGGCTTTGGCGAGTTGTTTAACTTTTGTGAGTGTTGGTTTCTCATCTGTGAAATAGAGAAAGAGCTGTCTTGTGAGACCCTGTGGGGATGACATGACCCAATGTGAGTCGATGGCCAGGCACAGTGCTCACACCGGCAGGACCTGCCCTCATGTCACAAGTAGGCCTGTGCTGTGTTACCTCTGCAGTCTGGGGGAATCTCAGCTGGACCTCAGAGGCACGGGTTTGTTTTTAAAAATTTGCACAAGACTTGTGCTTTTGACGGAAGGAGAAGGAAGGTCATTTGGGGCCATGAAGGTGGTGTGGAGTGGTGGGAGGGAAGGAGGTTGAGGCAGAAGCGGAGCAGTCAGGAAGCACCTGGGCCCTGCTCACTGTCCAGCTGGACAGAGGGAGCAGGGCCCTTCCCGGGGCTCCAGAGGACACTGAGCAGGAAGACCTGTGTCTGAGAGCATAGTGGTACAGCAGTGTGTGAGCTGTCCCTGGCCTATACAGTCTTTTTATTCAAATTAGGTGTCTTTGTTCAGATTAGGAATAGGTGCTCCTCCTCTGCACAGATATCATCCCTGGTGGGGTGGCGGGGAGTGGAGGCGGGGCACTGAGCTTAGCAAGCAGAGCCAACGGGGATTTCCGCTCTTACCACCACCCGCTTGTCTGGGTTTCCTTGTGCAGTCCATGACCTGCACAACTGCATGTGGAGACTTTAGTGTCCCAGCCCACCTGGTGGGGCTTCTTAGTGAGTGCAGGAACCATGCTGCCAGGGGACTTCCCCAAATACATGGTGTAGATGATTCCCATTTTCCCCATTGGGTATATGAGCACTGCACAATTTTAAGGGGCTGCATTCCTTGAAGAGGTGGGAGTTTCCCAAGGATGCTCTTGTTTGCTTCCTTTTATTACTGTCCCCCAAGCAGAATGAGCCTGGTGCGGGTGAGGTAGCCATCCTGCCTCTGGCAGTGGGGGCTGAGCTTATGCTGCATGTCTTAGGCTATTGTCCAACATGGGTGAAGTGACACCATGGCCCAACTTGGGAGAGGAAGTGGAACTCCCTTGGGCATGGGTATGCCTGCCTGACAAGTGGGAAGCTTGCAGGAGAGACCCGCCCCGGCCCTTCCCTGGCTTTTCCCTGGCCTGTAGTCACACTCTTTGTCTGTGACTGTGGGACATTCACTGAGAGGAGAGCCCCTGACCACTCACAGAGGAGTTTGGGCGAGTGATGGCCTCAGCCATCCATGTAGTTCTGGACTTTTCTTAGGTGGCACAGTCACTCATTCTCTGTACACCCAGATGGGCTACAAACACAACTCGATTATTATGAAGTGATGACCCAGGTCCACGAGTTAAGCTGGAGCCTATTGCTTTTCCTAGTGAAATGTGAGTGGTCATTTAACTGAATTTCACAGCAGGAGAAATAGGCAGCATGTCAGGGGCTGCCAGTCACTTCACAGTTTGGGAAACTGAATCCAGGAAAAATCAGTGCTTTGCCTTCAGTAATGTTGTTAATTATGGGTGGAATCCAGCCAAAGCTGTAGTTTTTCCCCCAAATAAGTGTTCTTTCTATAACATTCTTACCAAATATGTGAAAAAAAAATCCTTCCAAGTGCAATAGATTATTTTGGTGATAGCTTTTTTTTAGGTATAATATATATATATACCATGAAATTCACATGCCTTAAGTGTACAACTCAGTGAATTTTAGTAAATTTACCTAGCTGGGCAGCTAGCACCATGATCCAGTGTTAGAACATGTGAATACCCTGAAAAGATCCCACATGCCCATTTGCAGAGACTGTTTCTGCCTCCCTCTCTCAGCTCTAAGCAACTACTGGTCCCATTTCTATAGGTTCGGCCTATTTTTAAAACAGACATTCATGGAACCATGTAGCAGGTGGTCTGATTTCATTCGCCTCGTGTACTGTGTTTCAGGTTCATCCGTGATGTAGCATGAATCTGTACTTCATTCCTTTTTGTTACCAAATAGCGCTTCATTGGATGGATAGACTACCTTTTGCTCCCAAATGCCCATTGACAGGCAAGTGGGCGTTGTTTCCACTTTTTGCCTGGTATTAATAATGCTGCTGTGAACATTTGTGCACAAGTCTTTGTGTTAATGTATCAATAGATTCTTTTAAAGTGAATTAGCAAAATGTTCCAAAGAGAGTTTATTATGATGCCAAAAACAGCACCCTATGCAATGTCCTTTTTCCACTTTTAGTCTCAAATCTGTTACACAATTATAATAGAGAGATGAGTTGCAGAATTGTCAGTGGCATCATTAACACCATTAGCATCATTGCCAACAGCCTTTATTAGGCTTTAATTCTTCCTAATACTGGGAAGGTTAGGCGATTGTTTTTTCTCTAGACTAAAATTTTTTGCTATTAATTTTTACTCTCTCCTGTTTCCTTCTAAAAAGAAGATTAAGTTTTTTTCATTCTCGGAAACAGTGAGTTTTTGTTAGAGAAGGTGGTAAATATGCAAGCTTTGGCTATGTTGTCTTCAAAGTCCCTCCGTGCTATAGGAGCAGCCACTGAGAGTCCTCTGATGGCCCTCATTACTCTCAGTGTTCCTGACATTGGGTTACTTGTGGTGGCAGCTGTTCTGTGCCTTGCAGCATAAGGTGGCAGCGTTCCAGCCCGGTACCCACTGCATGCCAGTAGTAAACCTCCCAGTGTCCAGACATTTCTAGATGTCCCCGGGGGATGAGGCATTATGGGGCCCTTGGAATCAGAGCTTAGGGGACAGCTGTGAAACCCCCTCCCGCATGGTCAGCCAAGCCTCCCTCTGCCCCAGGAGGATCCCAGGAGGGTGCTGCAATCTCCGAGACTAGGCAGTGTATAAATGGAACCATGTTACCCCATGACTGCAGCAACATTAGCTTCATTTAAAACACAGTGTCTGCCAACTAAGAGAGGAGAGTCTTGTGAAAAGATGCATGTTTAGGCTGGGAGGAGATTGTTATGGGAAACAAGTGGATGAAAACACGACAGCCTGAAGGGGAAATAACTTTTCATTTAACTCTGATTTGAAGTCAAGTGCTGCTTGAGTCCAAAACGGCCGCCCACCAGATGGCCCAGTCTGTCACTTGGCAAGGAGCTGGTGCTGTGTCTCTCTGGCAGAGGAACACTTTGATCTTTTGCAGAAAAGAACAGATTTCCACACACAAAGATCTTGTATATGTTTTCAAAAGACACATTTTTTGAAGGGTACTGTGGCCACTCCCTTGTTTTGGCTTAGTGGGGAGCCCTGAATATTTCCATAGAGGGGGGAAATTTGGGGCCTCTCATTTGCAGGGCAAACAGCTATACCAGTTTTGGGGATTGAGAGGTTTCCCAGGACACAAGACTTTTAGAGCTATAACCATGACAGTTGGTCACCTGACTCAGAAGAGGCAGCGGGCTGCATCCAGTCCTCCCTGTGACCATGGCTGGCCCCATCATTTTGAAGAATCCCTTCCCTACCTCGAAGCTGCAGGTTCTTCTCATGAAGGGTGTGGATGGTCACACATACCTGTGACCCTGGCTGGGGCTGGCACGTGAGCGGGCAGTGGGGTGGGTGTGAGTGGAGAGTCACTGAGAAGAGTTTGGTCCAGGGCTATGGAAGACACATCATCAGTCCAGTGAGCACTGGGGTATCTACTGTGCAGTCTTGTCAAAGCTACGTCATCCTACTATTGTAACACTTAACCTACAATCATGAAACAACTGTGATGTCTTTATCAGTGTGTCCAACATACCCCATGGTTGACTCCTTTGCTGTGTAAAGGTGACACTGGGTCTTTTTTTTTTTATACCTATTTACAATTTTTTTAATTTTAACTCTATTTTTTCATTTTTTTTAATTTTTTTTATTTTAATGATTGTTTAAGTACATTTTTCTGAGTTCCTGGCAGCCCCCAACATCTCTGTTGGGATGTATTTATCCACCTTCCTGCCGTCGGCTCACAGGGATCCCAGGAAATGGACAGCACTCAGGGTGTTTGGACAGCTGGGCAAGCCTGGGAAAAGGTTGGCCAAAATGTTCATATGTTTTTTTTTTCTGTAAAATAAAAGACACATTTTTCATTTTCACCAGTAGCATTATTGGTTTGGGTATTTTGAGTATGTTGGCAATCTCTCACATTGGTAGAATGTTGATTGTTCTCAATTAAGGTATCAATTTAATTGCTATCAACTTCAAAGGGTCTACCCAAATGTGGAGCATTGTCCAGTGAGAAATCTCCAGCACAAAACCACTTTTGACACTTTCCATCAGCTACAGCATCTTCTCCATATACTGCATATGGAGAAATGCATAAATCTTCTTTTTGCATTTCAGTTGTGTTTTTACCTTTCTTGAAATAATAAAGCACAGGATGCCAAAAATGTCATGTATTTTCTTCCATCTTCAATATTAAAATATGGCTACACAAAAAATTTACCAACTTTGATAAATTTTTTTAAATGCACCCTGATATGACAGCTGTCACAATACAATCTAGCAAAATTGTTTCAAATGAAGTTAAAGATAATTAAATGCTACTAGAGCCATCTTACGGAAGAAAAAAAAATGAACAAACTTTTTGGCAAACCCAGTATCTGGAGTGGTTGATTGTAACCTTTCTGACCATGGAACCCTTTGAGAATGGGATATCAGCTGTGGATCCTGTCCTCACAAAAATGACAGTATTTATGGTTACCCCAACTCTGGCACACAAGTTCAAGGATTCCCCCTGAAAGCTCACCCTTGGTCTCCTGGGTAGAGGAATCAAATAAGGACCCTGACCCAGAGCTTGGGAACTCCGCAGGCAGAACAGGAGTCCCAAATGAGGCACTTCTGAGAGCACAGCAAACACCAGAGGGGAGGAACTTGAAGGAAGAAGCTGAACCTGAAGGAAGTGTTTCAGTCTTGCCTGGGGTGGGTCCTCCAGTGGCTGACTGTAACCAGGGAAGAGAGGATTCTTGTGAATGCCTCGAGCAGTTGCACCTTCTGAGTCCTAAAGGTGCTGTCTGAAATCCTCCAGGGGACCCTGTGTCCCAGTCTTGGCTACTTGTTTCTCTTGGAGAAATAAGGCAATGAAGGCTTGATGTTGAGGAGCTGAGAATAGGGGAGACATGTATGTTGAACACTTACTATTTGCTAGACACAGTGCTAAGTCCTTTTCATGCTACAGAGCTTTTAGCTTTTGAGGCCATTATGTTTTTCTTCAGCCTCCAAAGGGGGAAAATCTCCTATACATGGAGTTGTCCTAGCTGTCAAGGCCAAGGACACTTGACAATGATGTAGGTGAAGTGCATGTACCTTCAGGTTTCAAGTGGACATGAAGAAGTGCAAGGTTATAAATTGCTTCTAGTTAATGGACATGCTTTAAAAATCTAAAATGCTAAGAATTTCATTATTATATTATTGAGTATAAATAGAATGGTTGCAGCCTAGATACTGTGCAAAGAAAGATCCTCTTCAATGCAGTAGGGGGTTTAAAATTAGCTGCAACATCAGGATCATTCTTCACATGGTTATTAAAGAAAACCAAAAAACCTTACTTCCATTTCAAAGCATGATGTGACAGCCTTTGAGACTATTTGAGGTATACAATCATTTGGATTTTTTAAAAACTATTTTAGTAAAGATTTTTGTCTCAGAAAAGATTACTTAGAATAATTTTTGTTTAAATCAACACTCAGTTTCTAAAGTTGAAAAGTTTTTTGCTCAAGCTGTTTAATGATGAATTTAAACTAATAAATTTAGTAATTTTGGCATAAAAATAAGAATAGCTACTTGTGCTTGTTTATCAGTACTTATTCAGTTGACTCGTAAGTTAAACAAATAGGATTCAACTAAACAGTCAACAGACTTAGGAACCGAACTAGTTAAATTCCCTTAAGCATTTGAAAACACTCTTCTCAAAATTTAATATATCTGAACCCTTCATATTCCTGACTAGATAGACTTACATGCAAATTCCTTTTAAGCGCTTAACTCAGCTCTTACACATATAAGATATGATTTGTTATATTTGTTATGTCATATAACAAATATAACAAATCAAGTTTTCTTACAACATCACACACAAATTCTCTTACTCCTTTCAAACAAAAACCACAAGTCTTCAATCAACTAAAAGTTTCTAATCAAACCCCAATATGTCACATGCTCAAATGTGCTGAAATCCCATAGGTATATCAAGTGATTTTAAATGACACAGATTCTTTAAAGACAATAATTACGTAGTTCATTCATAAATTGAACACAGAAATGTTAATATTGTGGGTTAGATTTGCTTTATTATCTCTGAATTTTTTCTGCACCTTTCTGATTACAAAGTTGTTCAATCATCTGGGGGAGCCAACTTACAGCTAAGGATTGGTTCTGAAATGTGGTTTGAGATCCAGGTTATGTTTCCACATCTGGACCCATACAGAGGATCTGGGCATCATGTCCAGAATGATCTTTCCACAGGGTGATAGAACTTCTCAAGGCCTCACTTTTCATGCCTCCTAATGTTTTATGCTGTCTCCCTACCCGCTGTTCAAAATTAGCAACCTAATAATTCACAGCCATTAATTCTGAGACTTGAATTGATAAGGCTCTGGTATCCTCAGGGTTGCATCTGGTTTCTATTCTGCCTGACCACATTCTGCATCCCAGGGCAAAGGTTTCATCATCCCAAGACTGCAGGCTTGGTGATGTCCTTGGCTGAGAACCATAGCAGAATGCCTGCACTACAGGTGCACATTGGGTATTTGGGTTCTTTCATTGCACCTTCCAAGGACTGCTTTATTATTATACCCTCAGAAACTAATACCCTCCTCCATCTGTCCTTAAGGTTTCTCCATTTGTGGTATTTAGTTTCCTTTGAAGTGATCAAAGCTTAGTTTTCTCTTTGTTACTTGAGTTAAAAGAACTACCTTTTTACTGGTTATTCCATAACACCACAGATAGTATTGAGTTGTTTTGAAAACAAAAATCCCCTAACATGAGTGTCTCACTCCCTTTTATCTTTACTTACCATCTTCCTTTGTCCCCTATTACTTACCTCCCCCCCTCAAAAAATCTACAAAGGACAAAAGTGCCTCCATTATTCGGATTAGTCCTGTCTTTTTCAGGACTTTAGTCTGCTGGGTGTGTCCTTTGCAGAGTTCTCAGTGGCCTTGATGTTCTGTGGATGGGCTAGAGGAAAGCCTTTTCACAAAGGTGCTCTCTTTCATGCTCTGCCTTCCCTATCAGCAAGGCGAAGAAATCCGGGCTTCTTACTTTTCATTGCAGGATCCTCTTCACTTCCAAGAGCATTCACTTGGATTTGAGGTAAAATGAACATTTTGATCAGAATATCATCAGTTTACAGATGAAACATGAAACTGAGTGGAGGAACAAAGGTCATATTACAGGCCTCTTCTTCTGCGCGATGAATTCTATTTTTTATCTTCCAAAGTGGAAGTCAGGACTCATGCAGATCTTTTTTCCATACACGTAACCACTCTCACTGTGAGATTGATGATCGCTGCCATGTTTCCTCCCCAGCTGTCAAGCAGGAAGAGTCATTTAGGAACTTCCCAGAGACGTAGTACTGACACCTGAACGAAGAAATATGGGCTTGCCAACATTCACACTCACTTTTGAATTTTTTATTCTTTTGGAATAAAATGCCTGTTGTCAGTAGCTGCAGTGCAAATCATTTTTCCACTTCAAAAGTCTGGTTGATTGTTGCCAACATTTGCAACCCAACTCAAGATGGTTAGACATTTTAAATACATAAAGAAAGTCTACTTGCTCCAGAAGTAATGTCACCCAAATTGGGTTCTTATATTTGTGAGCTACTGGGTTGCACAGAAGGGTTCAATCTATGTCTATGACCCTGATACTGAGTGGGCTTTTAAAATGGCAGGGGTCCACCATGTCTTAAAAACAACTATTTGTGAATATAAATGTTTATGCATATGTACATATTTATCTATAGATACACAGATACACATATAAAACTCTTAAATTATACTTTATATCAAGAAACAAATATTATCAACTTTTATATATTCATATACAAAAATACAAGTATATAATACAAAAAATACTTAGATAAAGGCAGGAGTAATGATAATAATACCAAAGTAGTTAAAAAGTGTTCCACATATTCTGCAAATTGGTGGCAAATGTATGACTGAAATGCATCTTCCCAGAGATGATGTCTGGTGTTTGCTGCTGGTCAGGAAGAGCTGGCACAGCTGGCCTTGCCCATGTGCAGGTGGGCTTCGTCCTTACTGTCACACCGATGCTGCATCAGGGTGTCGCGGGTGTGCTGGTAACTACATGCTTGAGTTTACCCAATGTTTAAAGTATCTCCAAAATTTACATAAGATTTGGCATTTAAAGGAAAAGTTATTAAATAAACAAAAGGCCATGAAAACAGAGCTGTATAAATGTGTTATTAGTAGAGCAAATATTGTTTGTGGTAGAATAAGCATATCCTCTAATTTCTTGCAAAGTGACCACCAAAGGTTTAATGACAGATTATAGTATTTGTTCAAAGCATTCACTGATCACTCTCCTGGACCTCTCCATACAAGGCCCCTCCTTCCTGTATCTACCTGTAGGAGGAGCATGCTCCACAGCCCAGTCACGTCACACTTGACTGTGTGAATTCCTTTGGTCAGTGGCATGTGAGCACAGTGATGTATATACTGAGCAGAAGCCTGGGAGCCCTCACACCCTTCTGCTGTTCCCTTTCCTCTGCCGTGAGGATGGTATGTCTCTGACGGGATGTTTCCGTGGCCCAGACCCCAGAATGAGGGCCTGTGGGCAGAGCCACAGCCAACCTGCAAAGCACATGGAACCCTGGGATTTGGGTGTGTTTGTTACTGCAACATAATTTATCAAAAGCTGACTAGTAAAGGAACCTAAGAAAAGATGTAGGTGAAAATGAATTACTACTGGTATATATAGAGAAGGATTGCCTAGTGCAGGGTGACCAGTGTGACCATGGCAGGAGAAATGGACAGATCCCCAAGGACAGAATAAAGGTGCTCAGAGTAAGGAGAGGCAGGTGTGACAAATACATATGTCTTTTAGATGTACAAATATATGTTCACAGACTCTTATCAAGGCATCCTGCTGGAACTTAATTTAAGAATTATTTTTCTTAGTCATTTGAAAAGAGTGTGTCTTGCAATCAGTGTAGTCTTAGAAACAGTTCATGAAACAGTCACTGGTTCCACTGAGAGGGGCCATGTTTGTTTGGGGCAGGGGGAGGGGGAGGAGAGGGTCCCAGCCTGCTCACACACTGAATCACTTGTGACTATTTCTCAAGCATTTTCATCTATAAATCTGTCAAGGAATTTGTTCATTCTGATTAATGAAGAAAAGGAGTTTGAATATGTATATCCTCCAAATAAGGAATAAATGTTGCCGTTTTTCTAAGCAAAAGTTAGATTGTTCCCAGAGGGGAAGATCTAAGGCTGCCCCTGGCTTTCTCGCTGTTGAAGTCACTACTTTGTATCCAATGCCCAGGAGGAAGCTCTCCCAGCTCTGGGATGAGGCTCCTTTTTCTTACCTGGATGGCAATTCTTTTAAATCAATGGATAAGTTACTAAGGGGGTGTGGGCAGAGTGGGGCAAAGGAGTAACGTTCTCCAGCTTTCTCATTCTATGTGCTTTAGAATAGGATGTTATCATTATGAAATGATACAGACAAGAAGACACTCAGTGTGCATATGTGAGTGTGTAAATACTCACCTTGTCTACACATAGCCCTTGTTAGGCAGTGGGCTGGCAATAATTAATTTGAGACCATACTTAAATATTTTTCTTTTCCTCTTAATTTTGTGTCTACATTATGAACAAAATTTACATAGAAAATGTATTCCAGGCTTAGAACACAAAACATTTTTATTTTTACTTACAACCTCCACTCTGCATTGTTTTCTAAAATACCCTGTCTAATCACTTCTCGGGAGCTAAATGTCATTCAGCTGAAATCAGCCCACATGCTACCCAAGACACCACATTTCTCTCAGAGATGAAAGGCAAGGCAAATAGAACTGTAATTATATTTCCATTTGGTTTCCTATCGCCTCCTTATTCCTATTTTTTAAAAAAGAGACAAAGATCTTAATAGAAGTGTTTCTCTCACTCACCTGTTGGAAACTCTTTAAATTTCAAAAATTAACTCTTGGAAATTTTCAGGTCAAAAATAGGAGACAGCCAGACTTGGTGAGTGACAGCAAAATAACTGGATGGCAGCAGGGATTACTTGGTGGCTTTGAGCCATATTAGGGATGCAGAGCGGAAGCAACTGCCTACAGACTACTTACACAGCCCCGCCCTGACTTGCCCAAGTCGATACAGCCAGTCATCCTTATGCTGCCTATAGGGTGAACGGTCAAATGAAGTTCAGAAAATCAACTGATATGTTTAGACATTGCAGGTAGCCAATTTAGGTTATGCAGTCTGCAGCTTAAACCCCAAATTTGGATTGAACATGCAAATATGTATCCGTGTGAGTCTTTCTCAAGAAACCATGAAGCTCTCTCGTCTGTCCTAGTTCAACTGCAATATGAAGGGCTGAATGAGATGACCTGTTAGCTTTCTCTGTGTGCTGACCACCCTGTAATTCTATGCCATCCTCACCCTGGGTGGCTGTTGACAGCCCTCGGCAGGCTCGCTGTGTGCCCGGAGCAGCAGAATCACTTGGGCTGTGCCACATTCAGCTTGACAGGCTACATAAAGCATCTGCCATCCAGGCACCCTTGGTTAAATTGCTGTCATTCTCGAAGTCTAATTCAGAGTGCCACTCCATTTTGAGAAATCCTGGGCAGGAGCTCCGTCTTTAACAACCTGCGTGGCACATGGCAGGAGAAGCTTGCCCTTGCTTGGACACCTGCATCATTTGCTCAAGTACAGACACTCTCAGGAGCCTCTCCTTCAGGGCGATTGTAAGGAGTTCTGACAGTGCCTCTTGCCAAGTTGCTGGAGAGGAGTAGCCCCAGGGTTGCTGAGCACATACGAGATGTTAGGTCCTTAATTGTCTGGGAAGAAAGTCAAGGAATAAATTACCAGATTTTGATATTTCTGAAGTGTCACTGCCATTTGCCTCCTGAGCTTGTAAGAAATAGTTAGTGGGGTCAGTGAACACTTGAAGCCATGGGTGACAGGGCATTGCAGCCTCCCAAAGGGAAGGGGTTTCTTCTGTGGGACCACTTGTAGAAACTGCATGTCTTGTACTTCCATCAGGCTGGAGAAAAATAGCATGGCTATTAGGATACTTTTATGTTTCTTGCCTTTTAAGAATAAGGATAAAGGGGAGAAATGGAGACAAATTTATAAACGCCATATAAAATGCAGTTAATCCTATATCGCTCTTCTTTTCCATATGTTCTCTTTTAAGCTTTTGAGTCTAAAAAGCAATTTTTTTCTTAAATGTGTATGCCTGTTAAGACTATACATTTCTGAGTGTTATAACTGATGAGCAACTGATACATACTTTCTAATGCTGACCTGCTTCCCAACTTTATCTCCCCGTTGTTTGTTGACTGCGATAGCCAGCTAATGGCCTAGATGAATGGAATTTAAAATGAACAGGGCAGAGTCTCTGTTTTTATGGAGTTGACTGAAGTCAAGTGGAGAAACATGCACCCAAACAGGTCATTAAATGCAATGCCGTGAGTCTACACCTGAGGTGGAATTGCCAACAATGAGCAGGAGTAATTTAGGGAAGGATTCCTGCAGGAGGGTCGAGAGCAAAGCAACAGAGTAAAGAAATGGTGTGGAAGATCTGGAGGAAGTTCAGGTTCACTGCAGCAAGAAAGTGCAGTGATGCTTGGTTACTTGGTACACCAAGGTTACAGCATTTGTCAAAGTCACACATAAATTTATCAACAAGGAAAGGAAAAATATACTGCAATGGAATTTTCATCTAGAGTCTTTGTCAAAGGCTCTCAAACATTTTAGGAAGCACACTCCTAGACATGGTGAGAGTGCGGAGCAACCTTTCCTCCTGGTACGATTTCATAGGTCACTGCTGTCCTCCCTTAATTTGGGGCCTGAAAGTCCAGGTTTCTGCCTCTCTTCCTAATTCCTAAGGATTTACTGCCTAGTTGTGTGTGAGCTAATATTTCTAGTCTGCCCTTAGAAACTAGACCATTTATATGTAACCCATCTGTGGGGTACTTTAAAGTCGAGCCTCTGATTATAAATAAGCAGAAGAGAATTAGCACAGTCACTACAGAGTGGCTGGGGTCCTGGATCGCTCACACTTTTTAATCTTTGGGTGTGCTTCTTTGCTTTTTGTGTTTTCAGTGGTCATGAAACTTTGGAGGCTGGGTGTAGGAACAACCAAATCCTGACTTTTAGAGCCAATTCTAGCAAATGAGATGATGTTTCTCTTATGAAGCCTGTCATGGAGGAGAGTGGTGGTCTTGGGAAATCAGTAGGTCAGGGTTGGAATCTGCCCAACAGCTAGAGTTCACCCCTCAGAGCCCCCTTCCATACCTGCAGATGCACTCAGCCCCTTGGGCTGTTAGGATGACTAGATGTGATGATGGTTTATGCGAAATGTTGAACATTCGTCTCTGGAACTCTTAAATGTCAGAGCCCCTCTCAGGCAGGGATAAGATTTCATACTTGTGTATGGTACCAGTTCTACTAGAGTTAGAGCTGAGATTTTTCAAAAACGCTTTATCTACAATTCAAAGGCATGTGTGTTTATTGAACAGCTGCCCCATCTCAGGCACTGTGCGAGGCGCTGATAAATAAGGACAACAGACGGGAGTCCCTGTCCCCACACTGCAGGATGTATTACACAGTCATCAAAAACATGGATTTAGAGCCTTGTTAGATGGCTTGTGGGGGCTTCTACCAGAGGTTATTGTGTGGGAAAAGCAAGATTCAGAGAAGGCACATAGGATATTTTATTTTTATAAAACAGCGACAAAACCCTCCCCTGAAGATGCACAATTACATAATGAATGTGTGCGTACAAAATTGTATGCAGGGATCTCTGAGTAATTAGAGGCATATGGAAGGATGCTCACATCTAGGTGTCAACACAGCTCACCTGTGGGGAAAGGAAGGCGATGGAGAAATGGAGAGGAGGTGGTAGCAGGTGAAAATGGCATGTAGGGTAACATCTCATTCAGATAAAAATGTGTGTGTGTATGTGTGTGTGTGTGTGTTTTCATAAAGAGGCACATTCATTTATTGTTGTTGAATAAGATTTGGGCCCTTTAACATGAGAGACTATTGTAGGTGAATTGTGTATTCAAAAAAATGTTGAAGTTATAACCTCCAGTATCTCAGATTGTGACTTTATTTGGAATAGGGTCATTGCAGATATAATGAGTTAGGTTGAGAAGAGGTCATTCTGGAGTAGAGAGGCCTCCTAAGACAATACGACTGATGTCCTTATATGAAGATGGCTACGTGAAGACGCACACACACACAGAATGCCATCTGAAGTTCGAGGCAGAGACTGGGGTGACTCCCAGGACATGGAAGAGGTGAGGGAGGCTCCTCCCCTGCAGCCTTCAGAGCGAGTGTGGCCCTCCTACCCACACCTTCATCTTGGATGCTGCCTCTGGAACTGTGAAAGAATAAATTTCCATTGTTTTAAGTCCCAAAGTTTGTGGAACGTTCTTCTGGCAGCCCTGGGAAACTAATAGAGACACAATTTTTGGTTCTGTTTTATAACTTGACTCTTATTTAACAAAATATTGTGAGCATCTTTCCAAGTCATTAAAGTTTCTGCTTCAATATCCAAGATTAAATTTTATTTCTACTCTGAAAGCATGACTGCATTGTGTATGGGGCAAATTGACCTTCTAGAGTGAACTTGGGACCCGTCTGCTCCAGTTGGCTTCTCAGGGGTGGGCTGGGGATTTGAGATGGGGCCTTTTCACAGACGCATAAGTGGAAGGTGGGGACTCTTCCCTGTTCCTACAGCCTGTTCTCATTTCTCTTTTGCCTGCGGCTGAGTGCCTGGTACACTCCGGGCCTTTGCCAGGTACTGGGAGTACCACATGTGCCAAAGTGTTTGCGAGGTCTTGGCATGTGGATTCTTGGGAGACCTGGCCAGAGTGCTGAGGCCCAGGCCTGGTCCAGGAGCCCTGGACCTGCAGGAGCCTGTGGGGCCTGGCAGAGGCCTGTGTGGACAGACCTGGGCCTGCTGACAGCCTGGGGGTGGGGCTGGTCAGGGGCTCTTTCTTCCTAAGAGGAACCCCCGACAATCAAAAGTACGTTTCTGGCTAGCCTGGTTGGGAGATACTCAGAATCAAATTTATACTTATTTATAAAAAAATTAAGAGCTGATATTCATTGAAGCTCCTTCTGTGGCACAAAATGTTCAGTATCACCTATATTCTTTATGTTTATTAATTTATTTAAACCTCGTTCCCCAAATACTGTTGTTCTGATTTTGCTGATGTAAAACTGAAGCACAGAGCGGTTAAGCCACTTGCCCAAGGTCACAGAGCTAATAAGAGATGGAACTGACATTTGAATGCAGGCAGCATGGATCCGGGGGCCGGTTCACCACCACATGGCACACTCAAGTGTTGAGTGGGTCCATAGCTCATTAATTATGCAAGATTTAGTCTAAAATATGAGCTTGGGAACTGAGGCTTGTCTTGGCTATGTGTATTTTTTAGCCATATTCTGCCCTTTCTGAAATGGTACACACAGTTTTTGTTTTCATATTTTATAGCACTTAGGAATAACCAAGATAAAAAAGAAAAAGTGAAATAATCTTTCATTAAAAACACAATATTGGGGCCTGACTGGTGTGGCTCTGTGGATTGAGAGCCAGCCTGTGAACAGAAAGGTCACAGGTTCAATTCCCAGTCAGGGCACATGCCTGGGTTGCTGGCCAGGTTCCCCAGTTGGGGGTATGCTAGAGGCAACCAATTGATGTATCTCTCACCCATTGATCTTTCTCCCTCCTTTCCCCTCTCTCTAAGAAGTAAATAAATAAGAGCTTAAAAAAATATATTGGGTTGGCCAAAAAGTTTGTTTGTTTTTTTCCTGTAAAGTGGCTCTAGTAGCATTAGTTGTCTTTAACTTAATCTGGAACAATTTTGTTAGATAATATTGTGACAGCTGTCATAGCCACATGGATTTAAAAAAAATCTTATCAAATTGGTGAATTTTTGTGTTGCAATTTTAATATTGAAGATAGAAGAAAATATGCAACATTTTTTGCGTATTATGTTTTATTATTTCAGCAAAGGTAAAAATAACTGAAATTCGAAAAAAAGATGTATGCAGTGTATGGAAAAGGTGCTGTGACTGATTGGACATGTCAAAAGTGACTTTTTGGCCAATCCAATATTTTTACTCCAGAGAAAATCAGGCCAAAAACCCTATTCAGTAATTTGAAGTGTGGCCACATATAAGAAAGGATGAGGCAGGTCCAAAGATGATCAAGTAGCACTCAGGCCCCACAGCTGAGTTCAGAGGGACACACTCTTGAGGCCATCTGGTTCTAGAAGGATGACTGGCTGGGGCCTCCTCCAGGTCAGCCAGGCGGCTGCAGTAGCCAAGCTGACCAGATGCTCTTAGGCTTGCTCCTGTTCCCAGGGCCAGCTTGGCCTGTTGACCATATTGCCTTTCTTAATAGTTAAGGAGTTCAAGTTGAATCATTGAGATTATCCTTCCAGATGCTTGAGTGGTATGATTTAAGTGCATGGGGAAACATACACCATTATAACAATTCTTTAAAATAAAGGGCACCTAAGCTACACAAGCATTAAAATGGCTGGATTTAAAAGTTAATGAAGTACTCAGAAGCCAGTAGGGTGAAGACAAGGAGAAGGCAATGGGGCTGCAGTGGTTTGGCAAAGACAGGAGACAGGCCCCTTTGCAGCCGTCAGGAGGAGAGGACAGGCGGCTGCAAACCCTGCAGGCGCCTGCTATCTGTCAACTCCAGCAACACCCATTAGAGAGTTAGGACTCTGACCTCCTTCCTGTTCCGGAGTTTCTGTTCTCCCCAGCTGTCCTCATTCTGAGAGATTTTTCCTGTTTTTTTTAATTTTTTTATTGTAGCTTATAAAAAAAAATAGCCCTTTTGCCCCATTGGTTTCCAGATAAGATTCACTCCTTCTTTCCCCAGAGGATGTTTTTATAAGTAGGAATCTGTTTCCTTGACAATGTAACATTTAGTTCCAGCAGAAAGAAAATAAAAGGCTGATTGCCTTTAGAAGTGTTTTTAAGACACGGATGAGAGGGACATGAATTCTAATACGCATAACTTTTAGTCTCTGGTTAATGTGCTCATTGTGATGGAAAGACGGGGTCCCTGGCGGCTGGAAATGGAGCAGCAACTAGACCCCGACTTCTAAAAGCATGCAGGGCTTAATTCAGAGAGTCCTCTCTCTGACTTGCTCCAAGGACCAAATGTTCGGGTCAATCTCAGCAAGATCAGGACTTACTGGGTAGGTGGGGCCTCCCATTCCGGCTCCGGGGTGTGCATCCAGAAGAAATTAGCTTAATAGGAGCTTCTGGTGTTGAAAGGGAAAGAGCAGAGTAGGGAGCATCTGTAAACTGGATCCTGAGCTGTTAAAGACGGAGTGCTCATTTGAAAATCTCCCAGAAACCAGCAAAGCTCAGCCCACTGATCCTGGGAGAAGAGGATAAGGAGAAATTATAACTTGCAGAAATGGGCCTTGCTTTCATCTCTGTAGACCGTCAGGGGTGAGGGGAGCTCTGCTATGGTCTGAATGTTTGTGTCCCCCCCAAATTCACACCTGGAAAGGAAGAAATTCTACCTCAAAACTGCAGCATCAACTCCTGTCTGAGTTTCCATCCTGCTAGGCCACACAACTGTGTCAGCCAATTCTTTAAAATTGATGTCTTTATACATATGGGGTGGGCAAAAGTAGGTTTACAGTTGTCCATATGGGAAATAATGCAATAATTAATAAGTAATACAAGAATGAGCTCTGTTTCACATACAACTGTAAACTTACTTTTGCCCACCCCTGTGTGTACCCTATTTAGAGTATTTCACACTGGTTCTATTTCCCCGGAGAACCCTAGCTGAGACAGTGTTTGTTAAAGCTATGAGACTGGTTGAATTTGCCAAGGGAGTGGGTCTAGCTAGGGAAGAAGGGAGAGGCTCAGAGCCCTTCCTTCTGGCCTTGTAATGTTGGCACAGAAGGCTGTAGAGACAGAGAAGTGACCCAGTGAGGTGGCGGGGACACTTACAGGTGTAGGTGATGCACCAGTGAGGAGGGTTCCAGGTATGTCAGATGCAGTGTCCTGCCCAAGGGATCAGGACTGAGCTTTGGATTTTGCGGCGCAGAGGTCCTGGCTGACTGTGACAGGAGCCTCTAGTGCAGGGGTGGAAGTGAAAGTAGGTGAGGGGTATCGGAGAGAAAGCCAGGATAGCAATCAGGAGAAGCTCAACAAAGACAGCCCTTTTCATGAGAATTGCTATATAGAGGGCAGAAAACTGGGGAGGGGGGACTAGCTGTTAGGGTGATATGGGTCAAACTTTTTTGGTAAGATGAGATGGTTAACAGCAGGTTTCTATGCCAATGTCAATGATCTTGTAGAAAAGCAGAGAGTTAATGATGTAGGAGAGAAAGGGGTCCTTATGGAGTAGGTTAGAAGGGATGTGGCACAGAAGATTGGTCTTTGATGAAAATGAAAATGTAGGTTTATTTCTAGCAGTGGTTGTCAAACTTGCGTATGCATCAGAATTCACCCAAGGGCTTGTTAAAACACAGATCTGAGGGGAGGATGAAGAGGGTAATGAGGGTCAAATATATGGTGATAGAAGGAGACTAGACTTTGGATGGTGAGCATACAATGCAATATATATAGATGAGGTATTATAGAATTGCATACCTAAAAATTATATAATGTTATTAACCACTGGGTTACCCCAATACATTTAATTAAAAAACACAGAGTTCTTGCTCCACCTCCAGAGTTCTAGTTAAATTGGTCTGTGGTGTGGCCTGTGAATTTGCTCTCAAGTTCTCAGGGGACCCTGATCCTGCCATCTAGGACCCCATTCTGGGAACCACTGACTTAGAGGAAATTGATGGAAGGCAGAATGTGTAAACACAGATGCTTGGGAGAAGAGTGGTATGGTGGAGAGAGTCTGGACATTTTCCTGAAAGTGCTTCTAATTCATAGGCAATTGGAATACCAAGGCATTATCTGAAAGTGGGAAGAGGGGAGAAGGTTTGGGGAATTTGGAGAAAGAGAAGAAGCTGGTGAAATAGTCACCTAGGAGAAATGGGGAGGTGAAGAAACAGGGATTGATATGTGCTTGACATCACTAACATTGATACAGGGTGCAGCCAAGAGGAGGGGGCCCATATAGGGATTTGGAATGAGGTCCAGAACTCAAGGTGCCTAGGAAATATTAGAAAGACATATAAGATGTCCTCACCCCTTCCCCCACAGGTGTGAGTTGGAGGAAGGGACACATGGAGCAAGAACATGCAGAGCTATTTTGTACAGCCACAGCTTTGCAGCTAATCCGTGGCATGGTCATTTAACATATCTATAGCTTTTGGCTGGTTGCTTAGATATGTTAAATAGCTGTGGCCATGCTCTGGGCCAGGGGGATGAAAAGGGACTGCCCCCAAGATGTGACTGGGACATGTGCCCCCAAGTTACAGCGCCTGTGTCGGAGCTTGGAGAAGATTGGCTCCATGACATGGGGCCACCCCTGCCCAGACTCATGATGGCAGCCCAGTAAACTTGGAATAATACTGGAATGCTGGCAGATGTAACTAATTGTAGGAGGAATCGGAAATGGGGGTACAGAGGAAGATTGGCGCAGGGATTTAAACCCAGACACGGGAGCCATTAACTAGAGAGCCACATGCTTCTGGCAGAGTGGGGACCCCCGCAGCTTTAGTAGGGGGAACCACCTTGCAGCTTTAGCAGAGAATTGTCACTCTGCTTTAGCAGAGTGGCAACCCCCACCCCCTGCCCCCCGCAGTTTTGCAGAGAGAGCCATGAGGTTTTGCCAGAGTGGGGACCCCTGCAGCCATGTGAGGGAGAGAGCCACGAGGTTTTGCCAGAGTGCAGATCCCCGCAGCTTTGGTGGAGAGAAGGACCGTTCAGTCTTTGCCAGAGTGCAGACCCCTGCAGCTTTGGTAGAAGAGGACCACATGGCTTTGGGATCAACCCTTTGATCATGTGGCCTGGGAAGCAGGGGAAACTTTGCCTGGAAGGAGGGTGAAAGAAGTCTTGCCAGTGGCCTGAAACATGGCTTTGGATTAATTGGAGATTCTGCCTGGACGGTGACACAGCTGACAGTGTCAGAAGCCTGGATCCTAGACGTTTGCTTCTTTTCCTGAGTTATGGTACCCTGAATTAGGGCAGGGGGAGAAGAAAGCACTGTGGGTGTCTGAGGGTATCCAAAAGGACTTTGATATTTTAATGAAGATGTTAAGTCACTACTTTAAGTCTGTATAGCATTAAGTAAACATTTCCTTTCCTTTTCACAAATCTCTGGCATTGAGAAATGTCTTTCCTATTAGCGATGGACAATCAAGTCCAGTAGGGGTCCTTTTGGTAGTAGTATATCGCCCTTGGCCCCCTTGTGTTCTGTAACAATGGTCCACTTGAGTTTTCCCGTGATGAATTGGACCTGAGATCAGTCGGTATGCTGTGCTTCTCTGTAGCTACATACAATTGGCAGAGAGACGGATTTCAGGGTAGTGGTTTTGCCAAGCAAGAATGACAAATTCTTGAGGGTGGGAGAGTTGAGGATACAGGCGAATAAAAATTGTGGTGACTGTCTAAGGAATGGGAGGTGAGGAGGGGAGAGAGGGAGGTCAGGGAGGTTGTGGAGGGAGGAAAGGTGGACTGGCTGAGGCTGGGTGGAAGAGCGGAGTTCATGGAACCAACCAAGAGGCTACAGGCCAGACATGTTGTCTGCACATATGTCGAAATTGCCCAGAATAAAATAAGAGTGGTACTGGGAGTGTGACACTGACTCAGGACATAAAGTCTGGTGGAAATGGGAGGGGGAGTTGACAACATTTTTAGATAATGAATTTGGTGACATGAGACTCAAAGTTGGGAGCCTTCAGGGAGGGCAGTGGGGAGTGATAAGTGCTGCAAATATAATGAAATACAGCAGTGATGTGGAGAGAGTGGGACAGGGGCAGAATAAGATGGTCAAGACAAGTCCCTCTGAGTAAGTGACATCTGGGCTGAGGCCTGAAGGACAGGAAGAAGCCAGCCCTGTGAAAAGTGCAGGTGGGGCATTCCACTTAGAGGGGTGTGCAGGCTTGGAACCGAAGCATGTGGGAAACACAAGGATGGACGGGTGGCATGTTTTCAGGGTATGAACCATGTGGGTGGGGCAGATGCAGTCAGAGATGGTACAGGAGAGAGACCATGCTTGTGGGCCCCAGGAAGGACTGTTGGCTTGATTCTATTAAAAAATGGAAGCCCAGGTAGGATGTTAAGCAAGAGAGTAATGTCATTTTTTTATGGGTGTTTACCCTGGCTGCCACATAAAGAGTGGACGGTGAGGTGGCAGCAGTGGAAGCAGAGAGACCAGTGAGGAGGTTGGCTAAAGACTAAGACCCTATGAGACAGCACTTGCTGTGTGTCAGTATTCCCTTGTTTAAGTTCTTCAGCAGTCCTCGGGAATGGGAAAAAGTGTTTTTCCTGTTTTGTAACTAAGTAAAACTGAGGCCCAGAGATCTAACTCAGGTTATAAGCAACAGAGCCAGGATTCAAGCCCTGGCAGTCTGGGCCCAGATTTCATGCTCAGAGCCATGTGTGATGTTGTGTCGTGGTAAGTGGTCTGGGTGTCTCAGATGAGGGAAGGAGTAGAAGAATTGGCGAGGAGAAAGCAGGGTCAGGAGGTGTTTTGGGGACAGAACTGGCAGGATACGAATTGCATCCGAATAGTGAGGCAGAGAGAGGAAAGAAGGGCAGCTCCTAGAGTTGAGGTCCAGGCGGTGCCATTGCCAAGACAGGAAGACCAAGAAAAGGAGCGAGTTTGGAGTAGAAAATAATTAACACTGAGTATGAAAGTGAGGGATGCCTTCCAGAAACTTCTTTGGATCAGTTGGAGGTGCTCACTGAAGCTGTGGACAGGCCGAGACTGGAGAGGTAGATTTGGGCATCACCTGTGTGCAGATGGTCTTTAGACCAAAGGAAGGCAAGAGAGAGGAGGAGGAGAGAGGTGAGGACTGAGCCTGAGGCACACCAGCCTCAATGTCAGGGGGAGGAGATATCAGTTAAGGAGACAGAGGGGGAGCAGCCACGTAGGTGGGGGAAACCAAGAGAGGATTCTGTGAGCTCCTGGCTCTAACCAGGTTTGTAACTTCATCACCCCATCCCCAATGGCTCACTAACTCCCCTCTCTGTGTGCTTTAACCTCTGCCAATATCCATACATCATCAGCCCAACTCATGGCCCTACTTCTCTGACTGTTTTCCCTGAATCTGGGAACAGGCAGTAAGTGACCACTGATTTGGTTAATCTCTCAGTGTTAGGGTTGGTGGGACAGGTGAGAAGCCCAGGCTTGGCCAGATGAAGGCATAACCACAGTGTGTGACGACTTGCCCACCTTGGGAGCACCACCCTGATTTTACATCCAGCCAATGGTGATGTTATGGGAATACCAGACAAAGGTTGGATATAGATCTGTGATCTTGGCCTTGTAAAGTAAAGGGTTATAAGACCATCCAACCCAGGTGGCTCTGGGATCCTTGGGGAAATCCTATGTCAAGGGCTGTTTTGTGTTTATTGTTCTGACTTTGACCTTCTTTCAACATCTGTTTTGTTTCTCCCCACGGACATCCCAGTGAACAGGGCCCAAAGCCTGCCTTTGTCTTGATCCTCAGCCAACTCAAAACATTAAAAAATGTTCTAGACCTCTCTTTTCTACATGTTTTGGTTTCACATAGAAATTTATTTTGAATCTAAAGTAAGCATTGGTAAACATTTATTTAACATCTTTTGCATTAAGAATATTAAGTACCTACATATTCAGGATTATCTTGTTTTTGTTGAAGGTTTTCACTGACAACATTTGAATATTTCGGTATGTCACTTTTCTGGATGGATGATAATGATTTATTCTAAAAAATACATTGCAAGATCTTTAGGTTTGTGTTTATTTCTGTAAAAAGCTTAACTATTTTATAAATAGATAGATACATACATCTGAAAGGCCTAGTAGCATTCTGACTAAGAATAACTAAGCCCTGGGTGATCACAGAACACTAGACAACAGGGAATGCAGTTCAGATAAACAATTAATAGAATAAACTATATTTCTCATTTATTAGGCCATCTCTATGTGTATTTGACACATTAATGCTTTTGTCTTAGGTTAATCCAGTCCATGTCCTGTGGGACGTGAAAACACAGTTCTAACAATATGCTCTAAGTTTATTCCAGGGCACTGATACGAGAACTTGCTACAGAATCAGGTACTGGATTGTTTATTCTTGTATAAGGTCTCCTGTCATGCCCATCTCTGTACCTCTTGTGTTGTGTTCTGACACCATCACTAAGGCTCTCTCTAATGCTTTCCATGCCATCTGGCACCCATCAAAGGGAGGGCTGTTTCTTACATTTGGAAAGAACATAAGCAGTAGTGTGGGTGTGGCAGTCCCCATGCCTATGCAGGAGCAGAGGTTGAAATACTAATCTGGAATGGGTTATTATTTCCCTTTCATGTATCCTCCTCCTCCTCTTCTTCTTCTTTTTCCTTCTTCCTCCTTCCGCCTTCTTCTCCTCCCCCCTCTTCTTCCCTTTCCTCTTCTCCTTTTCCTCCTCCTCCCCCTCCTCCTCCTCCTTCTTCTAATTCCTTCTTCTTCCTCCTCCTTCTCCCCACCTCCTCCCCCTCCTCCTCCTCAGTCTTCTTCCAAATCACTGACTAAAATCGCTGTATGTGCTCAGGCTCAGCTAGCATCTACTTATGCGTACTTTGTGCTAGAGTTGTATTTGGCACTTAAAATATGTTATTTTAATTAAATTATTCCATTTAAACCCATCTCAACCCAGGAGCATATATTATTATCTGAAATTTAGAGAAGAGCAGTCAATTTTCTATGTTAATACAAGAATAAGTGATTCCCTTGCTGAGTAGCTCTGTTGATTAGAGTGTGATCCTGATACGTCACAGTCGTGGGTTTGATCTCCTGTCAGGACACATACGAGAAGCAACCAGGGAATGCACGAGTAGGTGGAATGGCTCATCAGTGTTTCTCCATCTCTCCCCCTCCCTTCCTCTCTCTCTAAAAATCAATTAAAAAAAAGAATAAGTGATTGTCAAACTTCAGTGTTCCAAGCCCCACAATGGGCACTTTATTTGTTCTTTCTTTAAATAATTTATTTACAATTTCATTTAAATAATTTTACTTAAATATCCTATTTTTATTATTTAAAAAACTACATATGCTCATTGTAGAGTAATTTTAATAGTATAAATGGTAAAATGAAGGTTGTGTTTCTGCCCCCCAGAAGCAACCACTGTTAACTCATTTCCGTATTGACTCCCAAGCTTTGTCTAAGTGTGTCTGGTGCACACACGTGTGCACGCACTTGTGCTCTTTTGGTGTATTGGGTTCCTACTGTAAATACATTTTATATTCTTTTTATATTCTACTTTTAATTATTTGACATTGTATTGTGAAAATGTTCCCCTGTTGTGAAATTTTCCAAAAACATAGGTTTTATAAGTAATCTCACAGCTATATCATAATTTATTTAGTTCCCTTGCTGGTGGCTGTTCACGTGGTTGTGAATTTCTTAACTTGATTTTTAAAAGGTGCTGTAAACAACCTTATACATAAATCCCTGTCAAGATCTCTGGCTCTTTCTTTAGGCATGGCTTCTAAAACTGGGGTTACTGGGCCCTGCATGTGCTTTTGTTTGAGAGAGCTGGAGAAATTGCTGTCCACATCAAATGCTTCTCTGAGTTATGACACAGGGTGTGAATGACCCGCCATTTTCACACTTTCTTTCGCATGGACAATGTTCAAATGTATGTTTAAATGTGTAGGGGACAAACATGTTAGTGACTACTACATTGTCATTCTTCTCATATTTGCCTTTTCTTAGCAGAGATTCTTGCTAGATCTAAGCCATAAGCCGACTGGCTGTGAGTGTTAATTTTGTTGGCAGTGTGAGTTTCATCTTTAAGATAATCTTTGTAGGTATTTTAATAAGATGTTGGGAGCAGCTCAAAAATGCTAGCCAGAAATTATTTTAATATTAAGAATCCCAGTCCTACCAGGGTACTTAAAACGTACTTTCAAAGGTGATCTTTGAAATTTCTATAGAACTAAGTGTTTTCCTAGAAAGCAAAGAAAAATGTCATGACAAATACGAGAAGTAAGTCCAGGGGGACAGAAAAGTGGTTGCTATGTTGAAACACGTTTATGACGATTTCAGATGCATACTCGATTTATAATCTTCCCCAGAATTAGGGAGAAGTAACAATGAATTTTGCATTTAATTTTTTAAAACTCATCCTTTTCTCCTGCAGACTCTCCACTGCCCCTCTGCTCCTAAGGCCCCTGGATCTCCTTCTGCTGTCTTGCTGTTAAACATGTGACCTTTTTGCTTACTCTTGAATTGCCTCCCAATGGAAATAGAGAGAGGGTAAAGTCCAGGAGGTTATTTCAATTTTCCCTTCATTCTTTTATGCCTTCTCTTTTATTCTCCCTAAATTGTGAAGTAATTAGATTCTTGCATTTTCCTTTTTTGAACTTGTACGAACATTCACTTTTATTTTCCACATAGTTTTACTGGCTAAACCATGCTCCTCTAGATTGGTTAGGAGGCCACACCCACAGCAATTCATTTGTAAACGTGTTTTCTGTTGACTTCCTCCTCCTTTTTTCCAGAGTCTACTGCCCCATCACTGTGGTTTTTAGTCTAATTCTTTGTTGCCTGCTGAGTTCACAGTCCTTTGTTCTTCCCTGTGTTTGCCTTTGTTCTTCTGATTCTCTTTTCTTCCTGCTCTGACCCTTGGCAGGACAGGTTTTCAGATGTTGCACACTTGGCCCATTTACAGACTATAACTTCCAATTGTTTTCTTTTCTAGGTTTTCATTAGGAATGTCATAGAATGAACACTGGTGTTGCTGTATTATCCCATATGTAGTATTTCTAACACCCCTTTTTTGGTGACTTTCTTGATTCTACTTCTTCAGTTTAATTTTAAAGCCTGCAAAAGTAGTTCTCCAAAGGTTAAGCTTAAACAAGTTTTCGGTAAAGATATTATTAAGGAAGAGTGGAAGCGTATTTATACTTGTGCTTCAACAGTTACCTTCTGATTTT
Source organism: Tonatia bakeri (assembly GCA_004024845.1). Taxonomy (NCBI): domain Eukaryota; kingdom Metazoa; phylum Chordata; class Mammalia; order Chiroptera; family Phyllostomidae; genus Tonatia; species Tonatia bakeri. Next base: position 122,846 of record PVIA01002375.1, on the reverse strand, counting down.
ACAAATTCATATGTATTTTTTTTCTCTGAATTGGCCATGTATAAAGAAGCTTCTGGAATATTATCTTTTGTTATCTTGATGTGTGTTTGTAGAAGAGAATTCCATTGAGAAATGGCAATGAGACAGGTTTTTTTCTTTCTTTTTGATAGGAATTCCCTGAAGAGCATTCTTTCTGTTTCCAATTTAGGCAAAGCTTCTCATCTTAGAGGAAATATTTCCCGAATAAGGTTAGAGACAAGGAACTCTTACCAATTGCAAATCATTCTCCACTGCCAGAGGGTGTTTTTGAAAGAGATCCTCTCCCAAGTGCTGTGAAATTTGTCACCCTTTCCTTTCTGAATTCTAACAAGTAGATGTCAAGCCTAGATTGGTTAGGAGCTTCGTGCTTTTAAAAATGGGGAATGAAAGGAAAAGATTCAGCTCGGTGCAGAATTTCATACAGAAACTCGTTTTGAAAAGCCAAGGTTCCTGAGACCACCACCACCTCTATGTTGCGATGCACTTAGACATTAACCCGCATATTAACACGAGTGGTGCCTTTGTTGTGGTTGGGGAAAGACGTGTTACCAACGATGCAGTTACTTTCAAGATGCTATGAAATCTCCTATATTTTCCCCTGTGAAGCTGGTGATATAAACCAAGATTTAGTAATTTTAATAATCCAAGTTGGGGTCCTTTGAATCTCCAGAAAGACATAAAAGATACAACATTGTTTTGTGCCTTTACAGGAAGAAGTTTCTTTGAAGAGGTATTTTGTTCTTAGGGTTCTTCTCCTTTGGGTGCTGTGTTAGGTGGGTGTGAGAACAGTAAAAAGGGTAACAGAAAGGCTAAAGACCCACCCCTGGCAGCTGCAGTCTGCTCTGAAAGGGCAGGGAGAATTTAGACAGGGTATTCTGTCATCACCAGGGTGAGGCTGAAGAAAGGGACTCCACATGCCCACAATGGACAGGGTGACCTAGTGCTTCCGTGTACTCTCTTGGCTTGTCGAGGGCTCTGAGTGTTCAGGAGGGTGCCAGTGGGTGGCACAGGGCTCAGGAGGACCCGCGTGAACCAGCTGCAGGCAGCGCCATCCAGGCTTCCACTGCAGCATTTCCCCACAGGAGTGTGTGGGACTAGCCCCCGGATTTCAGGGTTCTGGAGAACTGTTCAATGGAGTTCCACAAAATGCTGGATAAAGTAAGCTTCATGAACAAAAACTGCCTGGAGACACACTAATGTGGGGTCTGAACATTTATACCTGGTTGTAAAAAAAAAAAAAAAGGGTTGTGGGAAAAGTACCATATTTTGCTGTGTATAATGCACATTTTTTTGCCCAAATTTTTTAGGGAATAATAAGGATGTGCATTATACACTGGTGTAATTGTTACATAATCCAGTGTATAATGTGCACAAAAATGTGGGTGCACATTATGCACGGGAGCTCATTATACATGCAAAATATGGTACCTGTCATGGACACGTTAAGCCTGTGCATGTTCTTTCCATGTTCTAAGAGACTGTAGCTTTAACATTATTAATTCTGAGTTTTATTCTTTTCCCAGATTTTAACTTTTTTTTTTTTCTGTTTCACATGGATGCTAATTATTCCCCATTGGAGTAAGCAGTGATCGGAAGTTTGGTTCTGTCATCTCTGCTTGATTGATTTCTACAGATGGAGGATAGTGATCTAGTCTCTATTAGGTGAGAGACACCAGGGAATTCACTTCTAACCCTTTATGTTTATGTTTTGAGCTTTAATTAAGTATTTCTGGGAAGGAGGATAGCTTTTTGAGATCTGGGCCACAGATTTCTTGTGTCTGTGTTTGCTTTAGACCTGAGGCTGGTGCAGAACTGAAACTCAGTTCTCTGTGTGTCCTCATGTTTATGTATCTGTGTACACAATTGATAAAGGCTTTTTCCTCTCATTGGATTAGTAGAATTTTTTCTCTCTCCCCAGAGGATGTTAATAAATGAGGTGGTTCTGTCCCTTAAAGGGTGCTCCCTAATAATTATTTATAGAGATAAATAATAAACATATGTAAATCAAATATTTCTAAAGCTCCTCCAAAATAATGAAATTGAATTTCTAATAATTTAAGAGAATTACACATTAAAAAGTTATTGCACTAGATCAGAAACATGTAAGAATCCAAGTTTATGTAATTAAGATATAGCTTTGGCAAACTGGACTGGTTTAATAATTATGGTTTTCAAAATCTATGGCACTTGTTTGATTTATCAGTAAACTGTATGTAAACACGTGTTATTTTACTTGGTTTTCTCATTCATGAGGGCAATATTGAGTTTGAACTTATGAAAATTATACAGGTTTCATGATTAAATAAGCTAATAATACTCCTACATAATGTTAAAGATTATAAAAAGTAATTTGTGCTCAACTAAATTTAGTCATTATTCTAACAAATTTTTTATATCAGTGGTAATTATGTTTTGTAGTATGTCAGCTTAAACATAATTTTCAAGGTCTTTAGGTAATTTGAAGCCTTAAGTGAATATTAACTTGAGCTAATTATGGATAATTCTTGGATACCTAGACATTTTCTAAGTAATATCGAATACTGAAATAGTGATGTCTAAGCATGATTTTAAACCTCACATGTCCATATGCTGTGAGTCTATATCTTTAGGTCATGTTATTGAATATGTTCACTTTTGCCACTTGAAAAAAGTATAATAGGGATCAGTGTGGCTATAGAAAGCTCTGTTCAATATATTCACAAGCTATGTTATTGTGCTAAAATGCTGCAGAATGACAAGTAGTTCTCATCATTCACCCCCTAGTTTTCTCTTGAAATAGAAAATTTTCACCTTGGTCAGAAGTTATAATCAATATACTATACATGGATGAGACTAGACTACAAGCAATAAAAATAGAAAAGTGAAGTGGGGATGTGTCTTGTTTTTTAAGGAAAGAGAGTGGTTTTGTTCTAATGTAAAAATCAGTTTGTTCTAGAATATGAGAGCTTTGTAAAAGACAAGACCTGGAAAAAAATTTTATTTGCTTTGGTTTATAATAACTGAATCTGAAAAGAAAGCATAAAATACATTAACATGTTAGCTAAGTTTGTTCATTTTTGGTGGGTTCAAGCCATTGATTTACTGATTAATGCTGTTGTTCACAAGATGGAAGAGTATTCTCTACCTACTGTGAAGTTTGTCTGTAGAGCAGAGAACTGGTGCCTTCCAGAAACACTTTCCATGCTTCCTACTGACTCTATTATGTTCTTGATTGTTTAAAAAGAAAAAAGTAAAAAGCCAAAGAACAAAAACAGTTTAATTTGTGAAAAGGCTAAGATTATTTACAAGTATATTATCTTTTTATATGTATTTCAAAATATTTTATTGTCACTTTGATTAAATAGGTCACCAAGCGGTTGGTTCTTAGGCACCTGTGATCCAATCAAAATCAAATACCCAAATCTCCTTTGACAACTCTTTTGTCTTTGCCTTACCAAGATCCTGTATTATACTAAGTGAAATAAGCCAGGTGGTGAAAGGCAAATACCATATGATCTCACGTATAAGTGGAACCTAATCAACAAAACAAACAAGCAAGCAAAACAGAACCAGAGATATGGAAATAAAGAACAAACTGACAGTAACCAGAGGAGAGTGGGGAGGGAGATAACCAGGGAAAGAAGGGGGAGGGTTGTCAAGGAACATGTATAAAGGACCCATGGGCAAAGCCAAGGTGGGGTGGGTAGGATGGAGTGTGGGAGGTGGGGGTGGGTGGGGCAGGGAAGGGTGATGGGGGAAATGGGAACTACTGTAGTTGAACAACAATAAAAAGAAAATTTCGGATATCTTTTACACCTCATACTCTCTTTGAGAATTCCCAAAGGCCCCAGAGCAATAACAATGATTTATTTTTCAACTTGTAAAAAGAGATACACTAGCAGTGATTAAGTTTGTTCAGTGTGCCATGTATCTCTAAAATTAGCTCAGTGCTATTGCAAGAGCTACGTGGGATAAGTTGTCAAATCCAAAGAGACATTTAGCCTTCTCTTGAGTTTGTTGAGAGATGACATTATTAATGTGAATATTTCAGAAAGTCTGTGCCTAATGAGAAGACTTAGGAGGTTCGCCTTAGTCTCAGGGGACACATTGATCCAACCTTTATGAAATAATTATGTACTGTACTCCAGTTGGGAGTTGAGTCTTCTGCATTCTGGTGTTATTAATAACAGTAATAAATTAACCACAATTATCCAGTCTTTGCCATCTACAGTTTAGTTTTGTTTTACTCTGATACTTGCCCGAAGGCTCTATCGTAAGGTGCAGGCTGGCAATTTTGCCTTATTTTATTTAGATCCTCATGAAAAGGCCTATACTTTGAACTAGTGATGCTTCAAAGCATAGACTCTTGGGTACAGATTTCTGAACTGACATATTTTAAATGCTGTCAAATTAATAAACAGAATAGAAACAAACTCACAGATACAGAGAACAAATTGATGGTCCCTAGTTGGGAGTGGGATTGTGGGATTAGGTGAAAAAGGTGAAGGGATTAAGAATTACAAATTCCCAGTTATGAATATAGTTACGGGGATGTGAAGTACAGCATAGGGAACAGAGTAATATTGTAATAACTGTGTGTGGTGTCAGATGGGTATTAGACTTGCCTGGTCACTTCATAAAGCATATAAATGTCTAATCACTATGCTGTACACCTGTAACTAATATAATGTTGTATGTCAAAGTTAATTGAAAAATAAATTTAAAAAACTGCTGGTGCCCCGACCAGTGTGGCTCAGTTGGTTGGGTATCATACCATAAAGCCAAAGGCCATCAGTTCCATTTCTGGTCAGGGCACACTCTTGGGTTGTGGGTTTGATCTGCATCTGGGGTGCATGCAGGAGGCAACTAATTGACGTTTCTCTACACATAGATGTTTCTTTCCCCCTCTTCTCCCTCCACTCCCTTCTCTGTAAAACAAAATAAATAAAAAACTGCTGTCCAACTGGGCTGAGGCAGAATTTCCAGGACCACTTTAGTCTGGAAGCATGTGGCTTCAGGAAAGCAGAACAAGGGACTGGTGAACCAATGCTAGAAATTTTGTTGTGATTAGTTGCTTGGAATTTTGCTGATGTTATGTTAATGTTCTATTTTTTATGTATACATTATACAGCTCTCTTTCTTTCTGAACCATGGCTAATACTTAGTTATGCAGACTGCTGTTGTGGAGGGGGATGAACCTTATTCAACAATTACTGATTCTGACGAATCCCTCCAAAATTTACCAGCTCTTACTGAGTCTCTTTATTTTTCATGGTAATATGGTCATTTACATATTAGTATAGATTTAGTATAAATCTATTTGCCTTCTTTACCTGAATGTAATTGAATTGTGCAACCAAGGCCATTCAAGTACTGTCATATTAGAAAAGACTTCTCATTTAATCAGGAATGATAAGGTACTTTAAAGAAAAAAGTTAATTTCTTAGAGTAAACTTGGCTTAGGGTCCTGGTCTCATAGATGGTAGGGAAGGTCACTTTCTGGCAGGCCAACTAACTTAGCAAGTTTTTCAGATCTTGAGAAGAGAGGAATTCACCCAAAATTGTAGGTACTACTGTTAAATCTGGTGGAGTTTCTTAGAATTGATTACCTAGCTTCTGGATAGCTAATGATAGAGGCTTTAAAAAAATAAAATTCAATATCCTTCTGAAAACTTCCAGACAGAGTTAATTCTGTGGCCTTACTAGTAAGGCAGAACAGCGGGGCTCTCAATTTACAAAGCAAATATGTGGTTACTTAGCCCTTTTGTAGCCCCGATGGAAATACGCAGGCCAAAATCAATAAGACCAGCATTTTTGTGATTAAGCATAATATTAGGAGATGGTGTTTATGATCCTTACAGCAAGCTGGTTAGGAAAATTTTTGGAAGACTTAGAAATGGGCAACAGACTGTGGAATGCTGGGGTCACTGTCTAGATCCTCCAGGGTCATCCAATTCTATAGGCAGATGTGCCTTTGATTGTCTCTGACTGGGCTACATTGCAGCTCTGTAAACTGGAGAAAACTGGTAGAAATGTAAATGCCCCTTGTCTATAGAAACGCAATGAGTTTTTCTTGTAGAGATGCAATTGATTTCTACCCTGTAGAAAAGATGGTCCAAACATCATTAGAAAGATTGAATTTTTGGCCTAGTTTTGTATCTGTCAGCAAATTAATTTGAGCATTTTTTATTCTTCTCTCAGCCAGTTAAATATGTTCATTTTTTATTTGTACAACAGACTTGGTTTTGTTAGTTTGAAATGATGCATTTGAAAAAGCATCCTTTACTCATTTATAAATAAACTGAGGTCTGGAGATAAAGGACTAGCGGTACAGAGACTCAGAGGCTCAGAGGGAAAACTCAAACGTTCGGAATCATAACCTGGTGATTTGGTCTGGCTTGTATTGTTCACCCAGCACTGAGCAGCACATTGGACTTGCCTGTTACTGAGTCCATGCTCAGAACACCTTTTCAATAATTTCGCTTTTGAGGCATGCAGGGATGGGGTAATGGAGCACAAACTTCAGAAATTAACCCATCTGGCCAATCCTATGTCTGTTCAAAAACATTTTTAAACCTAAAGTGGAAATTATAGGAAGATAATACTAGACAAGATTGCATAGAATATATCTTTGCTGATAATCCCCAAATGGGAGTTTTGTCTTCATACACAGAAACACTGTGTGTCAGGTGAGTGACTTGAGGCTATAACATGGAAGCCAACATTGCAGGAAGTGGGAAGAGGAAAACCAGACCAGAGAGAAGAGGATATGAAGGAAAAGCAAGTGGCCTGTGGAGGTACTTAACACTCTGGAGCACAGAAGTCCCTCATACTTATTTTCTGCAATTGCCAAAGGCTCACCTTGACTGGCAGGACACTAATAAAAACACATAGTCACCTGTTCTCCTGCACACTCAGCCTCTCTCTGCAGAGGGAAGATGCATTCTTTCTCACCACAGATACACTCTGCAATGCCAGAAATGGAAAGTGTTCCTAATCTAACACAAAACATTAAAAACAAAAGATTTTCAGTCTCTGATATATGCTTGGCTTGTGATTATTGTGTATGCTTTTGCATCCTTATAAATCTTTCCTCTCTTCTTTGCTTCCATGGGAAACTACCAACCATAATATTCTGATATCCTAAGCCTTCCCAGATTGGTTTCTATGTGCAAATTGCAGTTGGAAGAAATTAAGACTATGTAAGATTATCTGTAGTGTATTGCCAAGTATTTAAAGCACAATCAATCAAGGACTCAATTAGAATGCCAGTAAAACAACCTATGGTTAATTAAGCAACTGGGCAGTAAAGCTGAGAGCTGGTGGTTCAGGTACCTTAAAACATTGAAGTTTGAAAATTTGGTCCATTAAGAGTTTCTCATAGACACTTTAAAGTTTGTTCTTTGGACAGAAGTTGCGCAGAACAGTTGCTAGTTACTTAGTAGATATTTTAGCATCTTATCCCAAAGTTGCGTAGTTTAACTAAAATGTGTCATTCATTTGAGGAAATTGTCTTCAACCTCTATGCTCCATAGAGTCACTGAGAGCAAAATGGAAATGTGAAATGTAAAGCAATTATGGAGACATTATTAAGTGTATAATGGAAAAACAAACATCCATTTAAAACAGGTATTTCTATGGCCTTCTAAAGACAGAAAATTCAAAAATTGGGAAAAATAAGATTCAGATTTCCTTCCCTTATCAAGCACCAACTACAGTTGTCTCCATACTAAGACAATTTCATTGTTTTATGAGAATATACTTTATGTCATTTTTATCAAACCAATAGATCATCAAAGATCATCAACTGTTGAATCTGGAAGAACCACTGGACTGTTCAAAAACATCTAGCCTACTGGTTCTAACCTTTTTCTTCAGGATGTTTTGATGTTTTATGAAAAGCTTTGATTCCTGTCTGTAAAAAAGTCACATATGCAATTATATTCTTAAAATCTGCAGTTTTAATGGATCTCATGAGCTGTATTCATATGTCATAGGTGGAAAAGCCCTTGATCCAGTTGTCTCAATTTGCATATAAGAAGCTAGATGAGATGTGGCCACGGTGTCCAGTCCATTATGGGAGAGTGTGGACTGGAGTCTCCTGACTTCAATACTACTCTTGTCATCTGGCCTGCTGCTGGCATTTCTGGACTGTTTGGTATTGGGTATAACATCTACCTCCATCTGGTTGTTTTAATCAATCAGCAGACATAGCATTTTAAAGATAGCATTGTATTTCTGCTCCTTCTGTGATGGTTGTATAATAGCTGTTTGAAAGCTGCTCTGTAGCATTGTGTATGTGAGGACATATGCGATCAATACTGCGTAAGGTCTGTGACTTGCCTGCTTACTCTTCTAAAGAGCTAATGGTTAATCTTCTGTAACCCGAGAGGAAACAGCTTTCTCAGTCTGATTGCTGATTTGGGGGTTAATTTGGTAATTTTGCCTTTGATCACTGCTTTTGGAAGTACTCCAACTATCTGCAATCATACCAAAAAGGAATTGTGATGAGTTATGTGCTATTATTTCTAATAATGAAAGTGGCAAAGTAACCATTTTCTCTCTAATCATCACGTAAATCATGCTGCATCTATTGCTGGGCTTCTGTGATAGAGACTTCTGGTCTTCACAAATATTGGGTTCTTTCTTTTGGGCAACTAAGAATATTAAACTTCCCAGTCCCATTTGTAGTTAAGCTAGGCTTGTAGCTAATTCTGGACAATGATTTCAAGTGGAAGTGACATGGATAATTTTTAGACCAGAACATTTAAAATCTAGGTAATGAAAAAGAGTTTAGTAAAGAGATGGGCTGGATTGTAAGTTTGTAAAGGTGTGAGCTGGTTTTTAAGGAAGCAGCAAGGGATAGTAATACACTCTGGGTCTGGTAACGGGGAGGCAGTAGAGCGCCTGGGCTTGAAAAGACCAGAGAAGGGGGCAGTTACCAGAACACAGAGAGAAAGAGAAAGAGCAAGCTCTAGGCCTCAGAAGAGGGGTGCAGCCTGGCCTCCATGACCCCAGAGCCAGTGAGCAGAGAAGGAACACCCTGAACGCACTCAGCTTCTGCCCTTAGGTCTCCGGCTGGTCACCCATCAGTCATATTAATGAGAAGCCGGAGGACAAGATCACACAGAGCAGCCCCCTGGAGTCCAGAGCAGGCTGGAGAATGCTGGTGAAGGGCTCTGGGAGGGCAAAGGGGAATGTCCAGCCCAGAGCCACTCTGCACTGTCTGCTCCTGGAGGGGACACAGGATCAGAGAAGCCTGGAATGCTGAGACCTGGCTTGTATGACACAAGTCCCAAAGGGTTACCGGACCCCCCAGTAACTTCACATGAGCAAGAAAGATCTTGAGTTAAGCCAGAGAGCCTTTGTTGTTGTTTGTGTGTGACTCCGAATGGGCACTTTGCCGGGGAAAAGTTGTGATGTTCCTCTTGCTTGTGTGCACAGATAAGAAGGCCTTCAATGGTTGGAAGGAGGATGAAGTGCATTGTCTTGTTTCCCGTGGATTTATTAGCCCTTCAGTGGATTTTGTTACTGGCTCAACCTAATTTCAAGTGTCCAGGGAATCAGGTGCTGAACATTCCTGTCCTTTCCTTTTGGAATCTTTCATTATCTGGAGATTTAATGCCTAAATTATGCATATGCTATACATTATCAATAATTCAAATTTCCCCCAGCCACAGCACTGTGCTGTGGTCAGTTTTTCAGTTATTGATCACCCTTTTATCCACTTAACCCTTGTCCTTTTTTGGAGGCAGCCCTCACCACTTGTGTCTACACTGCAACGGTGATGGCCACCCTGGGCCATTCTCCAATGTTGACATCACATTCTGCAAACGGAGCTCATGTCTTATTGACGAGATGGCTGTGTCACACTTTAATAATGTGTGAGTTTGTCTCCCTGTCCATTCGTTTTACATTCCTGACCTAATCTTCCAAGAAAACGTCTGTATTTGCCAGACCATTTCTGGATCTTTTGTGATCCAAACTTTTGAATATGGAGACTAGAAAGAGAGGAAAAAGCCTGCGAAACTGAGAAATAGGAAAAAAGAGACAAGGATGTAACTAAAGAGCTTCAGTTTATCTTCGTAATTGAGAGCTTGAGAGCAGGGAGTGGAAAGAGGTAAGTAAAGTGGCCACCAGTTGCGTATGAAGGGGCATTTTTGGTGTTTGATGTTGGAGAAGTTCTGGAAAAGATATGGGAGGAGTGAGAAATTTGTTGAAGAATAGAAAGGGATTTGAGAATTTTTCCCCTATATTAGAAATGAGCTCTTTCAGAATGTGGCACATTAAATGAGTTTATAATCCCCCTTTTAAAAAAAGTGATATATAATCAATATAGAATATCCTTTTAGTTTTAAGAACTCTTTCTTTGAAATTACTTCATACCACTGGATCTTGGCCTTAAAAATTCAATCCTATGTTAAGATGATACCACTTGGGAACCTTGGATTTCTTTGTACTAAAATTTTGGTTTAAACGCTAGAACACCTTGTAGGAGACCATTTTGTGTGGCGTGGGCCCAGCTCTCACTTGGAGATGCACAGGACCCACGCCCACAGATAGGTTCTCCTGTGGGGAATCAGGCCTGCCCTGTGCCAGGGCTGCTATGAGTCTTAACTTTTGCTAAAGCTCCCTCACCCTGAATTGCAGCAAACATTTACTGCAAAGTAGCTTCCTAAAATCCTGCTAAACCTTCCAAGGATGAGTGTAACAGTTTCAACTACTTTTCCCTTTTCATTTGCAAATATCCCTCTTCTGTGATGTGATTAGCAGCACTGGCTCCTTCGTTTTCTGTAAAAGGTAACCACCTAAAGTGAACCTGTGGATCACATCATGTAATGTGCTGAAGGATAGAAATAAAAGCCTGTCATGGTGGAGGCCGAGGCTTTTTGCTTCTCTTGCGAGCGAAGCCGCCCGCCCTTTTCCTCCACAGGACTTGGTAGTCATTGTGAATGTCTCTCCCCAATCCACAGTGTTGCAGACCCCACAAGCAAGGATCCATATCAACACCTCTTTTTTCAAATTAAACATTTAGATAACCTTGTCTCCTACTTAACAGAAGAATAAAAAGCCAGCAGGTGGCAACTATATGTTTTCCTTCATCAGACCTAAAAACTCACCTGCAACTCCGTCCATCCATCCTTACCTCACTCCCATTGATTACAGGGGAACACATGTCTTGGACCGCCATCCACAGCACCCGCTGCTCCCTCTGTTCTAAACCCATCCCAGGTCCAAAAGAGCATCGGATATAGTTCTCTCTTTGAATTTTCAACCTCAACCTTCTCTACTGGCCTCTTCAGATCAGCATTTCTCTCTCTTCCTACCATTGCATTTCTTCTTCTTGAGTTGTGTCCCACTTGTTGTCCCTGCCTCCTCACCTTGCACTCACCCCCACCCCTGCTTGACATCCTCTGTCTCTACACTTCCACTAAAAACATTCTTGTTCAGATCCCTACTGGTATTCCCATTTCAGAATACAAGGTTCACCCTTGCATCTCGTTCTATCTCTTGGTGGCATTTGGCACCTTGGATTACACTCACCATCTGAAATCTCTGTTAGCTGCCATAACAATAAATTTTCCTGTTTTTTCCCCCTTTCTGGCTATGAACTTAGTCTCCTGTGTATATTCTACTCCTGTCCTGCTCCTGAAAAATAATACTCCTTAGAGATTTTCTATAGATTTTTGATCTATTCACTTACCTTGAGTGGTGTCATACCCAATGACCTCCATCTGCATTCATGTATTGAAACCTATGTTTCTAACAAAATCTCTCCCCTGAGCTGAAGAGTGATATATCTAATTATCTCCAACAATCACTTATTATTGCCTCCCCCATTAGAAACACATGTCCAAATCGGGACTCATTATAGGATGCCAGTCATAGTATATCTGATGCTCTGCACCTCACCAAATGACCATGCTCACCAAATCACCTTGCCAAATCATCCACGCTGTTGTCCAAAGTCCAAATTTGTAATTCCCATTGACTTCTTTCTTCCCCTCTTTAGTTGCCAACTTCTGTCAATATTACCTCCCAACCTTTTTTAGAATTCATCCTCTTCCCTCTATCCCCACTGCCACTACATCCAAGGCCAGGCCATTGCATTGCTCCCTGTAATTAATGCATCACGTTCTACCTGGTCTGCCAACAGCACTTTCCAACCAATTTCTTTCCTGTACTGTACCTAGAATGAGCTTCACAATGCAAATGCTATTCTGTCGCTTGCTCGGTGTCACTTCAAACCTTATAAGATAAAGTCCTTTGTAACGTAAAATATCAGCCTTCTATCATTTCAGCCTCATCTCTTGGACAGAAATCTACATTTTGAACTTTGAACAAGTGGACTTATCCTTGTCTTCTGCAGTTGCAAATTTCAAAGGTTTTCTGAAACATGACCATGACTTTTTACAAATGTTCAAAAGGCATAATAACTGAGTCAAAATGAAGAATGTAAACATGATAGGTACTTTCTGGATCATGAGGTTTGGGGTAATAACTGTGCTTTATGCTATGTTTTGACTTGTATGTAGCCTGACACAGTCACAGGTTCCAGGAGTTAGGATGTGGACATCACTGGGAGCCATTATTCTGCCTACCCTGGCCACAAATGACCAGACAAAACTTTTTTCCCTCGTGGAGGGGATAATGCAGTGATGCCATGTGAGTCCCAGAGGCTCCTAGTACATGTCTGAGCTTGTAATAAATAATCTCCTTGATTAGAAAGTTATTTCCCAACTCCTGCTGACAAGTTTCCATGTACACACTACTTTTTCGTGTATGAAAGTTCTGGTTGTCAGAGTTGTGGTCTCACCTTGCTGGAAAGAATATCGGGGCTTTTCCAATATTTTTGTCCTCCCATCTTATTTCTGTAGAAACTAATGAACATGGCATTGAATTTAATGACTTTTCTTACACATTTAAGGGGTGCCTGTGACACTGAGAAGGGGAGGGTTTGCCGAAGCATGGAAATTCCAAGGGTATAATGAACACAAACACAAAGAGTTTGATAGTCATATCCTAGAATCTAAGAAATATCAAAGTATGTGCTTTCCAGGATCCTGACTTAAGTTCACAGAAGGGAGAAAGCAGTGTGTCTTGAGCTAGTCTTGGGCAGATGGGGAGGGAATTATAGGCAACTTGGGTGCAGAGTGATCTGTTGTAACATTTTTGCTAAAGAATTCAAACATGAATGATCCAGAGTAGTAGGTGATACAAAATTAGATGCATTCAGCTTTACACACTGTTATTTTAAAAATATTTTCTTTGAAATTATATTTTACTTAGGAAAATGTAAAAATGAAATTACATGTCCTATATATAAAAGTGTGCTAACAATTCTATGTATTTTTAAAATCAGTTCCAAATAAAATACTTTCCCTTCTTCTGCTCATCACTTGTCTTCAGTAACATCCACCCAGACACATCTTTCAAAAGCTATATCCAGAGAGGGTAGGTGAGAGAGCTTAAGATGTTCTGGAAGCAAGTGCCAATTGCATGTCATGTACAATTTGTGACATTGCTTAGGCTCCATAAAATAGTCATATTTGTGCAATTTTGAGTTGTATAATCCATATTCATTTATATTTTCATGACTTACTGGTAATGACACTAATTATGCAGTTGGCAGGGAGGCATGAAGTGACACTTAACGATGATTTTTGTCAACAGTGGGGCGTTTGATTGTAAACTGTTTCCATCAAGAAATCCTCCAAGTTAATTTATTTTTTCCTTATTGCCAGTGGAAAAGAATAGCTCTGCTCAGCTGAGACTGTGAAACTTAGAAATCTCTCAACTTCATTAGCATCCAGAGGGGAATCCTGGGAGAGAGAGAGAAAAAGGGAGTTGCCTCTGGCACTAATTAATGACAAAGACAAACAACACAGTTGGTAAAGTTGATCTGGAACTTTCTGCAGGCGCAGTCTCTTTTTGTGGGTTGTCTGGTTGGAGAGTATGGGAATGAACTGATCTCAGGCGTTTTTCTGCATTACCCACTGCTTTCACCGGTCAGCAAATTCAAGTTTACGCTTCTGATTGGTTCCCATCTCTCTGCCTCCCTACCCCACCACCTTCCCCTTTTCAGACCTAATCTAGGCTAACATCTTCCATTTATCTTTTCGTTTTTCTCCACCCTTGCCATTTCGGATTCTGACAGGTAAAGATTTTCTTCCCCTCCTGTGAATGGCGCTGACTTAGATTCAGCCAAGCCTCAGCACCCGGATGACACTTCTCCCTTCATGTCTTTATGGCACGTGAGGTTGTTAATGTGGCATATGCTGACAGCAGGGATTTGCCTTAAAGTCCGTGTACAGAGGACAAGTGCTCAAGTGTTTCCCTTTCTTAAGAAAATCAATAGTAAACCTTGCCATTTTTCCTCCACAGATTTTAGCTATAGAAGTGAGAAAAACTAGGAAGCTAGGGTTAAATTCAAAGATATTTTGTCCTTTGAAATATTTGCCTTCCTCAAAAAAACTTGGTGTTTTTTCTTTTTGCATGTGACTGGCAAAGCGGGTAAATGTCACGTTAGGGAGACAGATATAAAGTATGCAGACATTACGGGGGAGTACAGTTGTTTTGCTGAGGACCAACAGTGTGACTTTAGCATGCAGGTAGTGTTCTGGGTGGGAGCAGGAGACGGGAGATGTGGGGTCCCACTGGCCAGCTGTGGGCCTCCGGGAAGTTCTTAATTTACTTAAATCTCTGTCTCTGATTACTCCAATGAGGGGATTAGGTAGCCGATCTCGGTGCCCCTTCTGATTTTAATGTTCTGTGTGTCTGTGAATGCCAAAGGACTGTGTGATTGTATTCTGGCCACCCTCTGGGACTCTGCATTAGCAGTGATTGGTGGTGTTTCAACGGAGGAAAAGACATAATGCCTACCCAAGTGGCAGGAGTGGTGGTGAGGAATGGCATGGGAAGAGAGAAATACCTCATTCCTGCTCAGGATTTAATGAGAGGGTGCTTTGGGGCTAAGCTCTGTTTATAATAAGGCCCACCTGGGACTGATCGCATTGTTAATAAACGTCTTTGATTTCCTCCGCTGCCACCAGGATGCATCAAAAGAGCTAATTAGTCAGATTTTTGTTTAATGGTGCTTATCTAAATAACTTAGGAGCTTTTGAGTGAAAACAATAAAAATGCAAATGATTATGGTGCAGTGCAGTGTAATAAGGATATTTTCATAGTCAGAAGCGAAGGAGTTGCAAAGCCAGCAGCAGTAGACCTGATTTGGGTGTTACCTGTTCTAGCCTTTTGTCAGACCCAAGGCACTGGGACTGGTGCTAACAGGAGGTGTTATTCATGGGTGCTCCAGCAGCTACCCTTGGGTCTTAGGAGGCAGTTGGGTGACAAATTCCAATGGACATCACAGTGCACTAAAACACAAGTTAGGTGGTTGCTGACCTACAGTGTAAATTTGCCTTTTACTAGGTTCCAATCATTTGTTATGTTGCAATTCTTAGGGAAATGTGTTAGGCCAGTGATAACTGCACCCCGGTGCCTTACTAGTTCCATTGAAAAACGATGCATGGAATCAGGCTGTGTGGTCCAAACGCTGGAGTGAGAACGGGAAGACCCAGACTGTGTTCCTGGCTTTATTACTTATTTTCTGGGTCCTTGGGGCAAATTGTATAATCTCTCAGGGCCTCATATTCCCAGCTCCTCTATTCACGTACAAGCCATCCTAGGAAAAAGGTTGAGGAATCAAATAAGTGAGGGAAATCCTGAACACTAAGACACGTTCTTGACAGACACATAATTTATATTAGTGTATCGAAGTGTCTGAGAAAACTTTGATACCACATTTCCCAAACTTATTAAGCAGTGGAATCTTTTTTGATGACATTCTATCACCAAGAAACACCCCTGAGGAGCATGGGGCTAGATGACCTCTGGAATCCCTCTCAAGTACAACAACAGGTCCACAAGGTGCGATTTCTGCAAATTTTGAGGAGAATCTACTGAGATATGAATTAAATCCAATAATAAAGTTAAACTGCTTTTAAAAAGACCTTGAATTCTGGAAGGACTAATTTAGTTGCTGTATTTCACAGAATCTGAAATGCCACTGGTTATAAAATGCACCATTATTTTATGTATTTTAAGAAAAAATGCTGCTAGTTAAACTATGACATGGCTTCAGTTATAAGACTCATTCTTGATTTAGAGGTACCTTAAATCCCTTGATTTCAAGTTACATTCATGTGTTCAGAGTTAGAAATGCTTTTGCCATCAGCCCTTGAAAGAAGGAGAATGAGAAGGGCATTAGAAGGAGATTTTAAACACTAAAAGACCTTTATGCTTGAATCTCTTAAATATAATTTTGCATGAATAACTTTGACAGTAACTCTAAGGAGGTGTTGGGCATCTTACCTGTGTTTCACAGATTAAGCAACTAGATTGTATCACCAAGATTGACAGAGTAAATTCCAGCATGGGTTTGTTTTTGTTTTTTGATGCTAGTATGGATTTACATGGCTCATTATAATTGTACCTACTATGAAAATATCATTATTTATTAGTCTTCCATTTTGCAAATTCCATTTTCAAGTCAGTAATCGGAATCTAGTTTGGGTTTCCCAGTGGCCAGTGAGTCCTTCCTCCTGTGGCAGGTTAGGGAATGCCCTTCCCCGCACTGTTGCCCACCCGGCCTGCAGAGGGCAGACCAGGGCTGGAGAAGGCCACAGGGACCAGATAAGCAAGACCACTATGCTGTCGCTGCAAGAGCTACCACGTCACCAGAAAAAGTGCCAAAAGGAAAGAAAACTGCATTCGAACTCACAGGGACCGGGGGGCATGTGCTCCATGAACGCGGGAGCATCACTTGATCTCCTAGGGAAAGAAGAACATGGAAGCTAAGGGACCAAGCTCCCTATTGAAGCAGCTAAAGGGAGTCTTCTCTGCTTTTAATTTCTAGTTAGCTTTTGCTAGAAATAGCCAAACATTGAAGAAGTTTTTTCCCAATTTATTTTTTTTCAAACTGAGTTAAAATAGCCAGAAAAAGATGATGGTGTTAGATGGCATTTTTCCAGTGACTTGACTTGGGAATGACTGGTGAAGCTTACCACCATAGCATGAGGAAAAAGAATTGAACCCAGGCCTTGGCATATGTGCACGGCAGAAACGAATAACCGGGGGAGTGTTTGAAGGTTGTCTAAGGACCTAGCTGCACTGAAGCTGGTTCTCTCTGGGCCTCCTGCAGCTGACATTCGGTTTATTAGTCATTACTTTGAGTCAAAACATAAAATGTCAGATTTCAAGGCAACATCGGTATCACAGAGTAATGCGGCAACTATTATTCCTCATACTACCTTAGCATGAATTGGTTTGTCAAACGGTGGGTTGGTCACCATTAGTGCCCTGAAGAAATAGTCGTTGCTAGATTGGCTCATGTTGGAAACCATTCTCAAATTAGACTATATGTGATACCATTAGAATTAAGGGGTTGCATTTTGGAACCCAAACTAAGGAACATGCTTTGTCCTCAGGAAAGCTTAGAGCCAGGAACTTAACCCCTGTGCAGTGTCCTTTTCTCTGGCCAACGCTCTCCTGTCTGCCTCCTCCACTTCTCTGGTTCATTTCTTAGGAAACAAGGCAGCTACCGGGGTCCAAGTGTTACCTCCCCCAGCTCAGGGCCCTCAGAGACTGGTTCTCATTCTCAGCAGTAGCACCAGCCTGTCCCTGGTTGGGCCAGGTTCTTACCCTTAGATGTAGAGACTCTGAGAGTGGGATAGTATAACTCCTGGAAAAGTAGCATTTGGGAAGGAGGTAATGCAGGAGAGAGACAGGTAGGAGGAGGAGAAGGGGGAGGGGGAAGGAAGAGGAAAAGAAAAAGGTGGACTTGTGAAATGATTTATATATTTTACCAAATTAATGAGGGTGGCTGGAGCAGCATGGGTCTCCAGTCAGGTGGGGAGATCTGGGTAATGACTGCATTGTGCATGTTTGTCTCTGCGTCATCCTGGAAACACAGACCCCTCGGATGGAAATAGCATCACAAGGAGACAGAACACACCCAAGTGAAGGAATACATAATTGGAGGCAGCCGCACTGATGAGAGTCAGCTCTGACTTCTGCATAGAAAGGTTAATTGAGCCTCTGGACTATAGGCATACTGCTAGCTTACACTGGTTATGTCCACGTGAATAACAAATCATCCAGCTGCGTGTCTACACTGTCCTGCCTGTTCAGTTTGTCCACTCTGCCATCTGGAAGGAGCCAGGGAAGAAAGAAGACTAGGGCCGCTGCTTGCTCTTAGAATCCATGGGGATAATGGCACCTCCTGCTCAACCATTTGCCCATCTGTACCCCAATAAAGACTCTGAAACTGAAATAAGGTAGAAATGTGGGATTGCTGAAATCAAGGTCTCAGAGTCTTTGAATGGGGACAGTTGAATGAAGGGCCAACTGTGAACAGAGTGTAGGGAAACTTGTTAGAGGGGCAGGAGTGAGGAGGGCAGGGCCATTCCTGCCACACCCCTCTCTGTGACCTGGCATCTGATAGATCAGACAGATTTCCTCTCTGTCTAGAGTGACAGATGCATATATCTGTTTTGCTAGGCCCTTGAGTCTTACCCATAAGGCTTGATAGGATGGAGCTCAGGACTGAAATAAGAGACTGTTCAAAATAAATGTACATAGAAGGCAAGGAATTGGGGTTTGTTATCGGCCACACTGACTTAGTTTGGATTCCCCAGGAGTTCCTGAAACAAGGGTTTGTTTGAACATGAGTACTTTGCTGGCCATCCCAAAAAACACTGGGTAGGAAGTAGGTTTTTCCAGGAATCAAAAGGATGAAGGCTACATTTCTAAGCAATGTTCCACTGTGGCCAGATGGAACACCACCCATTGGGAAACCCTGGGAGATGGTGTACAACAGGGTGTCAAACTCATTATACCGGGGGCCACATCAGCTTCACAGTTGTCTTCAAAGGGCTGAAATAATTTTAGGACTGTATAAATGTAACTACTCCTTAACCGTTAAGGAGTTCAAATTCCATGTGGCCTTTTGAAGGCAACCGTGAGGCTGATGTGGCCCCCTGGTGAAAATGAGTTTGATACACCCCTGGTGTATCAGATACAACTCAAGGCATCCCACAAGAGGGCTGAGGTTGCTGGGGTATTGGCCCGCCCACTCTCAACCCTGGACACTCTGCGGCTGCCTCACGAGTGAGCGGGTGGGGCTGGTGGGGGTCCTGGGCCTGAGTGTGAGGGACTGTGAGTGGGTTGAAGACACAGGTACACTTTTGTCTTTCTGTGGTTCCACTGCCAGGGGAGCTACAAAGCAGGTTTTCTTCAAGAAGGGTGGAGTCTCTTAGGAATAAATTCTGACTTTGCCATGGCAAGTGAGGAAGAAAAAAGGGACGTTAGGCAGTGTTTCAAGGTTCAGCAGTACCTGTATAAAACATGGGGAAAAGCAGTTGAAACATTCAGATGTTTTGATAGAAAACTATGAACTGAGAGCTAAATCCTACAATAAGGTGAAACTACTTAAAATGCAAATAACATGAAAGGCTTTATGAGGAATTTTTAGTAGAAAAGACAAGGAAACTGGAGGTCTGCTAATTGGGGTAGAAAAATCCATGGCCGGTGTGACATGGAAAACTGGATGCTCAGGTCCTAAGGTATTCGTGTCTTACCTGTCACCCATGGGAGAAAGTGGGACAAATACTGGGGGGAAAGACAGTGGCTGCGGGGCTCTCCACATGGAGCGAAACAACAGGGACATTGCGGTTTTGTGGGATAGCGATGCAGGCTCTTCTGTGACATTACACATTTGTTTAAAAGTTACAGTCCTTGGAAGTCAAATATATGGTGATGGAAGATTTTCCCTTGGGTGGTGGGCACACAATGAAATATACAGATGGTGTATCATAGAATTGTACACTTGAAACCCGTATAATCTTATTAGCCAATGCTACCCTGATACATTTAATTAAAAATAAAAATAAGTGATATACAAAAAGTTATATTCTTAAATACAAATAAATACTATTCAGGTCAATCAGGAGGAATAGAATTATGTGCTTTATTATTTTGGAGTAGTAATTTCTGTTTTAAATCAGGGTTGGGGCTTTGTGCTATGGATGCATGTGAGCTGTGGAACAGGAGGGTCTGACTCTCCGTCCAGGTTGCCTTGATAAACCCAAGATAAAAATGTATGTACCATCCAGGATTACCATAGGGGATTTGAAGGATAAACATATGGCATCACATTTGGTAAATGGGGAGGGTACTGTACATGGTGGATAAATGCTCAGAGTTATTTTTATTTGACCATGCATTGTGAGTTTTTTGTCTTTTGTAAAAATTAATTTTATTTTATCAAGTGTCTATGTTATCATCATGTATTTTCTCACACTTTGGCAATGAAAATATCTTAAAAATTTTCCTTTCAGTCAGTTCTTAAAGGAGGTTCTCAAACAAATATTATTTTGGTTCAGATACAGAGTAATGAATTGAGATGCTAGAGTCAGTTCATTTCAGCAAAAGTTATTTTTTAAAAAGATAGAGGAGGGATTTTCCACCGATAATACAAAATATTTCAAGATTTCAAGTGATAGAAAAAATTTGGGAATGGTTATATGAGAAAGAAAACTACTTGATTAAAGTTCAAAACTTCATGATAAGCTTGTATCAAAAAATAAAAGGCAGTGCAATTTTTCAAAGGTTACTGTTTCCTCTTTCTGGAGGTGACGATAAGCTGCCTAAAAATTAGATGTGAAAACTGAAGCCCAATTGCTGCTTGGAAAATACTCAAGTCAGCTGTGCTTTGCCTTCCAGGCTCTATTTCCTTGCACATACAAATTGCTGCGTCCTGTGAATGGGATTTATTAAGGGTCAGTTTTACACCCAGAGGCCCAACACTTCCATTTTTGAGCAATGAGGTCATAGCTGCCCAACCAGAATGTAAGCACCTTCAAAGCCAAGTGCAAACGTTTGGGGATTCTTCTCCCCAATGTCATATTTGACTATTTTTCTAAAATTTTCCCAGATCCTCTGTGTTCAGACGTGTTAACTATTTGGAATCCAGTTTTTTCGTCCCCACTGAGCATCAGCAATTGCCTTGCTTGAGTAACTCCATGAGCTGCTTCTGCGAAGGGCCAGATAGTAAATATCTGATGCTTTGGGGTCATTTGGTCTCTGTCACAACTACTGAATCCTATAGTTGTGACACAAAAAGCAGCCACAGACAGTGTCCACATGAATGGCGTGGCTGTGTTCCAAAACACTTTATTTGGCCCCTGCACTGTAGCGTTTCAACCCCTGACTCATCTCATTAGTAAAGTCTGATGGTTTCTATTGAACGGTTATTTGGAGTTGCAATGGTTAGACTATTGAATCCAGTTATTTAATCAAACACTAATCTCGGTATTATTGTGAAGAACATTTTGTATGTTTGAAGTGGTTAACATCTACAATCAGCTGACTATAAATAAAAGAGATTACCCTTGATTATGTGGGTGGACCTCATCCAAGCAGGTGAACGCTTTAAGAGCATAAAAAAAGAAGAACCCTGAGGTTTCCCTAGGAGGAAGAAATTTTGACTCAAGATAGCAGTATTAATTTCTGCCTGAGTTTCTAGCCTACTGGTCTGCCCTAAAGATGTCAAACTTGTCAGCCTCTCCAATCCTGAGTGTGTGTGTCTGTATGCATGTGTGTGTGTGTGTGTGTGTGTGTGTATAAAATCTCCTATTGGTCCTATTTCTCTGCACAACCCTGACGCATGTTGGACAAATATGTTTCATGAATCACTTCTTACCCTGAAGACTCATCCTCCCTTATTGTGCTATTATCTTTACATATTTGTTTGTTTATTTATTCATCCACCCATCCATTCTTTCACCAATCTTCCCCATCTCAGTAAATGGTACCACCCTCCACCCAGTTATTAAAACCAGAATCCTTCAAGGCTCTCCAGCCTCCTGTCTTTGCCTCCAACATGTTTACTTTCCATCCCCACCCTGTTTCCATGGTTCTATCCTATTCTGAACCCCTTCTGCCGTGGCTGCCTGACTGGCTCCCAGTCTTGCTTCCCCTTCAATCCATTCTCCATGAAGTCTTAGAAAAAGTAAATTAGCCTTCTGCCTAAATCCCCTCAATTACTTCCCATGTCACTCAGAATAACTTAGATCCTTCCTTTTGAAGCTGGTTTCTGCTGATCTTCCAACTGTATCATCACCCCCCACACCCACCACCCTATTTCCCTCAGGTGCTCCAAGAACACTGGCCTCCAGACACATTTCTAAAGGCCACTCCTGTTCTTGCCTTGGGGTCTTGGCTCTTATTTTCCCAAATCCTGAAGACTTTCCTGGTTTGTGCACACCCAGCCCTTTCTCATCCATCAGACCTCAATTTTCATATCACTTGCTCCAAGATGTCTTTGTAACTACTCAATATACCTAATCTCTATCATAGCATCCTTCATTTATTTATCTATTTATTTAATTTTTATTAATTGAATTTATTGAGATGACATTGGTTTGCAAAGTCATACAGGTTTCAAGTGTGCAACCCAGTAAAGCATCATCTGCACACCTCATCATCCACCTATCGCTTCAGGCAAAGTCTCTTCCCGTCCCCATTTCCCCTACTTTCTCCTCCTTCACCCAGGCCCTCCCCCTTTCCCTCTGGCTGTCATCACACTGTTGTCTGCATCTCTGTGCTATGTGTATGTTGTTTTGTTAATCCCTTCACTTTCTTTCATCCAGTCAGTACCCCACCACCTCCCCTTCTGGCAATTGTCAGTCTGTTCCATGTATCCATGCCTCTGTCTTTATTTTGTTCATTAGATTACACACATAAGTGAGATCCTCATTTGTAAGCATCCCAATCTTCAATTATTGTGTTTATTTGCTTACAGTGTCTTTTGTACTAAAATGTGGACTCCGTGTAGGAAGGACTTGGCATGTCTAGTTCAGTGTGTAAAACTTCAGAGCTTAGCACAGTGTTAACTTGTTGAATGGATAGAAAAGTGCCAACTATATGTCAATGACTAGACTAAGTACCAGGGTCACCTGTCGGTTTGCAAAAACACACAGGTTCTGCCTGCCAGAAGCTTCTAGTCTAGTGGAGAAGATAGTCACTTGTTGAAAAATGACACAAAGGTAAAATAAAAATCATGTAAGTGCTGCAAAGAGGCATGTGTGGTACCATGTGAATACAACATGGGGACTATGATCTTTTCAAGGGTCAAACTGTAACAGGGTGCAGCCAAGAGGGGGGCTCGAAATAGGGATTTGGAATGGGGTCCAGAACTCAGGGTGTCTGGGAAATATTAGGATGTCCTCACCCCCCACCCCAGGTGTGGGTTGGGAGAAGGGACACATGGAGCAGGGTATTGAGAGCTGTTTTGCACAGCAATAGCTTTGCAGCTAACCTCTGATGTGGTCATTCAACATATCTATAATCCTTAACTGGTTACATAGATATGTTAAATAGCTGTGGCCATGTTCTGAGCCAGGGGAATGGAAGTAACTTTCTCACCAAGACCTAACTGGGGGGCGGGTCGCCCGAGTTACAGTGACTGCATGGGAGCTTGGAGAAGATTGGCTCCATGACATAACTGGATTTGAAAGATGAGGAGCAATTTGTAAAATCAAAGAGTGTTGAAGGAGTGTTCCAGAGACTGTAGGTGCACAAATGCCTGGTGGCAGAGAGAGCCTACAATAAGGCTCAGAGGGATCGCCCATGCAGCAGAATGTAGGGAGCAGGATGCTGGGGCTGAGTGGGGTAGACTCTGTGGGGCCTGTGGGCCACCTTTGGGATGTGAGGTGTCTCTATGAGAACAGTGGAAGATGTGAGGAAGAAAAGACCCTGAGGAGAAGGTGCCATATTGAAATGTGAGTTTCCCAAAGTTTCCTGGCTTCTGCGTGGGCATCAGACATGGCAGTGGGAGGGAAAAGTGGAGGCAGAGAGAACTGGGGTGAGAGTCAGGCAGAGGTGACATAGCTTTGAGTGGAGTGGTGCAGGGCAGAGAGGAGCCATCAGCCCAGGAGATGAAGAAGGAGAATGTCAGCAGGGCTTGGCAATGAACTGTCCCTGGGTGTGAGGCAGAAGGGAAAGAGGGCTCCCACTTGACTCAGCTGGCAGATGGTATGGTCCACTGAGGGACGTGCATGGGAGCATCAGGTTGAAGTTGGTCCATGTGTCATCCATCATGCTGAGGTATCTCAGCCCTCGTGTCTGCGTCCTAGAAGGCCATTTGTCCTACTGGTGAGCAGCCTGTGAACAGCAGGAACATGCTGAACCCCTGAGTGTCTTTACCTCTGTGGGTTTATCTACTCAGGCCCAGGGTACCTGCCTGTTTTCGATGCTTTAGCTATGTGTAAACCACATTTGATACCAAGCCTTGTACTTTATCTCCAAAAGGTCATCTTGTGGAGATGAGGATTTTGTCTCAATTTCCCTTTATTCAAAGTCAAGCTGCAAACATTTTCCTGGCCTAATTGCCAGTCTCTCTGTGAGGTTCAAAGAGATGGCAATGGCAGAAAAGCCTTTGGAAGAGAAGCCTTGGTTCTGCCTGAGCCTCATCTTCATGTCACAGCAATATTTGGTACCCAGGTGCATTACACCATCTTTATATCTTTTGCAAAACTAATATCTAAAGATATACATAGAACAACAGCAATCATTGCCACTTACTCTATGATTTTATATTGTTATACTAAGCAATATGCCCTTTAAAAGGAAAAAAAACTAAGGGGTCATTACTTTTATTTTTATAAACTCAAAGTTTTCTCTCCTACCATTTCCTCTTCTGAATTCCCACCTCCTTTTTTTTTTAATTGTTGTTCAAGTACAGTTGTCTCCATTTCCCCCACACTCCTGCCTCCTTTTTCTGCCTGTCTAGCATTGCAACATTTGCACAGTTTTGTCACAATGCACATAATTATAGGAAAATGTCTGTGGGTGTCACCATGAGAAGTGAGAAAATTGGGGTAAAAACCAACACTACTCAATAAACTAACTCAAAACGTGATACACATTGCACTTTTCAGCAGAGAGGTCACTGAGTCAGCCCACATATTGGCAGATAATCTTGTTCTTTCTGTCAAGTGAGTCTTTGAGAATGAAAGTGTCAGTGTTGCTCTGAACTAGCAGCAACTGATCATTAATCACTAACATTTTAAGAGAATTGCTAAGCAAAGGTAGACGTTGAAACATTTGAAGAAATGTCTGTGCCTCACTGCTCCACACTGTCTCCGTTTTCACTTACGTTTACCCTGGTTCTCTCCATTCCAGTTAAGGAAGAGCCAGTTTTTGGGTTCTAGAAGCTTCCTCACCACTTCTCAGATGTTCTTGGCAGGCAGGGAAGTAGTAGTATATCCCTAGGAGACGTGACCAGGAATAAACAAGGGCCCTAGTTAGGGGCAAAGTGGTGTCTGTCACATGTGGTCAGTAGGGCAGAAGTTAAAGCTGGCCATGAGCATGACTTTTGCCAGGCGGGTGCGTGCGTGTTCAGGAGGCAGAAGTCAGGATGCTGTGCTTGCTGGCACTGCCCCCGAGACAAAGCCTCACTCTCCAGGGACCACCACATGCTGGCAGACTGTGGTCCTCTCCCTGAGAGAGGCTGCCCCTTGGGCCAGGGCATGGTTCCCTCTGTATTAGACCTTTGTTTTTGTGTCTCTGGCAGCCGCATCCTGCCAGCTGCATGCACACATCCATGGCAAGCCTGGTCTATGGGTCCTCCAGACCTGGGTCCATCTTGGCTTTACCTTAAGGTGTAAGTTTTCATAAGATGGGATTAAAGGCAAGGGTCAGATGGAAGGCCGTGTGTGGCTCAGGGGGATGCTCAAGTTTCTTCCTTTCTGAGCCAGAGAGGAGCCTTGTCCTGGTCTCATGGGCTGACATCAACCTGCCTTCTATTGGTGTTAAGGGATTTCTCTTCAGTCCTAAATGAGAGAGCAGGTCACAACTCCACTCTGGGCCTCAGTTTCCCTGCTGGGACAGCAACTGGAGTCTTCCTTATCTGGGATCCAGGAAGTCCCTGGTTTTCTACAAGAAGCAAATGTGTTGAGTCTTTCAAACACCAAGCTCCGAGATCTTGCCACCAGAGCTTGGAAGAGGATAAGAAGAGGACACAAACTTCTCTCTGATTTCACTCTTCTTGGCCTGAGTTCACCTGGAAGTGGTCTTCTCCATTCTTTACTCCCCTGCATCTCAGCAGCTCCCACTATGAATTCATTGTTTGTACCCGTGCAGACTGGGCCACGCTGGGATGGGCAAGCTTCTATAAATCTGAGTAAATTAGTTTTGGGCACATGTGACATCTACCACACTTCCTAAAGAAGACTGACCCCTTTTGCCCCTTGAGTATTTGAAAATGCAAGACACAATGACATTCTTCAGCAATGGCAGTCTAGGTAAGGTTGGACTCTTTTGTCTCTAAGTATGTGGATTTCAGGTAGTGAAATACTATGTAAACAATGTTGTATTGGAACTTCCTTTATTATTCCCCTTATTTTTAAAAGTCTCAGTTATGATAACAACAAAACCTGTGCTAGAACCCAGTTCAGTGCAACTTGATTTGTGTAGTTGAGGTGACACAGGTGTTATTAGTATCGGAGTAGATTACAATCTGTACTGCCTTAGTGTGCAAGAAATGATTTTTTTCTGTAATTTAACTTGTGACTGCATTCCATTGGGTGGGTAGACATGTTTGCCTCCTTGGGTTATCTCACTATTTCTGGTATTGTATGTAAGCCCTAGGAGGGGCAGTGAGAGAAGATGGGGGAGGACCTATCTGGTACCGATTTGCCCAGAGTGCTCAGCATCTCCTGTTTTATCTGTGGTCCTTGCTTTCCCGGCCCTTGTGTGTCTGCATCATCTGCCGTTTCTGCATGACTCATCTGTAGATCTGGTGACTGTCTTACAATGTACCTAAGGTTGTTCTGCCTCTACTCTCACACACACACACACACACACACACACACACACACACACACACACACGGCCATGGCAACCTCATGAGGATAAATGGCTGGCTTTTGTGCCACACTGAGTGTACTGAGTGTTCAGCTGTTCCCACACCAGGGAACTTTGTAAGCCTGCCTCAGGCCCTCCAGCAAGACATCCACACAGGCATTTCTAATTTGAGTCTGGCTGATTCCTTAGCCCCTATCTGGGGCAAGACTTAAACCCCCAACCGTTCTCAAATCCTCGTCAGTGCCCTGAGGCATGGTGCCACCCTTTGCTCAGAGCCCTCACCCCATCTTAGCTCCCATACCTTTACTCTGATTGTTCTCCCTGCAGTCTGGGCATCCTTACCTTTTCTGGGAGGCAAGGGTAGGTAGGCATTCTTACTTGGGTCCTAGACTTCTAAAACTCCAAAGCATTTTCACTGCTTTGCGCTGAAATAGTACTCATCTAAGTTCATGAATTCTCTCTAGTTTCCCAAATGGAGCAAAGGGATTAAAAAATTCCAAGCCAGTGTGGAGGGACAATGTCAATTAATACTGAAAAGTATCATCTGAGACAAATAATGCTTCTCTTTCAGCAGTTCTATTTGTTGCCAGTGGGAGTTGGCCTCTTTCATGGGGATCACAAGAAAAGCATATCATGGACCCATGCATGGGAGACTGTGTGTGGCAAGATTTTTTTAGTGGAAATAGGAGGCTGCTCTTGTGTCCCATCTCCTTTCATCCCACTATGGAAAAAGTCCAACTGTGTCTTCAGCAAGGCCAAAACAAAGGCCAGTGTCCAGAATTTCTGTTTCATATTAAAGCTTAGTCCTTTGGAGCCTGCAGTCCCCATCCAGGTAACTTAGTTTGTTCCTGGCTGTGCTGCTGTACCCAGGTTCCCTCCAGAGCCTGTGTTTGGAATCCACACAGCTGCTGGCAGCATGGCTGCTAGACCTACATGGTTACTATGGAGAAAATGTGTGATCAAACAGGGCAAGCACTGTTCCCAGGAGAGAGAAAAAGAGAAAGAGAGAGAGAGAGAACTTTTTTGTTGAGCTGGGTCATATTATCTTGGGTTTAGGATGGTCCAGGCACGTTTTCAGAATAACCAATCAGCTTGCCAAGCTTTTGCAGGCTTCTGATGGGCCCACCCCCTGGCCAATTGATCCCTTTTCCAGATTAGATTGACAGGCCTCTATGGTCAAGCGCTTCCCCCTGTGCCATTTTGACTTGATTTTGCATCTGCTTACATCCCCCTGCTTCCCCGACAATCTGGTACTGGAGGGTGGGCCGTGCTCCTGGGAAGATTTCCTGTCTGCTTGGAGGATCAAGTCTCCTTGGCAGCAGTCCCCTGGAGTGTGTGAATGAGTCTGTAAATGCTATAGTTTCCTGGTGAAGCAAATAGGTTTGTGCTCTCAAGTTGTTTATGCTTAACAGTGTTCAATTACCTTTGCTTCCTTCCTTTTTAACAACTAGCTAAATACCTATACTAACATATTTATTAATGACCCTTTATTGAGAATGTCTGCTTTCTGAAGAAAATGTACTAGGGTCTTAAGAAACAAAGGTAACTATAACACATCTACTCTCCTTCAGGTCAAGAATTCAGAAAGTGGATGAAAAATGAGCTGCCTCAGTGTGAAAAGCTTGATAATAGGATGTGAACAGAGCACTCTTGGCGGTACAGGCTAGGTCACCTGGGTGCCACTCGAGTGACTGCACTGTTTCTTGGGTGTCAGTTTGGTGCTCAGGAATTGCTGTGTCCAGAATTTGAAATTACTGCTTTTACCACTGATGTGAAGCAATTGGGTCACACTTCCGGAAGCAATGGAGCAATGCAATTTGCAGACCCTGTTTTAAACACTGAGTATGTATCCCTCAGTTGCTTGTGGTTTACACAAAAATCTTCTATAGGTGTACCAGTGTGAAAATAAGTCTTGAATGTACTTTTCTGGTTAACATTTTCTTGCCAGAAGAACACTTGCTTGATGAAGGCCTGCTGTTCACCCTCTCAGTTTAGAAGTCCCAACTTTAATTTGCAAAGGTTAAGAGAGATCTCACTCCACAGGTTCTAAGATCCCATCACCCGGTTCACCACATTCTCTCGGGAGTCCCCCCTCTATCTCTGTGTACACCACAAGGTCAGGCAGCTGAGGAACCCACTGGCTCATGTGGCTGCCTGCTACCCACACAAGAACAACACCTTGTTCAAAAAAGACTGCCCCAGGGACTGCCCTCCTTTTACGCTGGGCCTGGTGCATGCCTCCACAACAGTCTATAATTCTGGACTTACTGATTTTATGGCAGCTCCAGAAGAATTACATTACAATCAGTATTTTCTCCAAAATTATAAAGGCCTGTGAGAGAGGTTTTTCTACAATGATTTTCTAACTCTTCACCCAGCATTTAGCCAAGGGGTTGCACGTGGTATGCACTTAGGATTTTGCCCTGAAGCCATTTCAACAACAACAAAAAATACCTGCTTGTAAAACTCCCTCAAGAAAAAGTCATATTTGCTGAAGAAATGAGGTCATTTCTGCACTCAGCCTGACTCTATAACATCAGGGGCTTGTCAGTTATTCCCTGTCTTATACACAAGGATATCATTTGCTTCAAAGGCCCACCAGGAAATGCTGTATCTCATTGATAGATTTGCTTAGGAATGACACAAAGACTACATTTTTAATCCATACATGGTGGGGCAGAATTCAAAAAGATGTTTTTCCCTTCAAAAAAACAGTTGGCAAAAAATTTTTCTTTTACATATTGATTTATTTACTTAAGTTCTATCTCTTTGTGAAGGAAGATGAAAATGGCTTCAGGAGATAGAATATTTCAACATAATAAAAAAATAGGAGTATCTAAGAGAAGCATTTTTGGAAAGCCAAATGAAGGGAAAGGCATCTGGAATTAACACAGAGCCAGGGGGAGGGCTGCCTGACAGGACAGCTTTACATGTGGTGAGAGGTGGACTGTAATTGGGTTCTGGACTCAGTGTGGCCAGTGGGAAGGTGCAAATAAAATTAGGCAGAGCTGAATTTTGAAAAAACTTATACTGATCAGGAAAATACCTGCTTCTCCTCACACTGTGGGAAGAGCTATGTATCCCGTAAGTCTTCACAGGGCACCTTTCTGAAAAGTCATGAATGAGGTCCAGAGGCACATGCCTGCAAGAGAAGGACTGAGATGTGCCCCATCAAAGGGCGTGAGGTCATTCCAAGGGGATAAAGGAAAGAACAAGGAGAGGGCACTCTGCTTTATGTCTGTGACACTGAGCCTGGTGTTACTTTGTTGGGACATTACTCCTTTCTTTTTTCATGAGTCCGGTATAAAAGCTTTCCCTAGGACTAAGAGAGTGGAGAGCATTTGGAATCCAGTGCCCAGCAACACAACTGGTGCCACACCAGACCAGTTGTATCATCCCAAACCAGGGCCACCAACTGGTTCAGCAGCTGTGGCAGCAGTGGCAGGGTTCCTCAGTGCGGCTGGTGAGGTGGCAGGTTCTGGTTAGGCATTTACAGGGCGTTCCCTGGGTGGCTGGGAAACCCAGGCAAGGAGAAGGCAAAGGGCTGAGGAGAAGCCAGGTCCTCAGGGACAAAGCCCAGCTAAAAACAGTGGTTCTCAACTGAGGGCTATTTTGCCCTTTGAGGAACATTTGGTGATGTCTGCAGACATATTTCATTGTCATAAGTTGTGGGGAACTGCTAGCATGTATTGAATAGAGGCCAGGGATGCCACTAAACATCCTACAATGCATCTGGTTGCTCCTACAACAAAGAATTATCCAGCCTCAAATGTCAGTAGTGCCGAGGCTGATGAACCTTGCTCCAAAAGCGAGCACAGAGAAAACGGGGCTCTGAGTGGAGCGACAAGGCCCAGATGTGTAGGTGATAAAGAGAAATCAGATGTAGCAGGCATAGCTCAAAACATAAAAATTGTTACTAGACAAGTTGGGAAAACACACTTGAGCCAAAGGTAAAGATAAAGATCAGGTTTAAAAGCTTCAGTGAAAGGCCACAGGGACATTGAAACACTCAGACATGCACAACCCAGGTACTGTCTCATGGGTCTTGCCCAGGTGATCTGTCAATGCTGCAGAAATATCTGGTGCAGGTACTTTTGGGGTGGGAGGTAGGGACAGCACTCAGTACCAGACTGCGTTTCTACTTTGTGCTGAGTATTTTGTATATATCACCTCCTTTAATTCTCACAAAAATCTCGGTAGGTAGGCATTGTTATCCTCACTGCATAGATGTGTAAACTGAGGTTCTATGAGGTTATTAACTTTCTCAGTGTCACACAGCTGGTGAGTGGCTGAGCTCGGATAGCTGCTCAGATATGAAGTCATGCTCCATGTCAAGCCTATGCTCCATGCCACCTCCTGTGGAGACTTGGTGACTGTGGGAATGGGAGCTTGGGGTCTTAGTGACTAAAGCTTTGACTTCTTGAAGGCCTACAGTGTTACAATGATCGAAAAAGAAAGGACAGAAATGTGTGATATTCAGTGAATAGCAGCACATCTTTTAGTGTGGAAATACGTGCTCTTCAAGTTCTATCCGCTTCATTGTAAAGCAAGAATCTCCAGATCCCCCCTTTCTCAATCCAGACCCATTCTCTGGAGAAATTAATTTAACTCTTCGACCTATTTTGTCTCATAGTTATTGTCCATATCTCTAAAATAAATGCCTTCTATCACTCATTAATAGATCAATATTTGACTTTATCTGTTGACTTTCTCTTACGATAGGTAAGAATTTAAGCTCAGACCCACTCCACCTCCCTTCTTGTGTCCTTTCTGTGTAATTTCACCACTTACTGAAGCGAATGTGTAGTTGTGTGTGGCACTGAAGACCCGAATGTGAAGACAATCGCTGTCCTTCATGAAGTTATGTCACAATTGGAGGAAACACATGGAAACAAGCAATACCTTGCAACAGGATAGCTTCGGTGGGAGAGTTCTGAGGAACAGATGAGAGATGCCTGATTCTCCCCAAAATGCTGGAGTCGATTTTTAAAGGATGAATGGAATTTTCCAGACTCAGAAGAGATGGTGTGGTTAGAGAAAGGATAGAGATACCAGATTTCAGTGGAGGCAGGAAGTGCACAAAAGTTTTAAAACTTGAGACAGAATAAACTCTTCAAGGATCTCAGTAAGCAGGGGTTAAGTATAATCACTCATGCACAACACTGACACATAGTACAGTACCTGACAAAGAAGACACCTAATAAATATGTGGCGATGGTTTTGTCATCAGTGGTGTTTTTGTTGGTGATAATTTTGTTGTTGGTGGTTGTGGCGATGATAGTGGTTGTGTATTGGTGGTGATTATGTTGTCACGGCTGGTGGAGACCATGGTGGTTTTATTGTTGCTGAGGGAGGTTGTGGCTTTGTTAGTGTTGGTACAGATGATTTTATCGTTGGTTTTGATGGTAGTAGTTGTTGGAGGTGGTTGTATTGCTTTCGGTGGTCATACTGCTGGTGGTCTTGTTGGTGGTGGTGATGATGGTAGTGTAAGAAACTGTTCATTGCTAGAGCATAGGGAACAAGACTGGCAGGAGTTCAGATTGGCCTTGTGCCTTTAATTTGACTGTTTTCTGTTCATAAAAGTGTGACATTGGGCCTGTGTGACACAATGTGAAGATGAGTAATAAGATTTTCTCCTTCAGAGTCCACAGCGATTGCTCTCCCCTTAGGAAAAGACTGCAGGCCCATCATAATTAGATGGTAAAATCTTAGAGCCTCAGAGCTGTAGACCTCAGCTGTCTTTTGATAGAGAATAGGCACAATCTTCATGGCAACAGCAGAGCAATATCAAAACTCTTCCCAGGATCTAAGAAATTTAAAAATGTCAGTCCATCTGCAAGCTGTATTAGCAGTCTTGGTGCCCTGGCACAGCAGATGGTGGCAAGCTCCCAAGTGCCAATTTGACCTCAGGCTGAAATATTTCTGTGCACAATCCTGATCTCCATCCTGTTTTCACTCTCATCCATCTGCTTCAGAGGTAGATTGCCCATCGACAACTGGGCACTATCCCTGTCATGCAGCAGAGCCACATAGCAGTGGGCTGCTCTGTAGGGCCATTTCTCAGCTTGAATGCCCACCTCTGTGTAAGCAGTAGAGGCAAGTAGAACTGATGGCAGCTGTCTCAGTCCTGGTCTGGAGTGATGGTGCCATGCATATTCTAGGCACCAATATTTCAGCCTGAGCATGACGATGGGCTGTGAATATGCTTGCGCCAGTGTTTTGACATTCTAAATACTAGCAGGTATTTTTTCATAGTAAGCTTAGATGTTTGTGTGCAGGATCAATAATGCAGAAAATAACCCAGGCAGTGGGAATAAAGAAGACAGAACCATAACTAGTGAATATAAATAAAAAGAATAAGGCAATTTAAACATTTGCTTTGCAAATTTCAGGCCAACCTATGCTACTGAAGCTTAGAATTTGTATTTTTCAGAAGAATACTTCCTACCAGCCATTACTCCAAATGTCAAATATAGGCAGCCACAAGGCATTGGCTATACTGGCGAGAAAGATACCAATCTCTTCCTCTTAAAGTATGTGTAGTTACTTCTGTATCTTTTCCTGGGCCTTCTTTTTGTTAGCTTATCCATGTGGGCAAGCACCCTGCTTTGCTCTCTCATTATCGAGGGAGA
This sequence comes from Tonatia bakeri, assembly GCA_004024845.1. Taxonomy (NCBI): domain Eukaryota; kingdom Metazoa; phylum Chordata; class Mammalia; order Chiroptera; family Phyllostomidae; genus Tonatia; species Tonatia bakeri. The sequence goes on along the minus strand of PVIA01002375.1, from coordinate 89,289 downwards.
ATCCACAGTCTTCTCCCCAGTTGGCTAATCTTGTTTAGGCTCATTCCCTTCAGTGAACTCATATATTCACATATATGTATGTGTGTTAGAGATATTAAATATATAGCATATATATGAGATATATATGCGCATAATACAGATATATAAATTGCATATTGCACACAAATTGCATATATTATGCTAGACACACAATTTGGTCACCAGATTGGTCTTGAGACCTTTAATGAGTTCTGATTGAATGTGTTTATCACTTTACTTTGGCACAGGAGGGGCCTTTTCCCTATTTGTTTGAAGCTTCAGCCAGCATCCTGAACCAAGAGGCGTGGTGTCAACCATATTCTGCTACAAACACTTCCTACCATCTTTGATCATCTCTTATGTGCCAAACCCATTCCAAATGCTCGAACTAATTTTCATAATGCTTCTGTCAGGGGATGTTTATTTACCTCTTTTTACAGACTGTGGTACTGGGGTTCAGAGGGGCACAACACTGTGCTTCGATCGCACATCTGGTGAGGGGAGGCCCGTATGTGCCTGGAGCATGGTCTGATTACCAGGCCTGAGTTCTGCCCGGCATCCCAGCGTCAGATGATTGGATAACACAAGTGCATCTGTTAAGCTGAACCAGACTTCACTCCCCTGAAAGTGCAGATTAAAAAGTTCAGTTGGAACGCTGTGTTTGTTATCATGAATGTCGGTGTGGATAGCACTCTATTTCCTGGAAACCATGGAGATATTATTTACATTCCATTTACAGGTTCAATACCAAGTAGAGACTGAAAACTACTGCCCCTCAGGGAGGAAAATTGGCCAGCCTGTCATTAAGGACCTGCTCAAATTTCTGGTGTCTCAGTGAATGTGGATTTTTGACAGCCGTTTGCGCACATGAGGAAGATATTGTTGGAGGTGTGTGGCGTGTGTGCATGTAAGGGTCTGTGCTTGGTGAGAAGAAGCATTTGAATGTGTGGGTCTGTCATCCAAAGGGCAGAACCAGTGTCGCCACTGCTTTTACATGTTGCTATGAAAATACTACTTTAGTTGGCTTAAACAAAATAATTTTTATTTTATTTTTTAAAAATTAGATTTATTGGGGTGATGTTAGTTAATACGACAAAATAATTTTTAAACAAATAAGTATACTTAGAGTACGAAAAAAGGAATTCTAATCCTGAATTTGTTAATTGTTCCACCTTTTTGTATATAAGCCAGCATTTGGTCTTTACTGAAACATTTAGCTATAAACCATTTAGCCATAAACCAGGAGGGTCGTAAATGATCAATTCCCCCTGTTATTTTAACTCCCTCATCCCTCCTAACCGTACCACTCACGTTTTTCCTCACTGACCTTCCAACACGTTTCCAGCTTTCATGAGCTTTGTACTTCAGTTATTAAATTACAAAAGAAATGGAGCAAAAGGACTAAAAATATATTTCTCAGAAATACAGCTGTGCTAGCAACGGGCACCGCATGTGAAGTATGCCTCTTATCCCACTTCTCCTCATCGCATTTCAGCAAATAAATCCGACTCTCTGTGGAACAATTTTGGTGTTAGCACAAAGTAATTCAAAACAGTGGGGGGTGGAAGACGCATAATTATGACCAGCAGAAGACGCTTTTGCAAAGGCTGTGCATGAAATGATTTAGTTAGGAAAAAGCTTTGCCAGAAGCCCAGAAAATCCTTCTGTTTCCCCCTAAATTATAAAGCATTTATTCTTTTTTTTTAAATAAAGCATTTATTCTATTCTATGGTGATTTACATGATAATTTCACAAAACTAGTTTTGCCTAAAATTATTCTCTGTCACTTTGTCCTCTTCAGTAATAATATGGTAGGATTCATCCATTTATTTATTCATTTACTGAGCAGAATAAGACAGTTTCTGCTCTGGCTGGCCACACCAAGGAGGTCCTTATATTCTAATTTAACATGTTGATTGGGGGTGGGGAGTTTCAAACCAACCATCATCAGGGAGGACCACACATCCCAGTCTGCATGGTGGTGGAAAGTTTCCTGGACAAGGTGATGGCTGGACTGAGTCTTAGAGGAGGAGTGAGGTGGGCACGATGTCTTGGGTGGAAGGCAGTGACATGACCAAGGGCATGGAAGACAGAGTCAGGAAGTATAAGGAATGTGGGAAGGTGGGTGCCTTAGTCTGCTCAGGCTACCGTAACAAAACACCATAGACTGAGTGGTTTAAACAATGGCAATTTATTTTCTCACAGTCTGGAAACTGGAAGTCCAGGATGAAGGTGCCAACAGGGTCAGTGTCTGGTGAGGGCTATCTCCTTAGCTCACAGATGGCCACCTGTGCTTTAGGTGGCCTTTCCTCTGTATTTCTGTTGACTTCCTCTTATAAGGGCACTAATCCTACTATAAGGGCCCTGCCCTCATGATCTAATCTAACTCTAGTTGCATCACAAGAGCTACATTTCCAAATGCTGTCACCCTGGGTATGTGTAGAAGTCATGTTTCTCCAGAGAAACAGAATGAAAATGTATTGAGGACTTCTGGTCAAGATGGCAGCATAGGTAAACATGGCTCACCTCCTCAAACAACCAGATCAAAATGCAACTAAATTATAGAACAACCATCATTCAGAACAATCAGAAATTGAGCTGAATTTAAGTCTGACAGGTACAGAGTTAAAGAAACCACATGCATCCAGACTAGTAGGAGGAGGGGAGATGTGGAACAGCCAGTCTCACATCCACATGGGAAGGATAAAAAATTTAGGAGGGATATCTCAAAAATGAGGAGTCCCAGTCTCACATCAGGTTGCCCAATCCAAGGATCCAGTGCCAGGAAGATAAGGCCCCATAACTTCTGGCTGCAAAAATCAGTGGGGATAGTCAGTGGAAGAAACTTCTGGAGTCCCAAGCAGTTCCTCTTAAAGAAACTGCACATGGACTTACTCAGACTCACTCTCTCTGATCTCAAGCACCAGGGTAGCAGTTTAAAAGACACCAGTGGCATACAGAGAGGAACAGAAGTGTCTGGTATCAAGGTGGGAGCTGGGAGACAGGTTTCTCCCAGATAGAAAAGTGGGCACAGTTCATTTTCCACTTTCTGAGCAATACCCTGCAGAGTCCTACATGGCAGGTAGGTGCCATATCTGAGACTCCATCAATCTGACTAACACTGTTTGCCCTGACCTGGAGACCCTCTGAGACTCCATCCCACCCAACTTATGGGACCACCCAAACTGTTAACTTGACTTGATGTCAGTCAAGATGTCAGCAGGGTCTGGGGGGTCCATGTCTAAGTTCCATGGGGGGTCCATGTTAAGTGAGAAGAAATTATGTGGCTGTTGGCTGGAGGCCTCAGTTCCTCTCCATACAGACCTCTCCGAGGGCTGCTGATCATCCTCAGGATGTGGCAGCGGGCTTTCCCAAGTGAGGGATGAGATAGTCCGAGATGGAAACAATAGTGCCTTTCATAGTCTGACTTCAGAAGTGAAACCCCGTCACTTCTGTCATGGTCACACAGATCGCCTTGGGCCAATGTGGGAGGGACTGCACAAGGATGTGAATATCAGAGGACAAGGATCACTGATGGCCATCTTTAAATCTGGCTACCACATTAAATATTGGGCTAGCATTTGTATAGAGGATAAATTTGAGGAGGACATTGGTTCAATAGAATGCTGATGAAGGGATTTGGCCATTATTAAGAAGAAAGAGAAACTGATTTGATGAATACTTAAAAAATAAAGCCTTTGAAACATTGTGAATGATTCAATCACTAATGTCTAATCAGTGAAGAAGTCTGATAGAATAATTTCTGGGAAAGATTTCAATCCTGATAAAAATGAAAGGAGCTGATGAATGAAGGCACCCCCATTTTCCTGACATCTCCCTGAATTTTCCTGCCTTTGAATATAACTGTGTGGGAACATGATACATGGAGCTATCGCAGCCATTTTGTGGCAATGAAGTGACAAATCATTATGCTCGATGTGGTGGAGTGGGAGGATGGACAGAGCATGGGTTTTTGGTGACATTACTGAGTCACCAGTCAATCCTGGCTGGAACTTTTGTTACATACACAATAGATACCTTAAGAATTTAAATCACTATGAATTGGGCATTCAATTATACGATGCTGAAAACATTTTTGATATATAGGGGACGAGAGAAGGCATAATTTTAAGCTGTAAGATTGAATGGTTTCATACTAGATGAAATCAAAACTATGCAGGGTTTTTATTTCATAGCTAGTGTAGATGGTGGTGATACTAGATGGCATTAAAAATGATGAAAGGAAGAGCAGGTTCTGATCCATATGGGTCTTGTTGAAATTGGCCTGCTTCTGGCCAATTATAGCCAAGTAAAAAAGACCAGTATGCAACAGTTAAAGGAGAGGCCCACCCTTTGTTCATCTTTATATATCTAGGGCCTAGCATGGTGCTTAGCACATGCTAGGCCTTAGCACATGCTAGGCCTTTCATGCATGTGTGCTGCGGAAGTGAGCAAACGAATGGCTGGAAGAGTGCTGAGGGCCTAACCTGAGGTAGCAGCCGTGGGACTAAGAAAAAGACCCCTTGTCTGTGCTTCGTGACAAAGCCTCCATGTCGATGGCATGTGACAGGTCCTGGCAAAGCTTTTAATCAATGTATGTAAAAGTTAGATGGTGCAAGAGAGACACATCACAGTAACCAAAAATGCATTCCTTTATGAGGATATGCGTTTTCTCTTCCTCTTCTATGTGTATTTCTCTGTATGGTAAGTTGCCTTTAAAAAATTCTATCTCCATTTTTGCAGGAGAAAACCATGTAGGAGAGATAGAAATTAAGTGAGCAGAATTGAATTTGCTGCGTGGCATAGCATTTCAAGGACTCTTATTTGAGAACTGAAAGAAAGTGACAGTCTGTGGCCCAGCAAAGTGGTATCTGCCGTCCACATTTGCACACTCACCCTCATTACATTTGAGCAGCCTGAAAGCCTCAAAGTACTTATTGGTCAGTTAATTTCATTTGAAGAATATTCCATGGGCCCTTCTATTTTCCCCTTTGCACTTTGAAGTTTATTGTGGTTTTCTAGGCTGCCTGCAAATGATGACATACCCTAACAAGAGCTTGCAGCACCAAGACAGAATATTTATGGTCAAGTCCGTTCTGTTCCCTCACTTTCATTGGATGCTGCAGATAGAGTTTCACATGGAGGCTCCATGAGTGAGCTCAGCCAGCATCATGATGAGAAGCAGCCCTGGGCAGACTCACATTTGTTTTCAGTGAGAAGCTGGGATGAGCAAGTGCCACAGAGGCTTGGTGGTGTCTTCACAACTCCTGCCATGATAGTTAATCTGAGTGTTTTGTATCACTTCCACCCACAAGCAGTGTTGTCTTCTAGAGTGTCAGGTAGAACCTCAGGGAGGGCTTCAGACAAGAGCTGCATAGTAGCTGTTGGGATGTCACTTAACTTGTTTTCTCTCTCTCTAAATGGTTCCTTCAAGTTGGCAGGCTTTCTGGTCTTCTAAGCTGACTTGGGCTGTGGCAAAAATGCCATTGAGGGTCCCGAATGACAAGGACCAGGCATGTCCTACCATAGTTTCCTGTGGCTGCATTGAGGAGATGCCAGTTCCTGCCGCCTCACACCTCTACCACCAGAGAGACTCCTTCCCTAGTCTTGAGGGAATCCTTTTCCTCTCTGCCTGAAACCCTCCCTTGGCTTTGGAGCAGCTCTTGCTATTAGAATTAAGAAACTTAAAGGTCTTAGTAGCTTTCTGTTCTTTTTACAATGTCAACCTGGAGCAATAACAAGCAGAGTAACTCACACACATCTGTTTGCATGGAGAAACTTTGGGAAAGTGGGAAATTAAGTGAAGAAAAAGCCCATATACAAGAAAAACATTGTTTAATATCTCAAAATATTACCTAATGTCAGGGTCTGCTTTCCATCAGCCCAGCCATGCCGAGCCTGAAGCTCCTCCCAACCAGTAGCCAGTGGAACTAGCCTTGATGCACAGGGTGAGTTCTGGACACCTACTTATTCTCTGAAGTCGAGTTTTCTGCCTGCCTTTTCCCTGCCCGCCTTCCCATCAACTCCAAATACACCTGGATCTACAGGGCTGTGCAACTCCACTTCTGCCTTGGTTTCTGATGGAATTTCTCCCTCCCTGAGAAGTGGTTTCCTTAAGCCCTTACTTAGTTGGGTGGAACATAGCCATCCCATCTAATGCTCACTGGCCTGGTCCCCCTGAGTCCTTTGGGTTTTGCTCAGAATATAACAGAGCAGCTGGAACCATGACACTTTGCTGTCTGTAACTCCAGGAGTTGCTTTGCATTGCCGTCTTTCCTCTGGATAGTTCCTCCTTGTTTATGTTTTGGGGCCAGTGGAGCCTGATCTAGTTACTGCTGACCTGGAAGGCTGTGTCAATTCCTGGTCCCCAGTATGAACACAACTCAGCTTCCTCCCTCCCCCACTGGCCCTGGGAAGCCTCAGCATTTCTTAAAGCTGGGATGAGTTGAATTGTTGACATGGAAAATGATGCTAGTCTGTATCTCATCCTGGAATTATTTTTGGGGGGGTTTGGGAAAGGCTTAAAAGCAAACACCCATCTTCCAAACCTAAGGTCTGATGGAGGGCAAAACCTTACATGTACTTCTAATGGAGCTGATTTTGGAGAACATGACTTAGGTATGAGGGCTGAAGGGCCTTTCCAATGCCTTTCTTCAAACTCTGACTGGACCTTCGAAAAGCTCACTCAAAGGAACTTAGTCCTCATAGAGGAAACTTGCTCACCCAGGTCTCTGCATCTTACTGGATCAACAGGGTGACAGCCTTGTCTTGGTTCTGTTCTAGTCTAGCCCTGAGTTCCCTGTATCCTGTAAACTCCTCAGTCCCTGTATGCTGTGGAATTGGTCACCTTAGCCCCACCCACTACCCAACCTCAGGATTTAGATTGACCAAAGTGAGGATTAAGATTTGGGGACTTTTAGACACAAACAGAACCAAAATTCATTTTTAATTTACTAAATAGCTATTAGGAAAGCAATATATGCATACTCTTGGGAGATAATTTAAACAGGACATTAAAGTACAGTGTGAAAGTTTGAAGTCACCCTCCATTTCCACCCTCCATGTTTCAGGTCTAGTCAGGGAAGCTGCCCTCAATAGTTTCCTAATGCTGGCTTGTTAATGGTCAATATATATGGAAGCCTCTTTATGCACGGGTATGTATATGCTACAAATAATTTTCCAAATTGTTTTTTTTTGGCAGTAATATTTCTTGAAGCTTTTGTCCCTAAGAATGCATATAAATTTATCTATTTAAAAAAATGAGTGTATAGTCTTTTTGCCCCCAAAGAACGACATTCAGTTTTCCACGAGTGGATATGTAGTTTGTGCTTAGTTTTCTGCTGTTACGAACAATCTGCAACAAACGATATTGGAAGCACAGGGGTGCACATACACCTGTTGGAGAAATTGCTGGATGTGAAATGACAATAGTGCAGGTTTGTTCATTCCACATTCTGACAGCTAAGTGTGCAGCAATTTACATTCCTATTAACAATGCATGAGAATGACTGTTTTTGATCTCTCTTGCCATCTCTGGGTGTTATCAAACATCTTCATCTTTGGCAGTTTGCTAGTGTAAAATGAAAACTCTAATTTTATTTGCATTGTGTTAGTTTTAAATTAGGCTGGACCTCGGTTTTATGTAAATTGGCCATTTGTTCATTTTTGGTGTGAGTGGACTAATTTTTTATACCTTAGTTTTTTTGAAATCTCTATGCTTCTGATTCTTAAAAACCTACAGCTTTAGGATGACATTATTTGGTTTATTCAGCATGAATTGGCTTTTTTTTTTTTTGTTCTTTGAGGATATTTGCTACTTATGTTTAAATACTTAAGTCTCACTGCAGCTCATGAACAGCCAGCCCACAGCTCATGGGACCCATTCCACATTACCAAATTAGATTTGTAATATTTAAATTTTTTTCTCAGTGGAGCTGTCGCTGCAGGAAGTAGATAAAGAACATGGGTCAATAAAAAAAGAAGATTCTGTGGGGACAGGTAAGTTTTTAGGGAAGAAATGGTAATATGGAAAATTAGAATGAACATAACATAAAATAAAAATCTAAGGCATCCTTAAGTTCATGAGGTTCAATGCTTATGATCTAAATTCATATTTCATTCTAGCTTCTTCCACTTATAGGAAAATCACTCCATTTATTTCTGTTCCTTAATTTCTTCACCTGTTCATCAGATTACCAATTATAATTTCTTATTTAATCTATTAAATCATGGTACACTCAAATTATTTCCAGAATAAGAGTTTAGAATAAATGAATATTTAGTGTGATTTTACTATAAATTGAGTTTGTAACTTCGACAACTTTGGAATCAGTTTCCATTACTGTGAAGTTGACTTGCTCAGCCTTAAAATGTAAATCTTATGAAATATTAGTTGTTCTCAAAGCAAATTTCATCTAGTAGCTAAGACACTTCATCTTTGAAGAACACACACAAAATCTCCTAATATTCAGCTCTGCCTCCTTATCCAGTCAGACCTGACCTAGGGCAGCTGTGCGCACAAATGCAATGTTAGCAAGCCTCTGAGTGCTTCCCTGGAGAGGGACATAGTGCCAAGTTTCCCCAGACACCCGTTCTTCCATATTCTGAGGATGGGCACCTGGTTTCCGGTGGCCTCTGAAATCCTGCTCAATGGCTGGGCATCCCAGCTTACCAAGGATTAGTCTACCTCATTCCGCGCTGTCATTCCTGCTGGGTGAGGTGATTTTTTGTGTATACGTGGTTGGATCCCTTCTGCCTTGGTTTTTTCTCTCTTGTCTCCATGTGGTCCTTGTTGCTTCCCCCACATGGGTGCTCTTGGAGCGGCTGTGCTGAGTGAGAGCTCCCTAAAGTGACTGTCCTATTAGTTGCTCAGTTTGACCAGTGTGATGTGCTCCTTTGCTAAAGCACTCATTGTTGTAGATCTAGAGTCTGTCTCCCACTCACAGTATTGCACCCAAAAGTGCCCCTGCCGCAGATGAGCCATGACCCCTAATGGAATCTGGGCACCTCATTCTTTCCTATTTTTGAGGTCTTCTCTATCCAATAAGAACTGTTCTCTGGTTGTTGGAGGAGAAAATACCCTTTATTTTCATATGATGGGCACTGAGTAGAATCCCACATCTCTGTTTGCATCTTTTAGGAGACCATCAGGTAAGTCATAGTTCTTCTGATTAGCAATTTAGACTGGGCTTGGCTGTGTACTTGTAAGTTTTTGCTAATTTATGAGTTTCTTTTTAGTTGTGAGGATCTACCACATGGTGTTTCACCCTTGCCTCTATTGGCATTTGGATCAGGTTAGTCTGTGTTGAAGGGGATGTCCTGTGTATCGTAGGATGTTTGACAGAATCTCCGGTCTCTACCTGTTGGATGCTAGTAGCAAACCCCCTATTCAGTGTGATGACTACAGCATGTCTCCAGATACTGAAAACGTCCTTTGGGGTGGGGGTGGGGAAACCACCCTGGTTGAGAAGCGCTGATCTAGCACGATACCTAGATGGGTGAGAGGTCAGTAAAGTGTATTTGGTGAAAGAATGCAGGTTTTATCCCCACAGTGGCAAAACTTCTAAAAGGTTTGACACTTATTGAACAAACCTTTGATAGACTCTTACCAGGAAGAATATTTCAAGGTTTCCAGGAAAGAGGAAGGAAATAACCTTGTAACTGGCTGACTTGGAGAAGTGAGAGAACCTGAACAAACAGCTTTAACAGTGAATTCAGAGCTCGGCATCCCTTCTAAGGTTTCTTGAGATGGAACTTCTAAGTTTCATATTATCATCTGCATGACACGACTCTGGCCAGTTTTGTGACCCCTGCAAATCAGATTCATCTCACTCGAGCAGAGACTTTGATTACATTAAATTAAGGAATGGTCCATTCTAAGAAAGCCTCTTATTTTTTGAGAAATATTTTATCACCAACGGTAGCAATGTGATTGTGAGAAGGAAGAGGAAATATAACTTTGATGTTTAAATTTGATTTGGGAAATGTTTAATAATCTTTCAAAACATATGGAACATGTAAATAACTTGTTGTACCCCTGGGTGGTGTGGCTCAGTGAATTGAGCGTTGGCCTGTGAGCCAAAGGGTTGCTGGTCTGATTCCCAGTCAGGGCACATGCCTGGGTTGTAGGCCAAGTCCCCAGTAGGGGGCATGCAAGAGGCAACTACACATTGACATTTCTTTCCCTCTTTTTCTCTCTCCCCCCTCTCTAAAAATAAATAAATAAAATCTTTAAAAATTTTATCTTGTATTTTTCTGTATAAATATTATACTTCAGTAAGATAATCCATAAAGATTAAAAAACCTGTTGTAAAAAGAATTGGAAAAGAATTTACAATATATGAAGAAACAACTTTACAAAAGTATTTGGAGGTACCATATTGATATGCTTTAAAATTACTATTTGTCAAATAATCATTGATCCTAATTTCCAGCATGCAGCTTTCCTATAGTTCACATCTGTCTATTAACCATTGGCTTCTTGCTTCTCAGAGGCACAGGCATCTTTTTTCCTTTGTCATTATTCCAGGTTGTATTCATATGCAATACTAATACGATATTGAGGGGAACCTTTGAAACACCCAGTGTTGCCTCATCCCATTTTATTTTTCTTGTCAGAAAAGTAGTTTTCTCCATGTAGTAACTCAAATGTACTCAACCTAGTCCAAGAAAATCTACCATTCATCTTGTTGCCAGACACATAAAGAGAAGGGATTTCAGTGAAAGAAGAGTTCAGGGAAGAAACAGATGAGTAAATGTCATTGCAAGACTCCTTGTGTGATATGTCTGCCATATTGCCAGTGAAACACCCCTGCCAGTGAGAATTGCTCACCACCCATGCACATGACAAAATAAAATGTGTTTTTCCCATTTCTACTTTTGGGAGACTAATAGACCAGTGGTCTTCACCATCAGAAGTGTTGAACAGCCCCATTGTTTCTGTTGTGATGTTGACACTTCTTACATGTTATGGACTGAATGATGCCCACTTCCCACAGTTCCCATGTCAAAATACTAAACTCCAGTACCTCAGAATGGCACTCTATTTAGATGTAGGTTATTTAAATAGATAATTAAGTGAGCTCATTATGATGAGCCTAATCCAAAACGACTGGTATCCTTTTAAGAAGAAGAAATTAGGATACTGATGTGCACAGAGGGAAGACCATGTGAAGAATAAGGAAAAGACAGTCATCTACAAGCCAAGAAGAGAGGCCTCAGAAGGAACCAATCCAGCTGACACCTTGATCTCAGGTTTCTGGCCTCCATAACTGTGAAAATACAAATTTCTGTTGGTGAAACCACCAGGTCTGTGGTACTTTGTAGCTGGAGCAAATTCAGTTGTTTGCTGTAGATTGAGTTTGTTAGAATGACACTCCCAGTCTGTCTTTTTTAGTGCTTCCTTCCCAAATACACAAATTAAAAGTAAGGGCAACAATAAGGAAGGGCATCTCCATGGAGGTAATATGTATATATATATTCCTTTCCACCTACTGTCCTGTCACAGAATTCTGCATTGCCGTAGGTCACAGTTTTAATTATTTGTTAAATGGGACCTGTAACAAAACTAACATAGACACATAGTTTCTGGTCTGGAAACTTCATCACTTCAAAATTGTGATCCTGATGAATGATTCAATTTCAATGTTAGAAAACATATTCTGAGTACTGAATCAGGGTCATTTAAAGAAAAACAACTGACTTAGAATCCTGATGAGAAGTCAATGATGAGAAAGATGAGGTAAAAAAAAAACCTCATTGTGATCAGAGTTTTGGGGTTAGTTTTATTTAAGACAGAAAAAAGTTTTGTTTTTCACACATCTGAATTTCTCTGGAGGCTACAAGACACTAGAATATGTTATCAGAGAAATATGGGATCGCTTTCTCTCAAGACATTTGAATAAATAGACTCAGTTCTTTCCCATCAAGATGCAAAGTTGTGGTTTGAGCAGGGGATGCCCCAGAGACACTGCTGACTTTATGTTAACATAAGAAATACATGAATTATTATTTCAAAGGTGCTACAGGCTTTTAGCTAACGACATCTTTAGAGAGGGCAAAGTAGTCAAGAATCAGAACAACATGCCACAGTAAAGACGATCTAGGCTTGTAGACAGAAGAAAGGCAAGTGGCCGAGGAGCAGTTGACTTGCAGCACATCAGGTTCCCATCACCAGCGGAGCACTGGTTTTCCTGCGAGTGATTAAGGTCCACGGGGAAAGTGTGCTTGGAGATGGATTTTTAGAGCCCATGAAAAAAAAATTGCAGAATCCCTGAGACTGCATGAGTTTTGGTGATGGAATCTGACTTTGGCTTTTGATGAAAGTCTCTGTTATTTGATACTGGCTCAAGGCCATTAGGCACAAGTCATGAAACAGGATTGTATCATGTCAACTCATACAAATCTACCCCAGAGCAATAAACATCCTTAGAAGTCAGGAAACCACCTCAGCTAGATATTGCTGGGAACATGAAAGCATCGAAGGGACCTGATCCAGTCCATGGGTGTGCAGCTACATCACTTTGATTTTGGTCTGTAGAGTTAATTGCACCTTTGATTGGACTTACATGTTAGACCATTTAGTATGTTTATGTTTACATGAACTAGATGCTTCTAATCATTGTGTTTATTCCATAGTTTGTGGGTAACGTGTCTTGGGTCTATTCTCTCTGACTTCACAGTTTACCTTTAATTATGATTTCTAAAACAGCTTTGTTGAACTGATATACAAAAAACTGAACATATTTAATGTATACAATCTGATGAGTTTGGACATATGCACATACCCATGAAACCATCACCACAACCAATAAACATCCATCACCTCCAAAGGTTTGTTGGTGCCCCTTCCTTTTTTTTTTTTATGGTGCTAAGAACCCTTAACATGAGACCTACCCTGTTAACAAAAATTTTCAGTGCAAAATACAGTATTGTTAACTATAGGCACTAAGTTGTAGAGCAGATCTTGAGAACTTACTCATTCTTGCATAACTAAAAGTTTATATTTATGAACAAGTCCCCATTTTCCCCTCCCTCAGCCCCTGGCAACCACTGTTCTACTCTCTGCTTCTGTGAGTTTGATTATTTTAGATACCTTGTGTGAGTGGATCATGCAGTACTTGTTTTCATGTCTGGCTTATTCACTTGGCATGATAATTTCCAGGTTCGTCCATGTTGTTGCATATGGAAGGATTTCCTTCTTTTTAAGTGCTGAGTAATGTTCCATTGTATGTATAATTTCTTTACCTGCTTTCTGTATCTATTCATTGATGGTCGATACTTAGGTTGTTTCCATAGCTTGGCTGTTGTGAATAATTCTGCAATGAGGGAGCAGATATCTCTTTCAGACTCTGATTTCAATGTATTTTTCTGCTCTATTTTTATTGTTGACACTAATACAGATGTCCCCATTTCCACCACCCCCTTTGCCTGCCTCCACCCATCTAACATTCCTCTTGAAATGCCTCCAGTTGGGTACTCTGTACACTGTGGTAAGCCTGGGCTTGTTTTTAGCTTAGTTCTTAAGTAGGCAAATCTCCTGTATTATAAATTTATTTTCTTATTAAAAAATAGTAATAGGATGTCACTGTACTTTGTACTGTAAGTACTAAAATGTTGGAGAATGAAACAAACACATTTGGAACATAGGCACAGTGAAAGAAAACAGATAAAATCATTTTCATTGGAAACTTCTAAAAGTAGGCTTTTTCATGAAGTCTGTGATGTCGGCCATCTCTGTGTGCACTTTAGCCACTTACATGAGCCACTGGCATTCACAAGAATTTCACACACTGCAGAAGACGGTGCTCTCAGGACATCCCCTGCTTTCACAGGGTGTAAGTACTAAGAATTTCTTGTCATGTTGATAAATTAAAATTTGCTGAATTCTCAGGTGTGTTTATATATCTTGAGGATATCTGCCTCCTACCTTTTGTGTTTTCCTGTTGCAACACATTTTTAACTTTGGAAGTCAATGGAAAAAGTGTCTCAAGTTTCTTAAAAACAAAACATAATCATCAGAGAAGTGCAAATTAAAACTTCAATGAGATGTCACCTTGTACCTGTCAGAATGGCTACAATCAATAAATCAACAAGCAAGTGTTGGCGAAGATGTGGAGAAGAGGGGACCCTCAGTGCACTGTTGGTGGGAGTACAGACTGGTGCAGCCACTGTGGAAAACAATGTGGAGTATCCTTACAAAATTAAAAATGAAACTCCCTTTTGACCCAGCAATTCCATTTCTGGGAATATACACCCAAAATTCCCAAAACACCAATACCAAGAAAATATATGCATCCCTATGTTAATAGCTGCATTATTTACAATAGCTAAGATTTGAAAACAGCCTAAGTGCCCATCAGTAGATGAATGGTTAAAAAAGCTGTGGTGCATTTACACAACGGAATAGTATGCAACAACAAAACAGAAGAAACTCTAACATTTTGCAACAGCATGGATGGACCTAGAGAAAATTATACTAAGTGAATTAAGTCAGTCAGTGAAAGACACTTACCACATGATCTCACACATCTGTGGAATCTAATGAGCACAATAAACTAACAAACAAAATGGTAACAGAAGCTTAGCTACTTGAAACAGACTGACAGCTGCCAGAAAGGAAGAGAGGCTTGGGATGAAAGGTGGTGAGGGATAAACCAAAGAACATTTACTCACAACACATGGACACAGACAACAATATGGGGATTGGTGTGGGGTAGAGAGAGGGTGGGGCTAGGATGGAAGGGAGAAAAAGTGGAAACAACTGTAATAGCATAAGCAATTTTAAAAAGTTTAATTCATAAAAAACAAAAAATACTACAACTTTACAGAAAGGTGCTTTTCGTACAACCATTGGAAAGTATTAACCAGGAACCTTGGGATTCCAGTTCTGACATGATGGTATCAACATTTGATGGTGGCATATATCTTATTTTATGATATTGACATAGCAATCAAATGTAAATAATTCACTTGAAAATGATTAACATAGAATACCTAAGAAATTTGCACAACCTTATTCCTTCTGGAGATTTTAAATCATGGTTTTCAATTCCCAAGGAAAAATTCTATTGGGATGTTGATTAGAATTTCAGTACAACTCTATATTCACTGAGAGTACTGGAGATATTAAAATATTTACCATGTTATTTGAGAACATGTTGCTCATTTTGTCTTAAAAATGTTTTGGTTTATTTTAATGATAAAATTATCTTCTTTAACGAGGTCATTTCTTGATGCTCCATTTTAGGAATGTGCTAGGAACAAGATCCTTGCCTATGAAGACATATTTCTGGGGCATAGGCTAAGATTGATTTTTGTCAACTTTATTGAATTTTCTTTCTAATTCTCAGATATTTATTTTGTTGATTTTCTTAGATTTTTAAAAATCTATATTTTTGTAGTTGTTAATAACTTTTGGCTGAGCCTCCTTAAGGGCACATTTTCATCTTTGTTTTACATCTTATTACATAAACTAGAAAATTCAGAATTATGTAAAATAATAACAGTAATGATTATCTTGCTCCTGATTTTAATCAGAATGTGTTTAGTATTTTAAAGATGTGTAATAGATGTTGGTTTGAGAGTTTTTAAAAATCATTTTAAGAATGCATTTTTTAAATTTATAGTTTACTGCTTTAAAAAATAGGAACTACTGTTAAAATTCAATGAATTTGTTTTGGCAAATAGTGGAATTCTTAGTTTTCTTAATGGCTCTCTTTATCTATAAAGCTGTATTAATAGATTTCTTCATACTAAATCAGTTTTACATTAGTGGGATCAATCTTCCTTTATGGAGTGGATAATTTTTTTTTCATGTATAATTGAATTGTATTTAACCTCCATATTTCCAAGTGAAATTGGACTTGACTTTTCACTTATTTTGTTATATTTGTTACACATTGGTCTAATGCTTTTCTGTTAGCTTGATAAAATGAACTGGATAAGTTTTTAAATTTTTCTATTTTATGAATAATTTAATTATTATATGAACTAATTTCTTTGAAGTTTCAAAGAACTTTGAAATAAAATAGTCTATCTCAAAGGCTTTACAGTATATATATATATATTTGTAGCATCTGTTTTATACACACACATATACATATATGCACAAAATATTTTGTGTTTCCTCAGAAATAATCTATTTATCTTAAAAAACCCTTAAGTTCCATTTTAGATATCACATGCTTTATGTATTTTGTCCAGCTTTATTGATATATAACTGACATATAATATTGTCTAAGTTTAAGGTGTACAATGTATGGATTTGGTACACATATGTTGCAGTATTATTATTACAATAATGTTAGCTAATGTCACATGATTGCCATCATGTCATATAATTATCATTTCTTTTTTATGGTGAGAACATTTAATATCCACTCCCTTGGCAACTTTTAAGTATATAATTCAGTATAATAACTATAATCACTATGCTGTACATTAGATCCCCAGAACTTACTCACCTTTCTACTGGAAGTTTCACCCTTAAATAAAATCTCCCCATCCCACTCCCCATCAACATTCTACTTTCTGTTTCTGAGTTTGTAGATTCCACATAAAGTTGAGATACAGTATTTGTCGTTCTCTGTTTGACTGTTGTCACTTAGCTCAATGCCCTCAACATCCTTCCATGTTGTCACAAAGGGCAGGGTGTCCTTTCTCGTGACTGAAGAATATTCCATTGTATATGTATATATGCCACATCTTCATTATTCATTCATCTACTGACAGACACTTAGGTTGTTTCACTATCTTGGCCATGAATGTGGGGTGCAGGTATCTCTTCGAGATTTTCTTTTCATTTGCTTTGGATGCATACTCAAAAGTGGGATTGCTGGACCAAATGATAGTTCTGTTTGTAATTTTTTGAGTAATCATCATACTGTCTGCCATAGTAGCTGCATTAATTTATGTTCTTTCCAACAGTGGACAAGGGTTCCCCTTTCTTCATTCTTACCAACACTTGTCATCCCCTGCCTTTCTGATGGTAGCCATTCGAAAAGGTGTGAGGTAATATCTCATTTTTATTTTGATTTGCATTTCCCTGATAATTAGTGATATTGAGCATCTTTTCATGTACCTGTTGGCCCTTCGTATGTTTTCTTTGAAAAAATGTCTATTCAGATTATCTGCTCATTTCCTTAGTTGTATTGATTTTTGTTTTTGTTTGTGTTTTGCTATTGAGTTTATGGGATCCTTCATATATCTTAGATACTAACTCACATAGCAATCTTTTTGCTGATATATCTCCTAGGTCAAGGAAAACAAAGGAAAAATAAATGGGACTACATCAAAGTATAGCATTCTTTTAACTTGAAAAAATCATCTGTAATTTGTGGGAAATTTTTCTCCTTTCATTTTCCTAATATTTATGTTTTACCTTTTTTGTTTGTTTTAATAATTTGTCATTTTTTAAAGGCAGCTTTTAGGTTTAATTGAATTCCAAGATTTCCATTTTGATTGTATTTTCTTTTCTCCTTCCTTCTTTTCCTATTTATTCTTCCTTTTGAATTTTTTGTTGCTTATTTCACTTATCCTTGTTTTATTTGTAACTAAAGTGTTTATCCTTCATTTGTAACTAAAGTGTTTAAAGTTGCGAATTTTTCTCTAGTCACATGCTTGACTATATGCTTTAATTTTTTATGTTCTCTCATTTTGTTATTATATTTATAGCTTATGATTTTGATTTTACTTTAAATGAGTGGTTATATAGAATTTTATAATTTTGAAGTGTTGTTTAACCTCTTATTTTCAAAGGTGGTACTAACGTCTCTCCTTTACCTTGTCTCCACCAGGAAATAGAAAAAATTGCAAAATTTTTACTCAATCCCTGCCTTTCCTAATATATTCTGAGACTTTTAAAGTAAATCGTTGTCATTGGATTATTAGTTTTGGTTTTGTGTGTGTATTCTTCTGCACCGCCAGCAACCCATTTAAACATATCCACCATATAATTACTTTATTTTCCACTCAGTTAATGTGGCTTATTACTTCCTCTAGTATATTTTAATTTGGCTCACTTTAAAAATTTGTGTAATCTCTATTACTTTCACCCAGCACCTTCTTCACAGAAGCCTTTCTCTTTGCACTTCTGTCCGTGCTGGTTCTCAGGGGTGCCGCCTTGCCTTCAGCTTCCCACTGGTTCTGCGCCCCATTTCCTCAACCGTGCTCCTGGTGCTTGGCAAATGTCTGGCTGCGGTAGGTCCCCTTGCTGTGTCTTCAAGATGGTGGTCCCCTGCTCATGCTGAAGGGCTTTCTCAAACCCCGTTAGAGCATGAGCGTCTTTTCTTTCCGTGGTCATCCCCAAGTTTGAGTCTATGGACTCTGTGTGCCCTTACCCACCATCCCCTTTTGTGCCCTCATGCAGTTTTTTAGGTATTCGGAGGGAGGTTTTGTAGATCTTCACCATGTCAATATCCACTATCTATGCCGATGGTGTCTCTACCCTCCTTAGTTCATCTGGGGAGTATGAAAAGTCATCCAAACTTTCCTGTGTCCTGAATTCATCTCAGGTGAGTTCTATCTGTCTTGGAGCTGGTGCAAACTTCTCCCAAATACCAGAAATAGAACTGTGACTATGTCAGACCTAGATCTTAGTGGTTTTTTATTTTTCAAATGAGTTTTCTTATTCCGCTGTATCTTCCAAGTTGCTTTAGTGGGCAGGGAATTGCAGCTTCCTCAGTGCTATGCTGAGATGACCACTGGGACAACAAAACAAGGATGTTACTACTGTTTCCAGTAACTACAGCAATGGCGCCAGTGATTTTGTGAAGAGCTTTCTGGATACTAAGCCCTAGGAGTGAATTACTGACTTGCTTTATATTTAATGCACTCTGTGATGGATGCTGCCATTCCCTTGTATTAAGATGAGTAGGTGGCGTGCCCCTCTAAGCCAGTCAGTCACACAGCAGAGAAGCAGTGGGTTGGGATTTTACCCAGACCCTTGAACTCCAGAATCAACTCTGCTAACCAGGCACTGGACCTAGAAAAGACTTTACATGTTACTGAGTCTCTTCCTGGAGCATAACAATAAAATTCCGAGCAATGTGTGGAATTAATAAAAATGTTATAATGGTGAACTAGTGAAATAAAATGATGGAAAATTAAAAATTCAGTGACTTCAAGAGAAAGATACTAAAAAAGAGAAAATTTTTAGAATACTCCCATGGGATGTTAATGATGAAAATTAACTACTCAATATGTGAGAAAGAATTAAGGAATAATCATTTTTACTAATTTTCATGTTACCTTTCACATACCATCCTCATCAAAGCTTTTGTTATAACTGATATAACTTTCTAGTACAACATCATGACTTACAACTGGATTTGAAATGAGATAATTTTTAAAAATCTTTAAAATTAGGATCAAACAATAGAAAACCATTGAGAAAAGTTGACCCTTTAACATTTTCCTTTCACAGATTTTTGGGCAAGAGGTGGTAATATACTCAAACACAAAATGATACCTATTAAAATGTTGGAAGCCAAAATTAGAAAAGCCTTTCTTTTATAAATAGGGTAACACAATCCCATCTTCTTATTTTTTTACATTTATTTCAGAAGAAAATATTGTTTTCAAGACCCTAGCTTAGTGGCACTTAAGCTAAAGATAAAAATTCACTTCAGATTTATCTCTTGTTTGATTTGTAACTACTGAAATTTCCTTTGATCTCATCTTAATTTCTTCCATATTTTTGTGAATTAAAATCTTGTTTGATTTTGTTTGTTCCAATTGTTACAATTCATCATCTGTTTTCTTGTCAACAGCTGCAAACATCTTAGAGGCTACACTTAAAAGGGTCAATTTTGTGATTCATTTGTGTCTTAATTTTAGCAAAGGGGATCTAATTAGTTATAAATCTTTCCTCGTGAATTACTAAGAAGCAGTTTCCCTTGTTCAGTAACATCAGACATGGAATAGCTTTGTTAAATTGAATGCCTCTCGGGGAAAGAAAAAAGCTAGTAATTTCTTTGAAGATAGACTATGGTTGATTTTTGGAGGTGAGGGTTATTGAGCTGGAATAGCCAGTTTAATTCTATTGAAACATATTACATTCTAAATTGTTGCTGAGCATGGTAACAACTGGCCATGCTATTGAAACTGCTCTAAAACAGCCAGTGCTTTAGACAAACGAATTTCCAAACGGACCGAAGTATCGGCTGACAGCCAGCTGTGCGATAAGGCAGAAAAAGGCCATGCATTTGGCTAACTCAGACTGGGGACAGGAAACATCATGGCAGAGATCATACCATGATCGGGGGGTAAGGATATAAATAAGAGAATTTAAGAAATGTATTTGCCTCTTTATGTGCCTCACTATTAAAAAAGGATTTGAGGAAGATCTTAAAATGCCTGTAAGTAACTGAATGTTCTAAGCAGTCACACAATCTGTCTATCTGTATTTATATTTGTATGTATTTAGTTTCCATTTGGTGAGTTAAAGGCAGACAGCCTTCTCTGCCTCACCACCAACTTTGTGAGTTTTGCTCATGTCCAGGGGTTCCTCCACGGATGCGGAGCAGCCACCAAAAGCGTTTCTTGGGGACACAGTTGGGTGGGGTGCTTTGACAGGGAGGAGAAGAGCATGAGGAAGTGGGAGAAGGAATGGCTTCTGAACTCAGCAAGTCCATACAGATGAGAGAAGTGAATCCTCCTCTAACATGGGTCTCATGTGTCCTCGGTGAACATCATGTTTCTTGGCAAATCTTTCTTACAGTTTAAATAACAAAGGAGAAAAATTAGGTGAGGAAAAAAATAAGATGGGGCCAGCATGAGGCTTGTCATCAAAGAGGCGAGCCACAGCTGAGCTCCGTGTCATGCGCAGAGAACATGCTTTGTCATGCAACTCATGGCATCTGTACAATGTAAACACTTGCTCCGGGAGGCACGGCTCTTTTTGGCATGCACACCGAGAGAAGGTCTTCTCAGAGTTTTGTGTGATGCCCTGAGCGACAGTATCTGCGGTAGTTCCACCACAAAGTAAGTGAGGAATCGCAGAGTGCTCAGGTGCATGCAGCATTCCTGACTAGGAGCTGACGGCACAAAACCAAAGTGCACTGTGGTGCGGGCATCTTAACAGGCAACCAGATTATGTGCCCAGGCTCTTGGATGGTCTGGTTTAATTCAGGAATAAAAGCTTAATATTTAGAACCACTGGGTTTTACAGAAATGGATTTCCTGGGGGTGGGGAAGGGTGATCTGCAAATCCCCATAAAAGTGTGTACAAGCCCTTGCTGGCGTAGCTCAGTGGATTGAGCGCGGGCAGCGAACCAAAGCGTCGCAGGTTCGATTCCCAGTCAGGGCACATGCCTGGGTTGCAGGCCATGGCCCCCAGCAACCACACATTGATGTTTCTCTCTCTCTTTCTCCCTCCCTTCCCTCTCTTAAAAAAAATAAATATTTTTTTAAAAAAGTGTATGCAAAAATGTGACTGGGTAAGCCCATGGTTGAAAATCTGTAACATCACCAGGCTCTGGAACAGTATGTGCCCCCCACTTTTTAAGACTCACCAATCTGGAGGAAGGGTGGTCTATAATTGTCAGGTGATCCTTTGTAAATACTTTCCTCTGAACTGATGGGTTGGTGACCCTGGGTCAGTGTTGAGCTCCAGGCGTACTCTGACAGGAAGCTAGGATGTGGATGTTCTGCACCAAACGAAGGAGAAACACAGATCTGATGATTCCTGGGGCTGGAGTCATTGTGCTGTGCAATCCAGGAGCCAGACCAGGGCACAAGCACAGGTACAAGGTCCCTGTTCCTCTTCATGGGGCTCAGAGAATGAAAAGACAGAGCCCAGATTTCTTGAAGATGGAACTCCATCGACTTCAAATGATGGAGAAAGGATGGACCACAGGCAGCCTCTCCTGTGACCCATCATCAGTAGCTCTGAGTCGAAGGTGAAGAGGCCATGGAGGTAGCTGCACCTCACCCTTATTATATTCCACAGAAATGACCACCTGGTCAGCCTGGACTGATTCTTGGCTTCATTGTCAAGGGGTGGGTTCTCTATAGACTTTTTTTAAGTCTAAATTGAGTGAGTTTCTAGTCATAGAATCAGAAAGCAAAAAAGACTCCTAAAAAAGCGCCAAATGTCCTATTTTGTTTGACCAAGTAATAAGCAATGAAGAGTCTCCTCTGTCCTGCCTATTCCTTAATTGGAACATTAGCCTAATCCTGTTGGTTCTAGAACACGCTTTTACTTCACTTCTTCAGTAGTTAAGCCAGTGTCACCTTCCCATTTCCCCTTTTATAACCACCCTTTTCCTATAATATAAACTAAAGGCACAGTCTTCACCCTTCTGGAATCTTCCAAGAAGCTTGGAGGCAGCAAGCACTGTACAGCTAGGAAGCATGGCACTGGTAAGCCTCATTTAACCAACGTGCTCATGCTAGTTCCCTGTGGCTGCTGGAACAAAGCACCACAACTGGTGGCCTATGAGAACAGACACTTAATTCTGTCCCAGTTCTGGAGGCAGAGTCTGAAATCAAGGTGTCAGAAGGGCTGCACTCCCTCTGAAGGCTCGAGGGGAAGAGCCTTCCTGCCACTTCCAGCTCCTGGGTGCGCCAGGCATTCCTTGGCTTGTGGCTGCATCACTCCGATCTCAGCCTCTGTTTCTCATGGTCTTACCCTCTGCTTCCTGTGTATCTGCCTCCCTCTGTGTATCTCTTATAAAGACACCTGCAATTGTATCTAGAGGTCACCAGTGTATTCGAGAATGATCTCATCTTGAGATCTTCAACTTAATTATATCTGTAAAGACCCCTTTTTCTAAATAGGGTCACATTGCCAGTTCCTAGAAATTAAGACATGGGTATATCTTCTTGGGGGACACCATTCAGCCCACCCCCAGCACTGCAGTGCACAAACCCCGCAGGATGGGTTTATTTCCCCGGCCACAACATTTCTGCAGAGCCTGAGGCATGGTATCAGACTGGGGGGCTTTGGCCTGTTATGGAATGATCTGCATTCATGTCTAGTAGCGTGGGTGCGTTTCTTTGTTCGTTTATGACCTCCTTTCTCTCCCTTGATTCCTGGCAAAGGACAGGAGAAGGAACCTAGGACGATGGAGGCAAAGGTGTTGGAGGCAGTTAACAGTTTATGCGATGAGGTGGGCAGCCGGCAGCAGGCTCCTCTGCGCCACTCATCTCTGTCTCCCGCTGGGAATTCAGAAGAGAGACAGTTGGTCAAGGGTTGCATATTAACATCCTGAATCGAAAGTGAAGTCAGACTTTTTTTTCCCCCTGACAGAAATTAAGGCAGACTTGATTGGGTGGATGATGTTTCATTGGGCTAATTAGATAACATAAAGACTATTATCCACCAACGGAGTCGTGACCTTAATTTTAATGAAAGCACGTTTAAAACACCTGATAAAGCACTTTAGGGCCTCCACGGTGTGTGTGTCCAGGGGCTGCCACTTGTACTGGAGTCTGTGGCACGTTTCCCCTTCACTTGGGGGTCTACTGGCCCAGAGCACCACTGGTGCAGTCCTGCTCGCAGGCCTGGGCGTTGCAGGCGTTGCATTTAAAGGCTGTTATACTATGATACAGTTCACAATATTGGATTTTCCAGAATGTTTTTGAATGTCTCAAATCAAACAAGGTGCTTTTGGGGGAAGTCGCTTGACAAACGTAGGTAAATATTATTTTGAAAAATACAGGGTCCAGCAAAGGAAGGCCTGCTTGAGTGTGGTTGGTAGGGTAGTAATATGGGTGTAATAAGTCGTAGTTTTTATTGGAACATTTCATGTAAAATGTCATATGGTGTGCTTGAGTGTGGTATTGTTATGTTGCAGAGTTAAGTTATACAGTTATGATTTTGTGATAAGATTTTGTAATAAAAAAGGGGCATTATTTGTGCTGGACCCTGTATGTTCCCAAAATTACAAGATAGCTTTATTTTTTTAATTGTTGTTCTGTTACAATTGTCCCAGTTTTCCCCTATTGCTCTCGCCTGCCTTGCCCACCCCCTGCTCCCACAGACAGTCCCCAACCTGTTTTCCATGTCCATGGGTCATTTATACCTGTTCATTGATTAGACCCTTCTCCTTCTTTCCCCCTTTATCCCCCCACTTTCTTCCCTCTGGTCGCTGTCAGTGAATGGAACTGGAGAACATTATGCTAAGTGAAATAAGCCAGGTGGTGACAGACAAATACCATATGATCTCACCAAAAGAGGAACCTAATGAACAAGAAAGCTTTTGATGACAGGGTAACAATTTTTTTTACCATTTACATGGATTCTAATTTTTTGCTTTCAACAAAGTTAAAGAAGGCCCTGATCATATATATTTTCAGGTTATTAAAATAGTTTTTGATGACATATTACTATATGATTTTGGTCATATAAATACAGTGAATCAGGTAAAGCAGTTTTAACAAAATTCCTTTTATTTCCATCTATTTATTTATGAGGACATAGTTTTACAATGTTTAACATTAAATGAGAATAGAGTTGATGCTGACTCCTAGCTCATTCTCACAGTAAGAAAGATAATTATTACATCAAAGGATATGTGAGACTAAAAAGACCTTCAATCTCATTATTGAGAGATGAATTTGTAGTAATATTTTGTTTTTGTTGAATAGCATCAAAATTTGTACCATGTACTTACCAATTATTTATTGTAATGTGAAATTATAATAACTGACCTAGAATAAATGTTTAATATTTAGAATCTAGTAGACAGAAGAAAATTTTTAAAATGATACTTTGTGTGTACATTTTACTTAGTTCTAACATGTGTAATGAGTAAAAGCCTTCAGAATATATTACACCATGACAAAAGTCTGTGGGAGAAGAGTCCAAGGAGTGAAAAAAATGAGATAAATTTTCCCAAGTGTTAAAAAAAGAGCTTGTTATTTTATATATTTGTGTATATACATACACGTGTGTGTGTGTATTTAAATGGATGATGGTAGGTGTTACCTCCCTGTAGCAATAGTTGTCAATGTCAAAAAGGCATCAGAATTATCTGCATGTCCTATTAAATATTTCCGGAGTTTCTAATTCAGTAGGTCTGGGGTGGAACTTGCAAATTTGCATTTCTACCATGTTCTCAGGTAAATCCAATGCTGCTGGAACACATTTTAAAAAGGACTATCTCTAGGTATTTAGAATCCTTTGGACATTTTTGTGAGAGATTAAAGGGGTACATGGGGAATATTAAAATTCAAAGGATAAATGAATGGATGGGGCAGAGCCATACCAGAGCAGAACCAGAGTTGATAAAAATGAGTAAATGGGCAAGCATGGAAGTTCTCTGTTCAGAGTGGTCCTAGAACAGCTTCCGGCAACACCTTAGTTGGCTTGGGCTTTTAAATGCCCTGTGTTAGCAGCTACAGCTGGTGCTGATACAGTGATGGGCTGGGCCATCTTTGCTGAGCACTTTTCCCCAGTGCCCAGTTCTAAGGAATTTGTGTCTCATACCAAAGCAACCAGTCCCCAGGCATGAAGCTGCTAACATGGGAGAGGCCCCAGCTTCTCCACTCTTGCCTATGGCATCCTGGTTTTTCAAAGCAGTTACACAAGTGGGCTTCTGGAACAGGGAGGAATGATAACCAATGGAGCACTCCCTGGGCAAGGATCATCATTCTCAACATTCTGTGGTAGTTGGTAGTGTCCCCATCTTAAGGATGTGGACACTGAGCCTTCCAGAACCTACAGGAATCACCCCTGTCCCCAGCAGTATGGGAAGTGGGCATGTACTTGATGCCAAATCTGTCTCTTCTCTCTGTCTGGGTTTTTCAGGGCCTGTCCTGCCTCCCCTCCTCTCTTCTTTCTCACTCTCTTTTTCTTTCTGTCTTTTCGTGTAAATAACACTACAGTGAATATCACACTATAGGCCTTGTGTGTGATTAGTTACAGGACAATGCAAAGTCCCAAGGACTTTCTTGAGATTAATGGGCACTAACTAGTAAGGAGCTCTCCCACAGGCCAGATCATCTGTGTGGTGGTCAAGTCTCTGGGAACTGCCTGGGGATACCATCCTCACTGTTGGATCAACTTTTTCTTTCTTTCCTCAAGAATATTTTTTCAAAAGTTAGATTTTCACAGTGCCAACATCTTCGGCTTGTTGGTGACATTCCAATATTCAGAATAGTTGTCTGTTTTTAGGTGCTGATGAATCTAGGGATTGAAGATTTTATGAAACAGATTCATTCTATTGCAGTTCAAAATGATGTTCTGTCTGAAGAGTTTGCCGGCATTCTTTAATTCTGCATATAGTATAATACACTATGCTTTTCTTAAGAATAATTTATAGTGGTAATTAGGCTTCTTCCTTGGCACTGTGTAGTGTGGATTATGCTGGAACATGTCATTTTATCACCAGCCAGCAGCTCTGGCTGGGCAGTTTGCATAGGCTATATGCAAAGTCCCGAGAGATCTATTGTTAATATGTAACATACTAATCTGACTAGACTTTGATACAAGTTATTAAACAGGTGTACAATCACAGTGTGCTTGCAGTTCCAGTATACTTGATTTCCAAAGGATATTTGTCCAGTCTTATTTTTATAGCTATATTTATGATATAATACAATGTAATGTGATATTATAATAAATATTATAAATATACAACCATATTATAAATATTATATAAAAAATATAAATTTTGTATCTGTAGCTCTCCAAGAGTGTTTCCCCTTGACATAGCTGAGTCAAGATGGGATTTTTCTATGCATCTGTGAGGTTGTATTGTGTGGCCAACTAATTCATTTTGAAGAGCAAAAGTCCACTTTTTTCCTTATAGTTTCAGTGTCAGTTGTTCAAAGAAATAAAACTGCTCTTTGGTATTTTTCTCAGCAGGGAATAAAAATTTACCAAGTTATTTTATAGCCTCCCCTCAATGGTCTTGCCTATGAACTTTACCTTATGCCTCTCACAGCCCAGGTGCTGATCCAGATGCCCTTTGCTCTCCAAACTTACACATTCAACAGCCTCGTGGGCATCTGCTGTGAATTCTCCCTCCGTTCAGTGAATCTGGTCTGGGCAGGTACTAGCTGTAGAGCCTGCTCTGAACCGAGGTTCAGATGGCAATGGAGAAGAAGGGCCAAAACCCTTCTTCTCAGTCCAAACCCAAACTTGTTCTGGGCTTTGCCCAGATCTGCTTTCTCCCCTAGTCTCTATTTCAGTTTTCAGTACCACCTTTCACCTCCTCTTCTATTCACTTAACAAAAAGTTTAAAAATGTGCAACCTATATGTATTCTACTATTACTTAGTTTTGGATTTTATCAGTATATTTATGCTGCAAATAAGACAGTATTCAAATATGAAGTATAATTTCATCAGGCAAAATCTATTTCTAAGCATCTGTGCCAAGAAAAAAATAGTTCTTACTTTCCCCTTAATCATCTGATAAATTACCTGGTGTGATTTCATTAATGAAGTCTCTCATCCCTCCCAGACATAATGAATGTTAACAAAGGTATTTTGTTAGACATTAAGGACAGTTTGGATAGCTGTGGTTGGCAGGGGGGATGTGGCACTTTCGGGCAGGTGCGAGCTTTATGGATACCTTCATATTACACACCAGAGTCAGCCATAGATAACATCTATTGACATGTCAGCTATACTGCTGTAGTCACAGCAAGGGCCTTTCAATCACAGAGATTGTTTTACATGTTTCTGAATTACATTGTGATTTTGCTTTGAGTCAGAGCAGCTGCTTTAATAACTAGAACTCTCTTCAAATCCTTTTTTAAAAATAAAACCTTTTATAAAAACAGAAAAATATATTTTTACAATTATTTCCTTAACTAGTAATCTGTCTGGAAACAGGTAACATAAAAAAAAAAGTTAGAAATGTGGTACTTTCATCCTCACACAACCACATCAAAGTTACATCTAAATTACAGAACAACCATCATTCAGAAGCAACTGAAATCTAGCCAGACAGAAGTCCTACAGCTAAGGATATAAGAAGTCCCATCAAGACTGGTAAGAGGGGCAGAAATAACATATGGGCAGATTCTACACCCATGTGTGGTGGATAAAAGTTGGGAGGAATATCTTGCCCATGGAAGTTCCCCCAGAGGAGTGAGGAGTCCTAGCCCCACACAATGCCCCACATACCAGGAAGAGAAGTCCCCATAGCTTCTGGCTGTAAAAAACAGTGGTGACTGAGGCTGAGGGAAACAGAGGGCCTCTGGAGTCCCAGGCATTCCTCTTAAAGGCCCTGCACAAAGACTTACACAGACACACTCATTCTGAGTTCTAGCACTGGGGCAGCAACTCCAAAAGCTCCAGGGACATACAGGAGGAACTAAATGGTCTGACATGAGGGAAAGAGCTGGAGGCGCAGCCTTCCCCAGACAGAAGTGCTAGCAGAAGCCATTGTTCCTGTGATGAGCCCTTCCACCACAGAGGTGGCAGAGGGGCACCATATCTGAGTCTTCATTAACCTTGCTGTCACTGTTTGTTATGCCCTGGTGATTCTCTGAGACCCCACCCAACTTTTGGGCCCAACCAGGCTTGTTCCCAGTGGTTTTTCCATGTGAATGGCTTGCTGTTGACTTGGGCTCCAATCTCTCAAACAAGCAGCATCTGGCCTCAGTGTACAGTGAACCTCTTGCTAAGTAGACCCAGGCCTTGCATTAGTGGCAGCCAGCTTTGGTTTGCAGCTTGGCCTTTCCTGGGCACCTCCAAGCCCAGCACAAGTAGCAGCCATCTGCAAATCGCTTTATAGCTCATGCCAGGTGGCCCTAGGCAGAACACAGGGATGGCTCACCTTGCCCTGCAACTCCCTGGAGTCCCCAGAGCCAGCACATCCAGTGGACAGCTTCAGACCATGTTGAAGGACCATCCAATCATCTCCACAAGTGACACACTCAAGGGGCAGGCTTAGCAACCACCAGAGGCCCTCTGAAGTAAGTTCTGCTCCATGGAGTGGGCCCCTGCACAGCTGATTCTCCAGGGTGGTCACAGCCAGTCCTCACAGCCAGTCAGCCTAGAGGTAAATCCCTCCCACTGAGGGGCCAACAACAATCAAGACTCAACTACAATAGGAGTGTGTACACAGCTCACATGGTGGGGGGTGGTCAGTGCACCTGGAGTGCCTAGCTTGGGTGAACAGGAAGTCCATGCCATTGGACCCTACAGGATACCTACTACATTAGGCCACTCTATCAAGCCCGGGAGACAGAGCAGTGCTACCTAATACATAGAAACAAACACAGTGAGTCTGCCAAAATGAGGAGACAAAGAAATATGTCCCAAATGAAAGAGCAGAACAAAACTCCAGAAAAAGAATGAAACAAAATGGAGGCAGGTAATCTACTAGATGTGGAGTTCAAATTACTGGTTATAAGGATGCTTAATTAACTTAGGGGAAGACTAGATTAACTAAAAAAAAACTTTGACAGCATAAAAAAGGGCATGGAAACCATAAAAAAGAACTAGTCATAAATGAAGTATGTCCTAACTGACATGAAGAATAATTTACAGGAACTCAACAATAGAGTAAATGAAACCAAAGATCAAAACAATCACCAAATCAGAACAGCAAAATGAAAAAAAAAAAAAAGATTGCTGGATGGAGGAGGGTATAAGGGGACTAAATAGTAATGGAAAAAATACAATAAAGATTAAATAAAAAATAGTACAACCTTAAAAAAACAGAATCCAGAAAATGTGGATAGTGGAAGGAGGCTCTGGGACAACTTCAAGCATGCTAACATTCACATCATGGGGGTGCTGGAGGGAAAAAGAGGAAGAGCATGAAATTGAGAACCTATTTGAAAAAACAGTGATAGAAAACTTCCCTAACCTGGTAGAAGAGGTAGACATGAAAGTCCAGGAGGCTCAGAGAGTCCCAAACAAGATGAACCCAAGGAGGCCTATACCAAGGTTAATTAAAATACCAAAGGTTAAAGACAAAGAATTCTAAAAGCAGCAAGAGAAAAGCAGTTAGTTACCTACAAGGGAGCTCCCATAAGACTGTCAGCTGATTTCTCCCAAGAAACTTTGCAGGCCAGAAGGGATGGGCAAGAAATATTCAAAATGATGAAAAGCAAGGACCTATAACTAACGTTACACAGCAAAGCTACCATTTAAAATCAAAGGACATTTAAAAAGCTTCCCAGACCAGAAAAAGCTAAAGGAGTTCATCACCACCAAACCAGTATTACATGAAATTGTAAAGAGTCTTCTTTAAGAAGAAAAAACAAGATTAAAATATGAATAGTAAATAATGGTAATAAATACATATCTATGGACAATTGACTCTAAAAAAAACAAAATAAACTAGAAGAATAGTAACATAATCGTAGATGCAGAGAACATTTAGACTGTTGCCAGATAAGGGGGAGTTTGGAGGGATGGATGAAAGCATGAAGGGATTAAGAAGTACTTACAATTGGTAGTTAGAGAATAGTCATTGGGATGTAAAGCACAACATATGGAATAGAGTTGATAATATTCTAATAACTATGTATGGTGTCAGATGAGTCCTAATTTATTGGGGTAACCACTTAGCAAGTTAGATCATGTCTAATCACTGGTATATACCTGAAACCAACATAGTATTGTATATAAACTATAATTGAGAAATGAAACATGATTTTTATAAAGTCTAAAAAAAGAAAGAAAAAAGGTGAGTAAACTGTTTCATATGCATTAGATGGGATGCTATTACAACCATTAAGACAATAAACTTTATCTTCATGTGTCTATTCAAAATTTGAATAGATCTCTTGTTCAATCTGCATGATCTACTCAGAAGCATGAGAACATTCTAACAACATGTGATTCACAGAGTAGAAGTGAAACCCACAGATTGGGACACAGTATTTGCCAATCATGTATCTGACAGGGGGTTGATATCCAGAATGTTTAGAGAACTCAGGAAAAGAAACAAACTGACTAAAAACCTGGCTAAGGACTTGGATAGACATTTCTCAAAGAAGATACACAAATGGCCAGTAAGCAAATGAAAAGATGCTCAATATCACTAATCAATACCAATAAACATTATGGAGATGCAAATTAAAATTAGAATAATATTCCATTTCACACTCATTAAGATGACTATGTTTTAAAAAACAGAAAATAAGAACAAAAAGATATATCACAATGTCCCCTTTATGTAATTTGCCTGCGTCCAGTTCAACTCCCCCATTGGTTAGTGAGCATTTCATGCATATGACACCCCCTGCCCTAAGAGTAGGTTGAAACATGATGAGGATACATATTATGCTATTAGTGCAAAAGGAGGGCCTTCTGGTAACCACAAATATTTCAACTTTTAAAAGTGTGATGAATTATCTTGGTATAATAAGAAAAATGATTTCTCCACTGTGTTTTTTTCTTTCACCTTATGTTTGTTTATTTTTATTAATTTGAAATCACTTCTACAATGCTTACCCTATATCAACTATTCTTAGCCTTTTATAAGTATTGTTATTTAATTGTCATAACCACCCTGGAGGCAGATATTATTATTACACCCATTCTACAGATGAGGGGAACTGAGGATTTAAAAATATTCTTCACCTGAGGACATGCTTATTGATTTTAGAGAGGGGAAGGGAGAGGGAGAGAAAAGGAAAGAAACATTGATTTGATGTGACAAAGAAACATCAACTGATTGCCTCTCAGTTGCTTCCTGTACAAGCCCCAAGCAGGGACCAAAACCTGCAATCTAGGCATGAGTCCTGACCAGGAATCATACTCACCACCTTTCAGGACAAGCTCCAACCAACTGAGCCACAATGGCCAGAGAGGGACTAAGCATTCGACTCCAGACAATGTTGCTCAGCCTGTGGTTTTAGATGTTCCACTCCACATCTCCCCAGCATCTTCAAATTTTCCTGTTTGTGCTTCCACAGCCCAGGTTTAGGTTATGGTGAGTTTTAAGGAGAAAACAGGACACAGGTCAAAGACTAAAACAGATTTGGGTTTACAGCCCTGGTCTGTCCCTTACTAATTGTGAAACTATAGGTAGGCAGAGTTTTGGTCCTAAGAATATTTGACACCCTAATTCCCAAGAATGTGAAACTGATGAGACAGCTTACCTGTGAATGGGTTGCCTTACAGGCAAAAGGGACTTTGAGATATAATTAGGGTTACTAATAGGTTAACCTTAAAATAGGAAGATGATTCTGGGTTATCCAGGAGGGCTCAATGTAATCACAGGAGCCCTGAAAAGCAGAAGCAGGAGAGGAAGTTGAAGAGCTTCAAAGCATGAGAAATATACCATGGTTGGCTAAGATGGAGAAGGCTGGGTGTCAAGGAAATAGGGACGTTAGTCCTACACTGCAGGGGACTGAATTCTGCAATCAACAAAACAGTTTGGAAGCAGGTTCTTCCACAGAGCTTCCAGAAAGGAACCCAATTAAGTCAATACCTTGATTTTAACCTAAAAAAATCCCAACCGATCGTGCTGTGTTGTACTTTTCACCAAGGAACTGCGAGGTAATAAATTGGTGTTTAAGCTGCTAAGTTTATGGAACTTTCTTACACAGAATAGCATGCTAATACAATGACCTTGGACAAGTTCCTGAACCCTGCTGAATTTGTTTCCTCTCTGTAGAGAGGGGCTAATGGTAGTTCTGGTCCCTGAAGATTAAATCAAGTCATATGGCAGTCTAGTATGGTGCCTAGGACATGGTAAACGTTCCGTAAATGTGATATAAAAATTTCATTGTAAGAGTGAAGAGTAAAACAGAAACTCTGAGTTAAGGAAGAGAACTTCAAGGAATAGGCTGAGTTTTGATAGACAATTTAGATTAAAATGAAATCAGTAAAGAATTGTGAGGAGAAAACTCCACAGTTTCCCCAAATCCATCATGCATTGCATGGAAGTGTGAATTTGCATTTTAATAGGAAGAAGAAAATTAACTGCTCTCAGACTGTGGCATCTTCCAGAGGCAGATTTCAGTCTTGGAAAATAAAACAGAAGCAGAAAAAAAAAAAAAAGGAAATCAGTACACAATATATACAGTGTTGTACAACCCTTACGTTCAAATGGCTGACCGGCAGGGGCAGGACCAACACAGGGCTCGTTTCTATTTCAGTTCTGTGCCATGTACTCTCTGCGTGCAACTGAGAGCATCAGTGTTTCTGCATAAAGCACACAGCTGCACCTAAAGGCATGCATGGGCTACACATTCACTTTTTTAATGACATCTGATGTCTGAGATATAATAATAACCTCTGTTCTTCTACAGAACTCAAAGGAAGCCAAACTGTGGAATAAAACCACTGAAATTTTACACAGTGCTAATTCAGAGACTATAGTTCTGATGGTTTGTTGGGAAATTAAAATAAAGAGGGAGGAGGAAAGGCAATTCTGAGTGACAGAAGAGGGACTGTATTAGTTTCTGAGGGTTGCAACCATAAATTATCCCAAATTGGGCATCTTCAGACAACATGAATTCAATCTCCCACAACTCTGGACATGAGGAGTTCTGAATCGGTATGTCTGCAGGGTTGGCCCCTTCTGGATGCTCTGAGGGAGAGTCTCTTCCAAGCCTCCCTCCTGTCTTCCTGCAGCTGCTGGCCATCCCTGGGCTTCCCGGGCTTGTAGACCCATCATTCCAGTCTCTGCCTCTGGTTTCACACGGCCTGCTCCTCTTGATTTCTCTCTCTTATCAAGACACTGGTCACTGGATTTAGGGC
The DNA here is from genome assembly GCA_004024845.1 of Tonatia bakeri. Classification (NCBI taxonomy): domain Eukaryota; kingdom Metazoa; phylum Chordata; class Mammalia; order Chiroptera; family Phyllostomidae; genus Tonatia; species Tonatia bakeri. The sequence continues at coordinate 55,648 of PVIA01002375.1, read as the reverse complement.
CCAGCTGGGCAATCCAGGATGATCTCATCTCAAAATCCTTAATTATGTTTACAAGACTCTATAAGGTCACTGTCGCAGATCTCCAGGGATTTGGACTTAGAAATACATTTGTCGGGTGTCACGGTTCAACATGTTACGGGGACTATTACCTAAAAGCTATTGAGAAATAGCATATACCTTTATAAATCTGGAATTGTAGCAGAAAATTAGAAAGTAAACCCAGTGTGACTAATTCCTCTGGGTAACATTTTAAGTTTTAAAAATTCTCTAACTTGGATTTCAGGTAAATACTAGTACGATTTTCTACATAAACAGAAAAGTTTAATCTTAGGGGAAAAAAGGGGTTAAGTCTCTGAAGTAAGTTTAGCCATTATAGGCATTTGGAATTTACAAACTTCTCTTCCTTCTCCTTTACAAAGTTACAACATGGAAAATAAGAAAATATTAAGAAAAACTATACAATTTAAAAAATATATGCTATTTTCTATCTTCATTTCAATTTTTAAAAATATTGTCATTTGTTAGGTCCAAAAATTCCAAATTGTGATCATGTGATTCTGTATTATTTGTAGCCCCTGCCGTTTTTTAGCATGTTTATTGTTTGTGTGAGAATAAGCTAATTTCCAACTCTCTTAACTTCATTATAATGTAGAATAGTATGCAAATATAAAGTGAATTTCATTGGCCAATGCAAGTCACGTGACAACAGCAGGCCTCAGAAGGAGAAAGAGCCAGAGTATTTGTGAATAGCCCGAACTACCACAGATCGGGATGCAAAGCTATATGTCCAAAGAAATAGTAATGTATTAACTATAATATGTCAATAGATTTATTGATCCAGAATGTGGATAAACCCTTCCATGTCTAATGAAAAGGTAGTTGGGTAATTATATTTGCATCATTATATCTGGAACTAACAGGAAAGAATTAGTCTTCCTATCAAAATATGGAAATGACAAAAGCACTAACAATGTTGTTCTCCTTTCTTAACTGATATATAGTTGGAGAATATAATTTCCAGAACACTGGCAGTGTTCTGGGTAGTCCCAGTTATTTGTGGTGTCAAAGTAATAGATTGGTGGCATGTGTGTGCATATGTGTGCATGCACCTAAGAGGTCTGTCCGCAGAAAGTCCAGCCATTGTTAATATAAAAAGAATGGTTTGCGTGACATTGATGTAACCTGGCAACCAAGGGGAGTGGACTGGAATGCACATGTATGAATAGTGAAAACCTCACTGTATAGTCAGTGGGGGCAGTCCATGCCGCTAAGTGAGTGTGTGTACTGTGTGGCCATCACATTCAAAATTAGTGAGTAGAGTAATGAACTTGCATCACATTTTGTGTTAAGCTTGAACATTCCTCTGTGGGAAATACTTGGGTGATTCAGAAGGCCATAACTACAGGCAACTGGTGATTGGCAGCTTCATCACAACAACTGGCCTGATCATATATCATGTCTTATGCAGAGGTTTTTTTTGCGAAACATCAATTCACCCAGGTGACTCAGGCCCCCTACAGCCCAGATTTGGTGCCCTGTGACTTCTGGATTTTCCAAAAGCTAAAATTACCTCTGAAAGGGAAGAGATTTCAGACTGTCAATGAGATTCAAGAAAATATGACAGGGCAGCTGATGGCGATTAGGAGAACTGTGTGAGATCTCAAGGTGCCTACTTTGAAGGGAACTTAGGCATCATTGTCCTATGTACAATGTTTCTTGTATCTTGTAGCTTCTTCAATAAATGTCTTGATTTTTCATTTTACATGGCTGGATACCCTCTGGACAGACCTCATATACCTTGAGATGAAAAAGCTACCCTGACTATTTGAATGGGCCCAAGCTAATTACATGCATTCTTAAAACTGGGAGAGAGAGACAAGGAAGAGAATGAGAGAGATGGCAGCAAGGAAAAGATTGGGAGGTAGGGACAGTTTGGAAGGATCTGAGAGAGGCATCTGGGAGGTAAGGGTGGGTCCCAGCTCCCAGCCAGCAAGTAGGGGGCCTCACCCTCTAGGAACTGAATTATGCCTATGCTTGAGTAAGCAAAGTAATGGTTATCCCCACGAGCCTCTAGAAAGGAACCTACTAATACCTGAATTGTAGCCCAGCGACACCCACACTGTACTTCTGACCTCCCGAACTGCAAGATAGTAAATGTGTATAATTTTAATTCACTTAATTGTGGTCATTTGTTATGGTAGCAATAGAAAATTAATACACAGTTTTCATGCACGTTTTCTTTTTAATTCAAACCTTTCCACTCTAACCAACACTGTTCATTCTAGCACAGACTCTCATCAGCCTGAACTCTAGTTCCTTCTTGTAAAGCAACCTCTTTCCCAGGTGAAATGATTTAGAAAGGCCTTTATAACTTTTTATGCTGAATTTTCTTTTTCTCATTGTTGTTCAGTTATAGTTGCTCAGTTTCCCTGTTGCCCACCCATGCCCCACCCAGCCTCCCCGCCACCTGCTCCCACAGTCAATCCCCACCCTGTGGTCCGTGCCCACGAGTCCTCTACACATGCTTCTTGACTTTCTATATTAGAAGCCTCAGTGGATTTCCAAGCTGCATTTAGCTCAAACAATTCAGCTTGACTGATCACAGCAGTGACAGTTAGGAGTGATGTAATCCTAGAGTCCAAAAGGCAAACGGATGCTAACGTTCCTGACCCTGAAGGTGGTCTCAATCACGCCTGGCAAGGACTGCATAGCACATTCTGGAATGCATCAGGACAAAGGGAGAAACAAAGATCCCAGTCTTCTCACATCACAATCTGGTTTTAATATCATTTGTCTACAGAAGAATCAACTATTAGAGAATTATTTCCTCAAGTCCATGTTTACGATCACTTTAATCTTGCCAACTGCCAAAATTATCTTGATAGAAATGAGGAAAATTCAGTGAACATCTGAATTTCTCTGTTTATAAAATAAAAGCTGGATCACATTCTTGACCCAGTCTGCTGATAGAAATCAATCTGATATGTACACATATCAGTGTGTGTATGTGTGTACAGTCATCTGCCCTATAATGACACCTTGGTCAATGACTGGCCGTGTATATGCTGGTGGTGTACTGTACAGCCGAGGGGTGTAATAGGCTGTACCATCCAGGTTTGTGTAAGTGCCTTCTGTGATGTGCACACAACAAAATTATGTAATTCTTAGAACATATCCCCATTGTAGAGTATGAATAAAATATATATACAGATTGATATCATATATTCACAGCTATACATGATTATATTGATACGCATGGGTATGTAAAATCCATACATGCAACCACACACACACACACACACACACACACACACACACAACTGTATTCATCAGGATAGGCAAGTTTACACTGCATGCGTTATCCATTGCCATATACAAGCCACACAAACTTAGTGGTTCAGAACAACAAAACTTTATTCCTTCACATTTCTGTGGGTCAGCAGTCTTGGACTGGGTTCTTCTGTGAATTTTGTTTGGGGTCACTCAGCAGTCCAGTCATCTATTAATCCAAGGAGGCCTATTCACATGTCTGGAGGAGAATGCATTCACCTCCATGGGGTGGAGGTGAATGCAGGCCATCGGTCGGGTCTCTCTCTGCGTGTGGTCTTTCTCTATCTTCACTGGCTCAAAAGGTGGAGTCAAAGCAGCAGGAGAGATGAGCAGAGTTGAAAGGCCCCTGGAGGCCTTTACTAGGAAGTTTTTCAGTATCACTTCTAAGTTTCCTCTCAGTCTCTCAATCAAAGCAAGACACAAGTTCAGCCCAGTTGCAGGGGTAGAGAAAGAAAGTCTACCCTTGATGAGAAGAGCAACAAGTCACAATGTAAAAGTGATGGAGGGATTTACAGTAATTTTTATAACCTGTCATAACCCCCAAAACTCAGGTTCACTTGTGCTGCAGGTCCACCATGGTCTGCTAGAATCTGTGCTCCACATTATTTCTCAGTCAGAAATGCAGGATGATGGATTTCTGCCTCTGTGCAGAGCATGCTCTGTTGGTGATCATGGTGGAGGGAAAGGTCTCAATGAAGTGTCTTCCAGGCATTTAAATGCCTCTGCCCAGGAGTGAGATATGTCACTCACAACCAGTGCACTGTCCAAAGTCAGTCATATGGCCACACCTGACTACAGGGAGTGGTAGGTGAAGTCTTATCATGTGCCCAGAAAGAGGGGAACTCAAATATGAGCAAACATTTATTAATAAGAAACACCACATATGAGGTCTGTCTAGAAGATATCTAGCCACATAGTATAAAAAATTGAGACATTTATTGAAGAAAATACAAGAAACATTGTACATAGAACAATGATGCCTCAGTATCCTTCAAAATAGGCACCTTGAGACTTGATACAGTTCTCCCAATTGCCATCAGCTGCCCTATCATATTTTTCTAAATCTCATCAATGGTCTGAAATCTCTTCCCTTTCAAAGGTAATTTTAGTTGTGGAAAAGGCCAGAAGTCACAGGGTGCCAAATCTGGTCTCTAGGAGGACTGAGTCACCTGAGTGCTTTGATGTTTCACAAAAAAACTCTTCATGAGACCTGATGCATGAGCAAGAGCATTGTTGTGATGAAGCTGCCAATCACCAGTTGCCCATAGCTGCGGCTTTCTGAATCATCCAAATAGTTTCTATGGAGGAATGTTCATGCTTAACGCAAATTTTGATGCAGATTCATTGCTTTACTAGCTCAGTCATTTTTAATGTGATGGCCACACAGTACATATGCTCACTTAACGGCACCTACTGCCCCCACTGACCAGTACAGTGAGGTTGTCACTGTTCATGCATATGCATTCCAGTCCTCTCTCCTTGGCTGCCAGGTTACATCAATGTCATGCAAACCATTCTTGTTATATTCATGATGGCTGGACTTTTTCTGGACAGACCTTGTATGAACATTAATTACATCTGTAAAGTCTCTTTTGCCATGCAAGGTGACATTTTCACAGGTCCAGGGATCAGGACATGGACATCACAGGACCCATGACTCAGCCTACTCTCTCCCCAGCCCACAGAGAGCCAGAGGATGATTGGAGGTGTGGGGCTTGAGGATCTGGTGACCACTGGGCCTCGCTTTCTAGCCTGGGCGGTTTGGAGTATGAGCTCAGGGAGGGCATGGATTAGAAAGTCTATGGGTAAGAAAGAATAAAGTTCACATTTAAGCCTTAGTTTTTATCTGTTTGTTTAAAATCCAGCTGTTTAGTGACAGGGTTTTCCATGATACTTTTTATTTATTCTTAGAAAGCATTTTAACTACCTCCTCCTATTTCAGGACTCACTCAGAAAAGAATGCTCAGCGCTGTTCTTTTCCCAGCCTGGAGGGCCTCGCTTGGGAATCGGGAGCCCAGGGTAAATATGAGTCCTGACGCCTGAGTCTCTTCACTGCAGAGTGAGACAACCTGCAGGAACTCCAGAGCCCCTCATCCTGATGCTTTGTGGGCGCAGTCCTGGATGGTTCCCCTCGCTCACAGTGAGCACAGGGGATTGGAGAGTGCTATCAGCGAGGGGCATCACGGGGGCTGTGATGTGGGTCTCCATGAGAGGCGGGGAGGTAGAGAAGGAAGTCGAGCAATAAAGCGAAGGTCTTCTCTTGGTCTGTGATCTAACAAAAATGTTTCTGTCATGTGATTTCCCTTCTAATAACTTTGGATGGTTGCACTGTGGGACCATCACCAGTTGTGTCCCATTCCCCGAGTTCTCACGTGTCAGAGAAACCTGATTGGGGAGCCCAGTAATGTCATGTGAGTATGTGCCCTGGCCACCTGCCTGGTGGCTCCCCAGGTGCCTATACAGAAGGAAGGCGTCAGGGTGAAACAGCCGAGAGCTACTGTGCTGTACTTTTCGAAGTGCGGGAAGTTAAGCCTGGGACTTATTATTAAGTGTGGTGCTGTCATCCTCCCCAGGGGGCAGCTGGTGTAGGTCTTGAGTGTTAGTCATAATTACAAGGTGGCCTTCAGGAGCCACGCCTCGCTCACAGCAGTCGCAGCATCTCTAGCGAGGATGCTGCCAATTCTGGGGGCAGGAGTTCGAGGTCCCTGTGCTCCCTCATAGTCACCATGGGTCTGAATTCAATTGTTCACTTTGAGAGCCCAGGGACTGGTTTTATCAGTTTTCACAGAGGTTATCGACTTTGGGCGTTTGAGCCATGCAGGAAAATTAATAACAGGCAGATTTATTAAATCTGAATGCTGATTTGCTAATTTGCCACAGGGGATAGATTTTGCAGGCAGAAGGATACTTGTATCCAAGGCAACCTCTGCTGGAAAAGCACATGTAAACTGAGAGCAGAGGGAATGTGAGGGTTCTGTGGGATGCTACATTCCCATTGTGTCTTCTGTGGCTTCTGAAAATGAAGCTCTAGTGATTAGAAGACCATGTTGTGCTGTTATGATGGCTTCACAGTAAGTGATCCTCTTCTGTTTTCCACTGCTTTAGACTCCCAGCAGGTTTGCCACGAGAATGCACTGCCTCATACTTGCTGCAATGTAGCTGAACAAGTAACAGTTTTCCAATTGGATTATCATCCAACTATGTTACCAATTACTTCCATATCAATCAGAAGTCATTTGGGATCAGTTAGTTTGATCCATTATTGATTATTTACTACATTTAATTTCAGAAAGAAACCAGTGCACTTTATTGCAATACTTAGCGTGTCTGCAGTGATACTCACAGTGAGGGTCTCAGACCAGCAGCGTTGGCCTGATGGTGGGTTTATGGCCTATTGAATCAGGCTTTCTGTGGATGCAGTCCAGGAAATGGTTTTAATAAATTCTCAGGTGATTCTCCTATGCATGAAAGTGTGAGAACCATGACTACAATGCTTAAGAGCATGGATCATAGGGCCAAGCTGCCTGGGTTTGTATTTTGGCTATTCCACTGAAGGCTGGATACCCTTGGGAAAATTGCTTAAACTCTTTGAGATTCAGGTTTCTTATCTGTAAAATGGGCTTAATAGTAATTCTTACCTCAGAGGGTTAACTAAGTCAATGCATGCAAAATGTGTTCTGAACAGTACCTGGCCAACAGGAGGATGTTCTAAGCATTTGCTATTATTGCTTCTTTTATCCCAGGGGAGGAAGAGTGAGGATATAGCAGTGCCTGAATGGGGGTAGGATGTAGGTGGATGTGGGACCAGAAAGACTAGGTTTACATCTTGCCCTCACATCTGTTCCAAGGCCTTGGACACATGATTGAATGGATCTGACCCTGGTTTCTTTGCCACCACAGCCCTGCTGGCTTTTAAGATCTCTTTTGTCTCTGAAACTCCAATCCTAAACATCGTCCCAGTCTCTTGTCCCACTAGGGCCACATCAGGAGGAGAAGTGTAGGCCAGTGTGCAGACCAATAAGAACAGGATTATTTGTAACAGAAGCAAATGGCATCTTTAAGAAAAGAGTAGATCTCAGCCAACTGCTCTGGATTTCAGTCCTCAGTAGACTGGAACTTTGAGGGGAAGCCCACCTATGCACAGCTAACAGAGCTTCCAAAGCACATGGTTACTGTTTTTCATTCTTTGAAATTATACCAATAAGGCATATTAATTGAAATAAAAATTAGAAAACACCAGATGAGCAAAAGGAAAATAAAAAACATACTTTCATTGCTGGGGAAAAACAGTAATTCACTTTTTAGATGTATGTTTCTATAGGTTTTTCTGCATATGTATTACATTAAATGGCTTTCAAAACTTACATTGTGAATGATTTTATCAATAATCACAATCAATATTAATAATTGTAGGTACAATACATCATGGTTCATTATTGAATATCCATTGTTAACTCATGGCTTACTAATTGCTCCTTTACTTCTTTTTAAAATACTTTTCCATCTTATAATGGGTGAGTAATGAGATCTCATGTGCAAGTGTTCATGGACACTTGTCCAGTGATTTTTAGAACACATTCTTCATGGCTGAATAGCTAGAGGTAAAGCATTTTAATGGCTTCTATTAAATGTTGCCAAATTGCCTTTCCCACCAGGAGTGGGTAAAAGTGCCACAATTTCAAACTATGCCAACACTGGATATTTTTCTTCATTTTAATCTTTCCCAATGTAAAAATGCTTTCTCACTCAATAAAGCATTCAAGACATATTTCCCTGCATGTCCTGGGCCCTGTGCTAAGCACTCAGTCTCTAGCATCCTCCTTACAGATCTTGTTATCATGGCAATTGCTGGAAGAAAACTTTGGACTAAGTGCAGTGTGATGAGTGCTGTGCTCAGGAACATGAGCAACACAGCACAACACAGCATTTCAGAGCAGAGATTCCCAGTCTGAACTGGCAGTCAGGAAAACCCGCCAAAGAAGTGGCATCTGAACTGAAATTCCGAGAATTAATAGGAGGTTTGCAGACATTGTGTTGGGAACTGTTGGTGCTAGAGAAGGAATGGAAACCTCAGGAGCAGAAGAAAGCCAGGCAAGGGTGGGACAAACCATGCAGTTGCTTTAATTTGTATTTCCTTGATTTCCAGACAAGTTGGACATTTTAAATGCTTATTGGTCATGTATATTTTTTTCTTATGAACCATGTATTCATATTCCTTACCTATGCATCTATCCTAGTTCACATTGTATTTTGCTTTTCTATTCCCAAGAACCTTTTCATACTGGTGATATATTAACCTTTGGTACATCACACATCTGAAATAGAGCCTGTGTATTTCTTTAATAACTTATTTTGAAATTTTTATTCATTTTTCTTTTGAAGTGTTCAGTGGGAATATTTTTCTTTTTAGTTTTGAGATTTCTTTCTCAAATAAGGATATTAACTCATTTCTTTATATAATGATTTCTTTCTGGTTGTTACTCACCTTTTTATATTATTTATGTTTTTTCTGATCCTACAGAAATTTAAATTAGATGTGTCAGGCTTTCCTTTAAATGTTAAACCCTTCTCTACTTAATCATTTTGTTAAGATACAGTTGTCAGAAGATAAGGTTGGTAGTTTAATGAGTTTTTACAAATGTTTTCACAGTGGAATCCCCACTGCAGTCTGGATGTAGAGTGTTTCTCACATCTCAGAATATGCCCTCATGTCCTGTTCCAGCCAGTTCTCTCCACACACATATCCTACAGCGACCCTCACTGGCCTGGCTTCTCTCACCATACATTTATTCTGCTTCTTCTAGAACTCGATAAACACGCTCTTTCCACTTAAGATAATATTTCGAGATTCATCCATGTTGTTTTACTCGGCAGTCGTTTGTCCTTTTGATTCTGAATAGTGACCTATGCATAATTGTGTAGTTATCTGCTTATCCAAATGTCTCTTGATGGATCCTAGGATATTGTAGGGTTATGTTTATAATAAGCTGACAAACTGTTTTCCAGAGTAGCCATATCATTTTCTCTCTGACTGCAGACAAACGAGAGTTCCACTTGTCCCACATTTTCACCAATACTTTCTATGTAAATTCAGAGACAAAAAACAATCTAGCTTTATCTTTTCTTAGATGGGTAGCTGCTTATCTCTACAATATTCTTCAAATAGTTCATAATCCCTCCATTGCTTTAAGTACCAAACTAATTTTATATACATTTTTATTTTTCATTTATTCCCCAGTTTTTTTGATGTCAGTATCACTCAGTTTTATTCATTATTGCTCCATAATATATTTCAATATCTGATAGTGGAAATCATTCATCTTTACTATTTTTTCTTGTTGTCATTTCAAAAGATTTCTCACTATTCTTATACATTTAATCTCACTTGAAGTTCAGTATTATATCTAAAAATCTGACTTTATAAGTCAAGGATTGATAAAGGATATAGAATAAAACTGGGATTGTTTCAGCCTTCTGTAAAATTTTGCCCAAGAGAATAACAATCCAAAATCTTGTTCTTTAAAAAAAATTAGCTATTATATTTACACAGCAAATGCAAAAAAGGTGATTTTTAAAAAAAAATTCTCTACCTAGCTGAAGTTCAGGAATCCTTTATTTTATTGATTTATTTTTTAGAGAGAGGGGAAGGCAGAGAGAAAGAGAGGGAGAGAAACACTGACATGAGAGAGAAACGGCAACTGGTTGCCTCTCTTATACTCTCCAACCAGGGGCCAAACCTGCAACCCAGGCATGTGCTCTGACTGGGAACCCAACCTGTTACCCTTCGCCTTGCAGGACGACACCCAACCAGCTGAGCCACACAGGTCAGCACCAGGAGTCATTTTAATTAGAACTTCAGGCATCATGGAAATTCCTGTGGAAATAATTTTAAAAGTTCTCAGCTTCCTGAAGTCTGTTTTCAGAGGGAAATTTACATTTCTCATTAATCTGCTGTAGATATAGTCACAATGCTCCCAAGGCTTGCCACCAAAATGGCCAAGCTGACCTGTCAAACTCAGACCTCAGCTCAGCATCACAAAAGCACCCACAGAAGAAGGAAGCTCATCACCAGGAGATTATTTACTAATCACAAAGGCAACTACAACCTTGAGCCTGCATGAACCTCATGCTCAGAAACCACTGTGTGGCCAGAAAAGCTGGGTCCTGGAGGAGAGGGTTGTGGCTGTGGCTCACATCAGGGGAAAAATAGTGGGCTTTGAATATTTGGCAATTGTTCTTAGTTTGAGACTAATTTTCAAAGATATTGGTTAAAATTTAACACGGTAATTTATTCACTATCATGTGCCTTCTTGACTTATTCTAAAGGTTAAGATGTTAAAATATTCAAACAGAAAATAATGAGGGCTGCTGAGGCCATGGAGAAATAAGAATTTTGTGCCATGTGAGTGGGGATGTCAAATGGTGCAGCTTCAGTGGGAAACAGTATGGTCGTTCCTCAAAAAATTAGAATTGGAATCACCATATGATCCACAAACGGCACTTCTGGACATACACCCACAAGAACTGAAATTAGGGGCAGGAACAGGTATCTGTACACCCACCTTTATAGCAGCATTATTCACAATAGCCAAAAGGTGGAAGCAACCCATGTGTTCACTAATAGAAGAGTGGATAAACACGATGTGGTCTATACATGCAATGAAATATCAACCAGCCCCAAAAGGGAAGAAAATTCTTAACATATGCTACAACGTGGCTGAACCTGGAAGACGTTAGGTTTTGTGAAATAAGCCAGTCACAAAAGGACAAATGCTGTATGGTTCCACTCACACATGATTCTTAGAGAACTCAAATCCACAGAGAGAGAAAATGGAATGGCGTTGCCCCAGGCTGCGGGGAGCGGAGGCGGGAGTACTGTTTCCTGGAGGCAGAGCTTCAGCTTTGCCCGTGAAAAAGAGCTCTGGAGAGGGATGGTGGTGATGGCTTCACAACAATGTGAATGCACTTAATACCGCTGAGCTGTGCACTTAAAAATGGGTAAATTGGTAACTCTTATGTTGTGCATATTTTAGCACAATTAGAACACATTTTTTAAAAAGTTAAATGAAAAAAATCCTTAGGAAATTCAGATTCTGAAAAACCATCAAGGGTCATTATTTTAGTCAGAGTATATTCATATGAAACAAACCTAAAAATTTGGGTGGCTCAATTAAGTAAAAGTTTATTTCTCTCTCATTTCAGTCCATCTCAGCTTTGGTAAAGGCAGGGAAGGGTGGTATTTGCTCCATACAGTTGTTCAGGTTGCCACATCCTTCCACCTTGTGGCCCCTCTGACTCCTTGGAAGAGGAAGAGGGTGAGGATAGTGCTTGAAGAGTTTTTATGGGCCAGACCTCAGAGTGGAAGACATCAGCCCTGGTCATATTCTACTGCCAGAACTCTGTCACCAAAGCACACCTAATGCAAGGGGCACTTGGAAATGTAGTCCAGCTGTGTGTCCAGGAGGAACAGGGAGTCTCAGATATTTGTGCAAAATGCAGGTCTCCACTATAGTTCAGTTCCACTAGAAGGACATATTTGATAAGTATCTTGCAGAAATAAGATCAGCAGTATTCCCAGCAGCCAGAATCCTGTGGGAAAAGTATTTCTTATGGGGAGCAGAGAGATACGTCTAAATCATGGGTCCCATCTCCATAGCATGATAATATATAGTCCTGTGAATATACAAATAATTACTTCAATTAACTCATATTTTGGTCTGAAGGTAGATTACTTTAGCAATAGACCTCTGAATTTCCTCCTGATAGTCAGGTGAAAAGTGAGTCTTAAGGTGATAGTCATTACTAAGGTCCTATCAAGTTCATAGACAGGATAGTATAGAAGTTGATTAGTAGCACTGGTACAGATGGGAGCATGGAAACCCAGCAGCTCATTGCCAGGCTCTAGATGGCTTTCCCATCCTAGATGCTCTGGCACTGAAGTGCAGTGGGAGTGGACGGAGGGGCCCGGGAGGGCTGCTGAGCCCCAGCCGTAGCTTCAGTGAACCCTAAGTTGGCTTCTGGCCTCTGGAGTGTTCTTTGTTCTCAAACCCTCACCGGAAAGACCTATATCTACACAAAGCTGGAGCTGCACTCCCTCAAATGGAATAAGCTATAAGTTTACCTGTATTGATATTATGTATATATTCATAAAACTTTGGGTGTGGGTTATAATCTTTTAAAAATGAAGTCTTTAAAATGTATAACAGATTTCTCCATTAAATATGCCTACATTAACATGAAAAATCTTCACGGATGTGAATCACTTCCCAATTTTGTCTTGTTTGTCATATATGAATTTAGCATATTGGGTGATTGTAAGTAACACTCATGCTATTGAATTATTTCACATTTTCTTCTGCTGGAAATTCTTTCATTTCCATCTATTTCTGGTTTGACACTCCTTCTCCAGCTCAGTTTTTATCTTCCTCTACACCAGTACCTATTTGAATAATTACTGACCCTGCTATTTAAAACAGAAATCTCTGTACATGTTTATGTTAATTAAATTTCATGGCTACGTTGAGGAACAGTTCAGTGATATGTACAAGAAGTCGGCAACACTGTCCCCCTCAGGCTATGAAGTCAGTCATTTGGAGAGCATCTGTCTGAGACAGCCTGATGATGGAGAGTGGTCAGTGTTCCATCTGGGAATTAGCGCAGCACAGCGTGGTCTTTGGTACTTCTCATACTCTGCATCTGTCAGAGCACATGAAAGATGCTTGGATATGTCTGATTGTTCAAAACAATAGCCACTATAGGAATTATCTCCCTGACAATCTGTGGGCTTCACTTTCTAGTTGACCTTCCCCCACAATGTCATTGATGAACAGATGCATTTTTTTCTGTTTTCTTTTTTCAAAAGTATTTTTATTGATTATGTCATTACAGTTTTCCCAATTTTCCCCCTTTATCCCCCCTCCACTCTGCCCTCTCAACCCTCCAGCATTCCCCCCATCCCTGCTTAGCTCATGTCCATGGGTTGTACATATAAGTTCTTTGAGTCCTCTGTTTCCTATACCATTTTTTATCTTTCTTCATCTATTTTATGCCTACTAATTATGCTTCTTCTTCCCTGTACCTTTCCCCCCCATTCCTTCCCTCTCCCTTCCCACTGACTTCCCTCTGTGTGATGTCAATGTCTCTGATTCTGTTCCTGTTCTGGCTATTTGCTTAGTTTTTTTTTTTCCCATTGTTTTTCTTTTAGGTTCATTTGTTGATAGTTACGAGTTTATTGTCATTTTATTGTTCATATTTTTGTTCTTCTTTTTTCCTAGATACGTCCCTTTAACGTTACATATAGTAAGGGCTTGGTGATGATGAACTTCTTTAACTTGACCTTATCTGGGAAGAACTTTATCTGCCCTTCCATTCTAAATGAAAGCTTTCCTGGATAGAGTAATCTTGGATGTAGGTCCTTGCCTTTCATGACTTCAGATACTTCTTTCCAGCCCCTTCTTTCCTGCAAGGTTTCTTTTGAGAAATCAGTTGAAGCCTTATGGGAACTCCTTTGTAGGTAACTGTCTCCTTTTCTTTTGCCGCTCTTAGGATTTTCTCTTTGTCTTTAATCTTGGGTAACTTAATGATGATGTGCCTTGGTGTGTTCCTCTTTGGGTCCAACTTCTTTGGGACTCTCTGGGCACCCCAGACTTCCTGGAAATCTATTTCCTTTGCCAGATGGGAAAAGTTTTCCTTCATTATTTGTTCAAATAAGTTTTCAACTTCTTGCTGTTGCTTTTCTCCATCTGGTACCCGTGTAATTCGGACATTGGAATGTTTCAGGTTGTCCCAGAGAGTCCTCAGCCTCTCTTCACTTTTTTTGATTCTTGTTTCTTCGTTCTGATCCAGTTGGATGTTTATTTCTTCCCTCTGTTCCAAATCGTTGCTTTGAATCCTGGTTTTCTTCTTGTCACTGTTGGTTCCCTGAATATTTTGTTTTATTTCATTTTGGGTATCTTTCATGTGTTCTTTTGTTTTTTGACCAAGCTCAATCAGTTCTGTGAGCACTTTGATTACCAGGGCTTTAAATTCCCCATCAGTTAAGTTGGCAATGTCCTCATCGCTTAGTTCTGAGGTTTGACTGTGTTCTTTCACTTGGGCCATATTTCTTTGTCTTGGCACACCTGGTAAGTTGTAAGGGGTGGGGCCCAGATACATTTTTATTTTAAACATTTAATAATGCATTCATTCAATATAGACTTTCCAGCACCTACTATGTACCAAGAACCATCTGGTTACTTGAGATACATCAATGAGCAAAAATTGTCTCAACTATAGTGGAATTTTAGATTCTAGGAAGAGGAATAGATAATAAGAATTAATATGCGTGATAGTGATAAACATTAGCAAAAAAAAAAAAGAGGAGAATGAAACAAGAGAAGGGAAAGGGTGAAAAGTGATGGTGGTATGGGCTGCATTATCAGATAAGGCCTCTTTGATGAGGTGACATTTAATCTGCATTAGGAAAGGGTATCACTCTTGTGGCTCTGGGAGAGTGTTTCAAGCATGAGAAACCTCAGACCTCACAGATGGTGACTCATGTACATCGTAGGGGCCACCCTGGTATTTGGTGCCCTTTACCCCACAAAAACCCAGGGCAAAACCATAGGTGTGAAATTGCATTATCACCAAAGCAACAACTCTGGAACTAAGTTCTAGGCAATGTTGTAGAAATGCTAGTGTGTGTCCATCCACCGTGCGTGGCCAGCCGTGAATAGAATAAGTACTGCACACATGCAATTTTTATTTTGTTTTCCCCCCACTGTTTCTTGTTCAGTGCTTTCAGGGAAAACATAGATAATGATTTAGCAAACAAAAACAAAACTGATTTCTTTTAATTTGGAAAAAAGTGTCCTTTGGTGAAGGCAGCCATGAACAAATCCAGCATACATATGTGTGTGTGAATGTATATATGTGTGTATATGTGTACATATGTACACATGAATGATAATCCTGAAACAATGTTAGAACAGATTTTTTCTATCATCTTACTTAGAAAATACAAATTTTCCTATAGCTGTACTTTTTATTTGTATCTCTTGGGTAAGAATTTGCTGTCTCTAAAACTCCTTCTTGGAAATCATTGTCTTTTATTCCTCTATAGCTAACTAATTTTGCTTTCCATATAAAAATTTCTAGGACCAATTGCAGACTGTATAACTACCTCCATTTGGGCTGTAAACTGCTTATAACTAAGTTTGCTTTTTAATTGCATATTTATTAGCCAGCCATTATACCTGGTTTAAAAGAGACAGGCAGTACATTAACACTTGTTAAGTATTCTGCTTTAAATAAACAATAAATGGCTATTATCTTTAAAACACAGCCATGTCCCCCAAATGAGGAATGTTAGCTGTGCTGTTGGTTCTGCATCTAACTTTAATAAAATTGTCTTCTGCTCGAAGACATTGACAACCGTGGATGCAGTTTGCATATTCTGACCTCTTACATGACAAACGCAAAGCAAATGTGAATGTGGCTCCACTTTCAGCACACTTTGCATAGTGCAGAACAACCGGCTGGGACACGCATGTGCATATTTGTGTTTCATTAAAAATCCATTTGAGATGGAAGTTGCCCTAGGACCACTGACTTTGATTGAATTATAGGAAATTGGGAAAATAGACAGCGATGACGTTGCATTCCAGAGAGGTGGTAGAGAAGCCACCACCCAGGGGTATTTTGGGAAATGTAAGATGTGTAGCTAGAGCCTCCCTGAGACACCACACCAAAGTCATAAAATCGATGTCAGCAAACTTCTGCACAAATAGTGTGCAAATGCTTCCGACTCTTGCTATTATACCTCTATACATAACATCATCTGAAAAAATAAAACAGCGAAAAATAAAGCAGTTCAACTGTCAACAGTTCTTCAATAGTTATATTAACATTCTTTTTAAAAATATTTTATTTATTTATTTTTAGAGGGAAAGGGAGGGAGAAGTAGGAGAGAAACATCAGTTTCATGTGCCCCGACTGGGAATCAAACCAGCAACTCTTTGGTTCACAGGTCTGTGCTTCATCCACTCAGCCACTCCAGCCAGGGATACGTTAACATTCTTGATCCTTCTACTGCTTCCGCACATTACTAGTAATGTATGTGAATAAAGGCAAAGTAGCATAGGTGCCCAATAAGCATTTGTTCAATGGACAGATAAACAAGTATAATGCCAAAGATCCAGGCATGCCCAGGTACTTGGTACATCTTACTCAGTGAAGCAGTGGGCCTTTTAAGATTGCTTTTAATTGTAAAAATGTTCCTACACAGCTTCAGCCAAGTCTGTTGTGGATGAGGACCCTCAGAATTAAGTAAGTGTTTCTCCCTTTCTTTAAACAACAGGAAATTGTGGACCTCACATCAAACTCACTATTGGAACCACAGATGAAGGAGTTTTACATAGGAGTCAGGAGTGAGCAGATGGAACAGGGGCTTTCCAGATAAGAGGCCAGAGAGGAGATCTTACTAAGATGCTTGGCGTGGGTGGTGTTCCCTCCCTTTCCATGAGCATATGGCCTCGCTGGGGCTACATTTAGCTTGAGATCCAAATATGTGTTGGATGCCACTGAGCACAGATTGTTAGTATAGAGTCTTCCTAAATGGTCAGAGGCGCCCTGAGAAACCGAGGTTTTCATTTTGGCAGGACCCTGCCCTGCAAAGGGTGGGTCATTTGTTGCTGCTGTGCCCCCAGGGTTAGGGAGTGTGGGGCCAATGGAAACCTAGCTGAGGTGTGTGGCCTCTGCTTCTGCTCAGGGTAGCCACATCTTGTCCCCCAAGGCTCAGTGCCTTGGGAACTTCATCTAATCTTACAGAGGACATGGCTGTGACCTCTTCCTGTCAAACTTCAGCCCACCTGAAATGATGCAGGAACAATGCTGCTCAACTGTATTGTAAATCTGACAGATTATTTGAAAAAAATAAAAGGTATGAAAATAGGTTTCATAAATCAGTTGTAAAAGTGGTTGGAAACTAAAATGAGGCCCGCATGCCTGTCTTCAGCAATCTGGGTCAGCGTGAGAGATCGGAGCTGCAGTAATGATCAGTCTAATCATTAAGACCACGTTTTCCTCCTGCACTTTGGACTGTTCCCACCCGTTCCTCCACCCCGCACTGCTGCATTCCCACAGTCATATTTACTTTCTGTTTTATAGACAAAAGCATGATACACTTTGAATATATCTGACAACAATACTTTTGGAATATATTTGGTCTCATCCTGTTTTTATAGCCTAAATTGCTTATTTCATGATTGTATGAATTCTTAGGAGGAAGTATGTTTTGTAAATTACTGTGTTAAGTCATAACTAGGGAGAAAAGAGTGTTGACTAAACCTAGGAAAAACCCTATTCCTGATTGCTTAATTGTTAACATCCAAATCTCTTCCGCTATAGTAGAATCTCTTATTGTCTAAATCATGTTTTGTGCAGGCAAAAAGAATAGATGTTTTTAATTGCTATTATCTATTTAACTATAACAAGACAACATGCAGATTTGTGGATAAATGAGGAAGGGTACTATTTCAGAAAATGAAACTTCAACATCATCATTTAATATATATGTAGGGAGCCTTACGTGTACAATGATAATGACTACAGAAAATTGGAATTAAAGGTTTCCTTTATGTTTTCCTTTCTAATGTATTACTGTTGCAATTTAAAATATGTTGGAACAGTGTCACTCTATACAAATGCCTGGAGGGCCTTAGGTACCATTCCTGGATGTTCTTTCCTTTTCTCGTGTCTTGACGACGGATTGCAGATTCCCATGTCTCCACTTTGCGGTGAACAGTGGTGGGATACAGGTACGTGCAGGTGGGGTTTGCACAGCTCTCTCTGCAAGCAGGTCATTAGACCGGCCTTGGGAGGACCATAGCCATCACTGTGCCATCCATCACCTGGACCTTGTCATGCTCCCATGGAGGCTGCACTAGGTGAAATAAATTCACAGTATTCCCTCTTCTAGAGTACACATCTGAATGTTCCCTAGAACAAGGTGTGGAGGCATTATGCACCTTTTCTGAAATTCTGTTTTCTCTTCCTGTAATGAATTAAAAAAGCTACGTTTATGGGTTGTTTTTTATTTTTTTACTCCTTTGGAATCAGCCAAGTTCTCTCTATTATCTGATCACAGATCTTATCTGTCATCCCACTCATTTGTACAACAAATGTCCACAAATTGTGGCTGCTAGATGATGGTGCATAGATGGAATAAAAATGTTACAAAGTTTATGTAATATTAAGGTTTGGCTAGCAACATCTTTCTAAAGATGAGAAGCTTTATTCATCATTTTCCTCATTCATCTCCTTCAGTGGATGTTTATAGAGCATCCCCATGTATATCCACACATGCATGTCTATTCCTGGACACACAGAATTGGGCCAGTGTCCCCAGAGTACGTGAAGTGAGAAACCGTGAAGACTGGTCCCTGCTACTGGGGAAACAAAGGAAGAAAAACAATCTGGGTCTTCTAGGGATTGACAAAACTAAGTCTGGGGAAGACAGTCTCAAGAGGAAAAGAAGGAAAAAAGGTTCTGGACAGCCCTTGTGCATGAAAACCTGAAATGCTCAATCTTTATTGCATTGTAATTCCTAAGTAATAATTCTACACTTGAGAGGCAGAAAAAAAGGTTTGTCTCCTGAAATAAAAGAGAGCCATCTGAGATTGGATCAGAGCATGAATGTCACTATAGGTTTCAAGATCATATATTGTAACCAACTTATATCTAGATGCCTATTGAAATGTATTGGACTGTGCATCTTCTGGCAGTTGGAGCACAATGCCAGGATAGCACATGTAGTTTGGAATGAATAAAACTTCTGATGCCAATATGATAACCTCATGTTTTAGAAACTCCTCTTATAGCACAATAAAAATTTGAGCTGTCAGAGTGAATATGTGATTGGAAGACAGCAATTTAATGTATAAGGGAGATCCCAGAAAATAAATTTGTGGGGATTTTTTTTGTTTTTAATCTTCACCCAAGGATATGTTCAGTGATTTGGAGAGAGAGAATGGGAGTAGGGGAGAGAGGGAGTGGGGAGGAAACACTGATGTGAGAGAGAAACATAAATTGCTTGCCTCTCATACATACTCTGACCAGGGATTAAACTCACAACATAGGTATGTGCTCTGACCAGGGATTGAACCTGCAAACTTTTGGTGCACAGGAAGATACTCCAACCAACTGAGCCAGTTTGCCAGATCAAATTTGTATTTTTTCTAAAATTTTTTTCTACAAATATGTTTGGCAAAATGAGGTTAGTGAATAGAACACTCAATCCCAGGTATATTGCTAAATGACTAACTTCAAGCAAATCGCTTCTCTGCTCCAGTTCCTAAATGTGGGAATAGAAAGCACATCTCTACCTTTCTCTGTAGCCCACAGCTATTATATTGGGTTGGTCAAAAAGCCCATATGGTTTTTTCCATAAAATAAGACATGTTTTTCATTTTTACCAGTAAGTTTATTAATTAGATATTTTGAATATGTTGACTATCTCCTGTGTAGTATAATGTTGATTGTTCTCAATCAGTGTCTCAATTTGATTGCTACCAGCTTCAACTGGTCTACCTGCCTACGGAGCATTGTCCAGTAAGAAGTCTTCAGCGTGAAAGTTCACAAAGCACTTTTGACACATCTGATCAGTCACAGTACCTTGTCCATACAGTACATGAAATTTTTATTTTTGCATTTCTGTTGCATTTTTACCTTTCTTGAAGTAATAAAGCATAATATGCCAAAAATGTTGCTTATTTTCTTCCATCTTAAATATTAAAATGGCTACATAAAATTTCACCAATTTTGATGTTTTTTTAATGCACACTGATATGACAGCTGTCACAATAAAATCTAACAAAATTGTTTTGAATGAAGTTAAGGACAGCTAAGTGCTGCTAGAGCCATCTTATGGGGGGGAAAAAACAAAAAATGAATGTTTTGGCCAACCCAGTATGACAAAAACCCACCTCAAACTCCACCAAAAATTAGGAATTTAGGTTCCTTCAAACATCAAGGCCAACAGTGAGTGAGGGCTGGCTCTGGGGCTGAGGGGCTCTGACCACTGCTCTGCATCCTCTTCTCTGGGCACTGCTGTCCTCTGCATGAAATCCATTCCTAAGCAGGCCCATGTTCGCCCTCAGGGTGGCAAGATGGCTGCCAGCAGCTCCAGACAAACATCTCATCTTTGGTAAAGAGGGACATATTGCCCCAACAAAAGTTCTCAATTAGTCCTAACTTGACACATTTGGGCCTCATGCTCATTCCTAAGTGAATCTCCTCTGATCAAGTGAGTTATGGTTTTCAAGACCACTTATTGCAACAAATGTGTATGTAGAAGCATATTAAAATGTATTGTTATGTATCATTGAAATGTACCATTGAAATGAAATGTGAACTGTCACACCTGCATCATGTGTTTATACCTGGTTTTGAGATGGAGAGAGCCCAAATAACATACACAAACAGGATGGAGAAGAGATCGTTCCTCCACAGAAAGTCAGAGTAAAAAGTAGGGAATGAATGCTCATCAGGCAAAAAATAGCACTTGTCCAGCCTTCATGTTTGAAGCGTTGGAAGGTCGTGATCCCAAATGGGCCACCTGGGATTTAAAGTCAGGCTGTGGTTCACCTCTTAGAAATGCTACTTTTTATTTGCGCAAATGAGGGCAATTTCCAACCTCTGTGCACCTCAACTTAATAATCTCCAAAGTGGGGATAATATTGATTTCACAGAATTGTCAAGAGGGCAAATTGAGACGATGTCTGACAACTGTGTAGCATTTTAAGCACTAAATCAATGGTAAGTGTTCTTCCCCTGCCCAAAAGCCTCTGGCCTCAGATTCTTTCACTGTGAATTCTTTCCATTCTCTAAGAAACGCATCATTTCCATGTCATTTGAATTGTTCTGGTGCACAGAAAATAAGAAAAGCTTAACAATTGTCTGATAAATCCAGCATAACACAGATAATCAAATTTATCAAATGTAACACTGAAAAAAAGAACTACAAACCAATCTTCCTTACGAATAAAGGAGCAAAAATTTTAAATGAACCCCCAGCCAGAATTGGCCGTGAATCAGGAGACCAGGCTGCCATGACTAGAAATGCTGACTTCAGGGATGCAAATGTCAACTCACATACTCTGTTCTCATCGGGCTTCCTGTCACAAGATATGGCACCAGATGGGACAGTCCGAGTGACGTGAATGCACAAAATACTCTGTTTCTTATTTATAGTGCTCACACACTCCAGTTGGCAATGTCTTCCCTACATAATCTCACCCAGTCTTGTGACTTTAAATATCATCTCTATGCGAGTAAATTTCAAATGCATATTTCCAGCTCTTGTATGTATCACCTGAACTCCAAATGTATCACCTACTGCTTAATAACATCTCCACCTGGAGTAGGCATCTCAGACTGAACATGTCCACAGCAGGGCTCTGAATTTGAATCTTCCTACAGTCTTCCCTTCTTGAAAGTGGCACCAACTCACAATGGATGATGCTAGTGTCCCAAGAGTAATTCTTGGTTATCTCTTCCCCTCACTCCCTGTATCAAAGTCATCTGAAATCCTTGTGGGTTCTGCTTTCAAAATATATTCCAAATCCAGATACTTCTTCCCACCGTCTACCACCAAATTGACTTAGGCCAGCAACATCCCCTGCCTAGTCCCCTGCACATGCTTCAGATTGGACCTTGTGCTACCACTCTTGCCCTGTCCTGACCCCCAAGTCTATTCTCCAGAGTAAATCCTCCCCCGCTCAATCTGGCCTCATCACACCTGCCTCTCCCTCCTCTCCTCGGGTCCTTTCCCTTGCTCATGCTGCCCCCGCATTGAGATATTTGCGCCCTTGTTTTCTGGAACACTTAAAGCTCTCAAGCTCTTTTTATTTTTTATTCAAGGGGACATTGCTGTCTTCCTCACCACTTGGAAAGCTCATCCCCTAGACCTCCAGGGATGATTCCTTTTCATCCAGTGCTCTTTTCAATAACCACCTCCTCTTCAAGGGCTCTGCTCCCCGACCATACTCTCTAAAATAGCACCTTGCTCTACATTACCTGGAGGTGTTTATTTCTTGTTTAATTCTCATCTTCCCCACTGAAATGTAATTTCCAACATGACAGAGACTTTGTCTTGTTCTTTACTGTATGCTTCATGCTTAGAATGGTACCTAGTCCATAGTCCGTCCAAAATATAATAAATATGTGGTAAAGTATACAGGGAAAAAGGAAGGGGAAGAAAAGAAATGAGAAAAGAAGAAATAAAGGAGAGAAGGAAGAATTGGGGAGGGAGGGACAGGGAGAAGGGGGAGTAAGAAATGATTGGAAATCCCACCACTCAATTTAGAGCTGAAGACAAAATCGTGGGGGCTGAGGTTATTCATGTGTGCCAAGTGCACCATCTCTGGGCCCTCCTCCTCACTGTAACCAACATGGGGTTCTTGTTTGTAAAGCACTTTGTGGTCTTTACGTGAAAGACTTAAATTCAGGCACCATTATTCTATTTGCTGCCATGAGAATACATTTCAGAGCATTGTGAGGAGGAAAGAAAAGCACAGCAATATATGGCTAAGATAAAAAAGAGAAAGAGAAGGGACAAGTATAGGAGGGTGACCTGAATATTAAAGGCAAAAATTTCAGTCTGAAAGATGAACTGTGTATTCAAGTGGAGAGAAGCAAATGAATGGATGTGGTGAATGATTCGTCTGAAAGAGTCTGGAGCTTTGAATTTTGAAGAGTCTGAAATATTGTGAATTTTAGATTAAATAAATTCCGTGTAGTCTTTAACAAGGGCTGAGCTATGCTTCAGGGAAGATGCAGCAAGGATGTCTGTATTGGTTAGTCCAGGGTCTATTTCTCTCTCATTTGAATGATCTTATTAAATATACAATAATGTTAATACATGGGCATGTTCCTTAAAGCAGGAATTGGTCCCTTGATAATGAAATGGGAAGACTCACTTGGGGAAGGTATTAAAACTATCGCTCACTTTCAAGATGACTCTAATCGCAAAGTAAATGTCCGTGTGCCACTGGAAAGCAGACAGATGATTATTACAACGTTGTACCTGGTGAAAAGCTTGCCAATGTCAGTCTAACTGCCTGTGAAAAAAATTGCACTTTCTTTTGAGGGGCTGAATGATCTGAATATAAATAAGCAACTCTTTCCGCCTGTCAGTTACCTTGAGAATATTTAGTATTGTCTCTTTTAATGACTGCTCATTACAGATGAGTGTGAGTGAGCAGATTTAATCAGGGTAACACGGGGTAATCATCATGTGAATTTCTCCACATCGGGACTTGTCCCATCTGTTCCGAGCCATTTGTCCGTGTAAAACTGTCACCACTCCGAGCCGATGACTGACAGGTGAGGCCAGACATAGGTTTTTCATCTCAGAGCCAGAAATTCTCTGATGTGTCCTTCTCACGAAAACCAACTGCTTCTTAAGAGATGCAAAGGGCTTCTATATTTAGGAGCATTTTTCTGTTGTTTGTTGCATTGCTCATTAAAATATTTAGCTCTCTCTCACTCAGCAGAGCCTGACAGAGGCTCGTGGTTATTTTGATTGATGTAGTAGAATCTAAGGGGAAGGCTGGATAACATGACCCCAGAGGTCTTCACATCAGCGCTGAAATGCAGCTGCCCCTGGGGTCTGAATAGGACATTAGTTTAGCAGCCACACAAGTGCTCCGCTGCTATGGACGGACATCTCTTATCCAGCCCCCTTCAGTGTGAGAAATACAAATCTCCGGCGAGTTGCTGGCACTTGTCCAGGAATGGTGTGCCTCCAGCAGCCTTTGTGTGGACTCACTAGAGGGACTGGTGATGGAAATTATTTAATGAAAAAAAAAATGCAGCTTCAGTCTCATGCATTTTTATTTTTTACTTCATGAGATTTCGGCATCAGAAGAGCAGTTCTTTGTGAAATAAAGTTCTCTATGAAGAATTGCCTGTACTCCCCAAGCTAGTTCTAAGAAAAGTTATAATAGAATATTTTAGAATCAAATATCCCCTCAAGATGCTTAAATCCAAAAGACAAACAGCATGTTAATAAATAGAATTGGAAATAGTTATTTCATTTAAGTCTTTGGTGTACTATGCATGAGCTCTGCTAGCTGGCTGTCAGTTCAGAAAGACTATATTACTATTCTAGAATCAAAATAGAATTTTTCCACTTTTCTGCCTTAGTTTGACCATTACTTTTGCGCAATATTGAAATGCCCAGACCATGCTGAAGGACTCAGAACACAAAGGTCTTGGCAACATTGGAGCAATAGGAAAGAGCTAGAAACTGGTCTTATGATGTGATGTCTCTAGGGACAGAGTTAGAAAGCAAAAGCTGTCTTTCACTGTGGCTTTGTAATATTTATTTCTCTTTTCCTTTGTTATGAAAACGCTTATGTAATTGAATTTGGTTTTATCTAACAAATGCTCCATAAGCCAAACACCAAAGAATAAATGAATGCTGGGGGTGAGGAGAAAGGCAGGCATGGCTTCACAGGTCTGAGCCTTGCAGGGCACAGGTGGCGACCAACACGTGCCAGCAACGAGGCCAGCGCCTTGATGGAGGTTTGATTGAGCAACCGGGGAAATAGTAGGCACTTCTCTTTCGAGTGTTCTTAGCTTCGTTATTTCATAGGTGGACACTCTTCCATTTTTGCTTTTCCAACCTGCAGAAGGTAAAATCAAAGTTTTTTAGTACATTGTTTTCCACCTGAAGGAGAAGAACAAGGTTTATCCTGATGGTCATGGTCAACTCCAGATCTGTTTTGGTAGAAGCTACTCAGGAGCTGCCCCCCTCTGTGCCTCCTTGAAGATGTTCCCCTTTGTTCCCTTCATCACATGGACGCTGTGACAAGAACAGCAAAGTGGAGGCTGCATTGCACAGATATCACATATTCAGAGAAGAATGACAAAGTAACTCACCGCTGGTGTTTTCATCTGGTCTTCCTGTCAGCTCGCTAAATGTAAGATTCATCTTAAGTGTCATTTATGATGCCTCTGGACAAAGTGACCTGTATCCAGGACATATGCCTCCGTAGGGGATCTGCTGGAAACATTGTGATCAACTGCTACGTTAGAAAAGCTTCAATTCCCCCAGCATTTAATAAATTCTTACCCACTCTGTGCTCTGGTGGCGAATTGTCCAAATAACTGATTTAGTCTGTTGTCACACTGTACACATGGTTTGCTCTGCCTTTAGTCTCTGAGTGCCTGGAGGACAGAAACTCTGTTCTATCCACTGCTGTGCCCAGTGTTTAGGAGAATGGTACTTAACTGGGTGTGATTTTGCCACTCAGGGAACATTCGGCAACTTCTGGAAACATTTTTGGTTTTCACACCTGGGGAGGGGGGCATACTATGGGCACCTAGTGGGTAGACTGCAGGGATGCTGGTGAATCCTACATGACACAGGACGGCTCCCTCCCCCAACGACAAAGAATTATCCAACTCAGACAGCGACAGTGTTGACATCAAGAAAACCTACATGGCATAAGACCTGGCACTGCACGCGTGTTAAAAAGTGCTAACTTAATTTTTCCAAAAACAGTCTGTTATAACAACACATTGAGTTATGTGCTCTTTTATCATTACTTTTTCCCCTGGAACGACAAGCTCATGTCACAAAATTCTCCTGGTTTTGAAATAATAACCAGAGAAAGGTTCCAACGCTTGTATTATTCTGCAGGTAGTTGCTGGCGTGACTGGTGCCGACTAATTCTCTTGGCTGTGAATTACTTTCCTTTAGGCCTTTGACCGACTGAATCCACATTTTGAGATGCTCTCTGTGTGTCACGTACATTTTATTCCATCACTGTTTTAAGTTGTGGGTGGTCCCGAATTGCTCAGCCATTGCCTAGTAGAAAACAGCTCCTTAGGGCCTTACGTGGCTGAGTGTCTGCATCATGATAGCAGAGGTGACAATTTCAAAAAAATGTTTTTCAAGAATGCTTCACAAACATTAAGTAGAATCCCACCTGCAGACACAAATATTCTCGCTGCCCGTGAGGGGCTGAGAAACTTCCACTGATGACATAGCAGAGGACCCCTCTTCCCAGCCCTGAAGGTGTCTCATTTCCAACATTTGCTTGTGATGCTGATGTCGAAAGCTAACGAGGCCTGGAAAATGCAAAAGCCATCGAGAGCAAGCAAATTGTTGCTAGACTATCTCTTTCTTATTTGACTGCCTCGGAACTATGTGGAGAAAACTGTGCTATAAACACGCTCCTGCCTCACTGCCTTTCTTATTAGAGCCGTGTCCCCCGTAGGGGTTCAATCTAGTTGAAGAAAACAGAAAAACTCAAATTGTCCAAAAATACATAACTACATCAGTTTTAAAATAACTGATTTTTTTTTTTTTTTGTCAAAATGCTAGAGTCTCTTCTGATTACCCATCTTGTTTTTGCAGCGATAGAGTGTCTCATGGGGGTGGTAGCAAACGGTGTCATTGTGGTTGTGAACAGCACAGGCTGGATCAAGCAGAGAAAGATGCTGCCCTTCGACCTCCTCCTTTGCAGCCTGGCGACTTCCAGGATTTGCCTCCAGATAGCAACGTTCTACTTTAATCTGGCTCTTCTTTCCTTGGTTGAAATCCCTTCTCCTGGTGGGTATTTTGTCATGTTCAAGTTTATATACCAACTGGAACTTTGGCTTGCCACGTGGCTCAGCGTTTTCTACTGCACCAAGATCTCCCCCATCGCTCACCCAGTCTTCTCTTGGCTGAAGTTGAGGATCTCCAAGTTGATGCCATGGCTGATTTTGGGGACCTTGCTATGTACATCTCTCACTTCTGTTTTCCACGGAAAATGTGCATGGGTTCTCGTCCAAAAAACCTGGTCGAGCTTTTTATTCCCAAATGCAACAACTCAAGTTACAGAAATCAAAGAAATACCTGTGTTACAGCTTGTATTTTTGTTCATTGAACTCTTATTGCCCTTAGTTATCTTCCTTATCTCTGTTCTTCTCTTGATATGTTCCCTGGGGAGACACACCCAGCAGATGATAAGCACAGTCACGGGCGCCAGGCCCCGGAGCGTGAGTGTCCACATCAGTGCTCTCCGGTCCTTCCTGTCCTTCCTGGTCCTCTATGTCTCCCAGTACCTGATGGCTACTTTAGCCTTTTCTCATATTTTCAAGATCAGAAACTTCATCTTTCTCGTCTGCCTGTTGGTGGTTGGTTTATACCCCTCTGTACACTCCATTGTCTTAATTTTAGGAAATCCTAAACTGAAACAAAATGCAAAGAAGTTCTTCCTCCACAGTAAGTGCTGTCAGTGAGAGGGAAGTTTGATGCATTCGAAGACCTCGCGGCTCGGTGAGTCAACGGTTCCTGTCACGCCTCCCTCAGCCAAGCAGGCTGGTCTGTCCATAAACACGCAAACAATCATCCAAAGACTGTTGAACCCGAGGCATTTTTATGGATTTGCTGCTTTTTCAAAGCACTAAATTGATTTTCAGAACATAACACGTGTTGATAGATTATATCGATATCCTTGTTGATTTTTACTATTGTCCTGCAAGATGTCATCTACCTAATTAGGGACACCTGGGTAAGTGGTGCATGGACCTTTCTGAATTATTTCTTACAATTGCAAGTGAATCGACAATTATCTCAAAATGAAAAGTTTGAAGGAAAAGAAAAACGCATTTGAACTTGTTACGGCAGAAGGATGCACAATGCTGGAGGGCCCTGTGTGCCTGATGCCTTGTCTCAGCGGATTTTCCCTGAACAAAAGGGCTTGCTGCTCATCTCTTGTCTACCTGTCTGTTAACCCTGTTGTTAGTTACAGAGAATGGAACCGTTCTTCCACATCTGCTCAGAGAAGAAGCTGGGCACAGGCTGGCCTTCTGTGTCCTTGTAAGCATGCTCACCTACTCAATGCTGCTGAGGGCCTAGGTACCATGGTGACATGTCCCATCAACTAACAAACAGGCAGACAGATGGAAGAGGAACAGGAATGCAGGGCTGAGTCTTCATTTTCCATTTCCCCCAATGGGGAACGCTGAACAGACAACAGCTTGCAAAGATGTTTCATTTTGCATTTGTGTGCTCAGCTTTGAGACCCTTTCAACTGAGGGTGGCAATTTGGAACTCCTACCACATTGCATGTCTTCCCAAGGAAGCAACATCAGTAGGTGGGCGGGGAGGGGGTGTCTCCATCTGCTTAAAGTCACAAACACATTTTCTATTTGATGATTTTGGATGCTAAGAAATGTATATTTCCAAAAGAGCTTCAGAACCCCTTTATTTCCAATAAAGTAAAAAATGTCCCTCAGCTTGGCTGTAGACTGTAGTTCACATGTAATGACGAAAAACATGTTTAGATTTGTATCGTCAATCACCAGTAATGTGAATTCAAATATGGTTTTACTAGCCCAAGACTTGCAGGCCTGACTGTACTAAATTAACACAGGCCTTTGCTTCTGAAGATCCAGGGAAGTAGTATTTGCCTTCTTGGGTGTGGGAATTAAGCTCCGAGGCTGATCTTCCTTCTCCCACAGATTTCGTACTTCATTCCCCAAGGAGCAAAGTAACAGCCTCTGTCTTCCTGCCATTTCCTTTTCCCACGCCCCCTAGGTGGGAAGGTTTACAGCTAATTGTGCACTCAGGCAGCCAGCTCTGGGAAGAGCAGTTGTGTCCTGGAGATGATTACTGCCCCCGCTTTGAGAAGGGACAGTGAGGAATCACATTTATTTTCTGCACATCTCAAGTTCAGTTGCCTGCTCCTTGAGTCATGGTCTTTCAATCTGCCAGTGGATGGAGGGCAGAGGGGCAATTTCAAAACCTTCAGGAAGAAAAGTATACAACTCTCATGTGAGGTTTTCTCAGATACCGAATTCTGATTCAATTTCACATGACTCCTACTTCAATAATGCTAGTGAATGAAATAAATATTAAGGTAGGACTGTGGTATACTTAAAAATTACCAAAAGTTATAAAAAGAAGGATGCATACTAGAGCAATCTATTCTAGAAACAGTCTACTTTTCTGGCAATATATTTCTTCCAGAAATGTTGCCTAACTATCTTGCTGATAGCTATTGCTAGGACACTAATTGCTCCATTGTAGAAGAAAAACAGACTCAGCCTTTGGACCCTCTGGAGCCACATGTATCTGCACTCTGTAGCTTGACAGATTGTTTTGGTCCTGCTCATGTAGCCCGGGTTAGCCTCTGTGGTGGTGCAGCATCTCCCTCTGCCCTGCCCCTGCATGAACGCAGTGGCCCTGGGAGTCTTGGTTGTGCGACCACAGGCCCGTGGGTCAGGCCAGAGGACTGCTAACTACAGGACATGACACTGTCCACGCTTCCTCCATTTCTTCTTGCTTCCTGAGGAGATCCAGCCCCCATGGTCAGTCGGTTAGCAAAGGAGGATGGGCTACAAGGCAGGTTCTGACTGGAAAGAAAGTGGCAGAGTATCCCATTCCATTTGAGGTAGAGGTTCCATGCAGCCCCAAACCAGAGGATGGGTGTTGTGATGCTGTGCCCCACTCTCCCTCTGACTCCAGGGATTCTCCATGATTTCCAGTGACTGAAAATGGTGACTCCAGCTGCAGAGGCCAATCTCTGTGCTTATAGAAAGAGATTTTTAAAAACATCAGTGCTGCAACAATTTGAGTATTTAAAAAAAAGTTTAAAAAGTCTTATGGATTACAAATGCCTTTTAAATTCTCAGTCACTCGTTCAAATATAATAAATGCTTGGTGATAGAATAATCTGGACCTGAAAATTATAGGAAAACATTAGTGTTTAATGTCTGCTGGCCTTCTTCAGGCTGACAGTAACCATTGCAGATACTTCAAAGAGCTCAGTATTATGCTTTTTGTATGCTTAAGTACAGTCATACTTGTCAGACTATGAATATTCTAATAGCAGGCTTGGGAAATATGTTTTCCATAACTTTTGCCCACGTAGACCTATATGGTTTTGGGTGATCATCCCAAATCGTCCAAATCGACTTCTGCGATCAGCGGAATAACAGATGCTACAGACAGATGGCACCCATACTGGAGAAAAATCCAAATGTTTGGGGCAGGGAGACCCACATGTTATAAAGAGGGTCTTGCTAGGGAACGAGTTTGGAATTAGGTTAGAGACTGTATTAACTTAGTATTGGTGATATATTCATTTTTAAAAATTATTCTTTTGCCACATAAAAATTACAGACTGTCCTCTGAGAACTTTATGCCAGGGTAAAGGGTAGATACTGAGAAACTCTGCCTCAGTGAATTGAAAACACTAAGCTTTTGGGGAGAGTCAGCCTAAATTCAGCTCTTGGGCATTTGTTTCTCTGCCTTTCTACATAAAGCTAGCATCTCTCTCTCTCTCCCTCTCTCTTTCTCTCTCTCTCGCTCCTTGATACATTAAACCATCTGACATATCACTCCATACCTTTGCAGAATTAAACAATGATTGTTTTTAAGATGTGATGTAAACATTTGGCTTTATGTCTGTGACATCTGGATTTACTTTATCCTTTTGGTTGAGGATCAGGAGTTGGTGATTTTACCCTATAATTTAAAACATTCAAATCAATGAAGTGTAGGTTTCCTTTTTTCTTTTGGGTGCTTTATTTGTTTCTATTTTAAAAGTTTATCCAGAAGATCATCAAAATAACACAATATTAAAATATCTACTCAAATCTCTGAAAACATGTTTGTTTTTAAAATGACAACAGAAAATTCATTTTGTTTACACCTCAGCATTATTGAGAAGAAAAATACATTGTGACTCTCCTATATTTGAAGTTAAAATGCATGTTCTTAAGTGAAATCCTTAGCTTCTATTAACTGAATTCTCTTCTTCCTGTAGATTTCTAGAAGTAATTCAATAAAAGCACCCACCAATGTGTAACACATAACTGGGTGGAGTTTGCACTTGGGAGTACCTATGGTCCCATAGCTGGCTTGGGCTCAGCACTTGGGAAGCAGGTCCTGAATGACCTAAATTCCAGAAGGACTGGGGAAACTTCAAATTCCTCTGAAGATAGGCAAGTTAAAAAACTTTGGAAAATAAGTAGCTAGCAATAGGATGGGTTAGGACATTACTAAATATGTGGAATGCCATCTGGCCATGAACCCACTCATTTGGACAGCAGATGCTGTACTTATGATTATAAATTAATAAGTTTTGTTTCATTCGAAACCCTGGCAATCAGCCTCCAGAAAACACTGATCAGATGTGGTCAGGAAGCTCAGTTTCATGATAATATTCACTGTTGTTTGTTTGCTATAATACTTGAAATTCTTCAGATAAAGACTTGTTCCTTTGATCATGGAGGCATAATGTTCTTTTTCTTTTTTACTTTTTTACAATTTACATTGACTATTATTTTGTATTAGGTTGAGGTGTACAGCATAGTGGTTAAACAGTCATATATTTTAGAAAGTGTTCCCTCTGATATTTCCAGTGCCCACCTGGCACCACACATAGTTATTACAGTATTATTGACTATATTCTCTATGCTGTGCTTATTTTACACCCTGGTGGTTGTTATGTAATTACCAATTTGTACTTCTTAATCTCTTCATCTTTTTTATCCTTTTAACCCAAACTCCCTTGGCGACCATCAGCCTCCTTTCTCTAGGAGCCTGTTTCTGTTTTGTTTGTTTGTTTATTTTGTTTTGTAGATTCCACATATTAAGAAATCATATGGTATTTGTCTTTTTTTTTTTTTACCGACTTAGTTAACATAATACCTGCTAGGCCCATCCATGCTGTCACAAAGGGTAAGATTCTATTCTTTTTTATGGCTGAGTAATATTCCATTGTATATATGTTTCACCATGTTTTTATCCACTAGTCTATTGATGAGCACTTGTGTCACTTCCATATCTTGGCTATTGCAAATAACGCTACAGTGAACATAGGGGTACATATATTCTTTTGAATTAATGTTTTCGGTTTCTTCAGATATATACCCAGATGTAGAATCTCTGGGTCATAAGGCAGTTCTAGATTTAATTTTTTGAGGAACCTCCAAACGATTTTCCATAGTGACTGCACCAGTCTGCATTCCCACCAACAGTGCATGAGGGCTCCGTTTTCTTCACATCCTCACCAGCACTTGTTGTTTGTTGAATTTATTAATGATAGCTATTCTGGGGTGTTAGATGATATCTCATTCTGGTTTTCATTTCTTTGGTGATCAGAGATGTTGAACATGTATGTTCTTGCCTCCTTTGTCAAATATTAATTGACAATATAGGTGTGGATTTACTTCTGGGCTTTCTATTCTGTTCCATGATCTATATATCTGTTTTTATACTATAGTATTAAACTGATTACTATGGCCTAGTAGTGCAGTTTGAGATCAGTACCTAGCTTGATACCTCCAACTTCGTTCTTTATTCTCAAATTGTTGTGGCTATTTGGGGTCTTTTGTGGTTCCATATACATTTTTGGATTTTTGTTCTAGTTCTATAAAAAAGTGCCATTGATATTTTGATAGGAAATTATGTTAAATCTATAGATTGCTTTGGGTAGTATGGACATTTTAATGATGTTAATTCTTCCTATCCATGAGCACATTATGTGCTTCCCTTTATTTCTATCTTCCTCAGTTTCTTTCTTTGGTGTCTTATAATTTTCCAAGAACAGGTCTTTTACCTCCTTAGTTAAATTTATTCCTAGGTGGGTTTTTTTTTCTGATGCAATTTTAAGTGGGATTGCTTTCTTAGTTTTTTTTTTTTTTTTTTTTTTTTTTTTTTTTTTTTTTTTTTTTTTTTTTTTTTTTTTTTTTTTTTTTTTTTTTTTTTTTTTTTTTTTTTTTTTTTTTTTTTTTTTCTGATAGTTCATTATTCCTGTGTAAAAATGCAACCAATTTCTGGATATTTGTTTTGTATTTTGTTACTTTACTGAGTTTATATATTAGTTTTAGTAGGTTTTTTTGTAGAATCTTTATAGTTCTCTACAAACAGTATCATGCCATCTGCAAATAATGGGAGTGTTATCTCTTCCTTTCCAATTTGGATGCCTTTTATTTTTTGTTTGATTGTTATGGCTGGGCATCCAGTGCTTTGTTGAATAAGGATTCTGAAAGTGAACATCCCTGCCTTGTTGCTGATCTTAAGGGAAATGTTTTAATTCTTCCCCATTGATATGATGTTAACTGTGAGTTTGTCATATATGTCCTTAATCAGTTTGAGATATGTTCCTTTTATTCACACTTTGCTGAGAGTTTTTATCATAAATGGATGCTGAATTTTTTCCAATGCTTTTTCTGCCTCTATTGATATAATCATATGGTTTTTTATTCTTCATTTTGTTTATGTGGTGTACCATATTTATTGATTTGTGGATATTGTACCAACCTTGTATCCCAGGAAAAAAAATTCCACTTGATAATGTTGTATGATCTTTTTGATGTATTACTAAATTTGGTTTGTTAATATTTTGTTGAGGATTTTTGCATCTCTGTTCATCAGTTATATTGGCCTATAAGTTTTTCTTTGCAGTGTCTTCATCTGGTTTTGGAATTAGGAGAATGCTGGCCTCATAAAATGAGTTTGGGGGTCTTCCCTTAACTTGAATTGTTTTGGAATAGTTTGAGAAGGATTGGTGTTAATTCTTTTATGAATGTTTGGTAAAAATTCACCAAACATTCAGTTGAGGAGTTTTGTTTGTTGGGAGTTTTTTTTTTTTTAATCACTGTTTTGATTTCTTTGGTTGCGATTGGTTTGTTCAGATACTTTTGTTTCTTTGTGATTCAGTTTTGGAAGATTGTATGTTTCTAGGAATTTGTCCATTTCTTCCAGGTTTCCCAGTTTGTTGGCATATATGTACTTGTTTGTAATATTTTCTCATAGTCCTTTGTATTTCTCTGGTGTCAGCTGTCACTTCTCTTTCATTTCTGATTTATTTATTTGGGTCCTCTCTTCTTGTCTTGACAAGTCTGTTTAAAGATTTATCAATCTTGTTTATGTTTTCAAAGAACCAGCTCTTAGCTTCATTAATCTTTTGTATTTTTTCTTTAGATTCTATTTTGTTTATCTACACTCTGGTCTTTATTATTTCCTTTCTTCTACTTACTTCAGGCTTTGTTTGTTGTTCTTCTAGTTCCTTTAGGTATTAGGTTAGATTGTTTATTTGATATTTTTCTTTTTTTTTTTTTTGAGGTAAGCCTATAATTCTATGAATTTCCCTCTTAGAACTTTTTTACGCTGTGTCCCATAGATCTGTGGTTGTTGTGTTTTCATTATTATTTGTTTCAAAGTGTCTTTTTATTTCTTCCTTGATCTCATTGTTAAACTATTCATTGTTTAGTAATATGTTATTTTGCCCCCATGTATTTGTGTGTTTTTCAGTTTTTTTTCTTGTAATTGATATCTAGTTTCATACCATTGTGTTTGGAGAAGATGCTTAATATGATTTCAGTCTTCTTAAATTTATTGAGACTTGTTTTGTGTTCTGACATATACTCCATCCTTGAAAATGTTTCATGTGAACTTGAAAACATTGTATATTCTGCTGCTTTGGGGTATAATGCTCTGAAAATACCAACTAAATCCATTTGATCTAATGTGTCATTTAAGGCTGCTATTTCCTTGTAGATTTTCTGTCTGGAAGGTCTATCCATTGATTTCAATGGGTGTGAAAGCCCCTGTGACTGTATTACTGTCAACCTCTCCCTTTATGTTAATCAAGATTTGCTTTATATATTTAGGTGCTCCTATGTTGGGTGCATAAGAGTTTACAAGGCTTATATTCTCTTGTTGGATTGATCCTTTTATCGTTATGTAGAGTCCTTTTTTGTCTTTCATAGCCTTTGTTTTAAAATCTATTTTGTTTGATGTAAGTATTGCTACCTCAGCTTTTCTGTTTGTTTGTTTCCATTTGCGTGAAATATCTTTTTATATCCCTTTACTTTCGTGTGTGTGTGTGTGTTTGTGTCTTTCGATCTGAAGAAGATCTAATGTAGACAGCATACATGTGGGTCTCATTTTCTTATCTAGTCAGCTACCCTATGTCTTTTGATTGGAATATTTAATCCATTTACATTTAAAGTGATGATTCATAGGTAAGTATTTATTGCCAGTTTTAAATAATTATGTTCCTCTTTATTTTATTTTCTTTTACCTAAATAAGTCCCTTTGACATTTCTTGTAATACTGGTTTGGTGGCAATGAACTCTTTAGCTTTTTCTTTTTGGGGAAGCTATTAATTTCACTTTCAATTTTAAATAATAGCTTTGTTAGATATAGTAGTCTTATTTGTAGGCCCTTGCTTTTCGCCACTTTGAATATATTTTACCTCATTTCCTTCTGGCCTGAAATATTTCTATTGATAAATCATCTGACAGTGTTATGAGAGCTTCCTTGTATGTAACTGTCTTTCTTATGCTGCGTTTAAGGTTCTCTCTTTGCCTTTAACCTTTGGCATTTTAATTATGATGGATCTTGCTGTGAGCTTCTTTGGGTTCATCGTGTTTGGGACTCTCTGTGCTTCCTGGGCTTATTTGGTTTTTTCCTCCATCAAGTTAGAGAATTTTCCATCATTGTGTCTTCACACAGGTTCTCAATTTCTGGCTCTCTCTTCTTTTGGTACACTTACGATGCATGCAGATACTGTCATGCTTCATGTTGTCCCAGAGGTCCCTTAAATGATCCTCATGTTGTTTAAGTCTTTTTGGATTTTTTTGCTATTCTGATCAGTATTTTATGCTACCTTGTCTTCCAAATTGCTGATTTGGTTTTCTGCTTCACCTAATGTACTACTGATTCCTTTAGTGTATCCTTCATTTCAGATATTGTATTCTTCATTTCTGACTGGTTCCTTCTCATGTTTTTATATCCATTCTTATGTTTACTATCTCTTTGTTGAAGTTCCTACTCAGTTTACTTATTCTTCCCCTAAGGTCCTTGAGTATCCTGATAATCACTGTTTTCAACCCTGTATTCATTTAATTTAGTTCTTTTTCTGGGTATTTCTCTTGTTCTTTTATTTTGGTCATGTTTCTCTGTCACCCCACTTTTGCTGCCTCTATGTATTTATTTCTGTGTATCAGGTAGATCTGCTATGTCTCCTAGTCTTGGTAGAGTGGTTTTAGGTAGTAGGTGTCTAATGGGACTCAGTGGCACTGTCTCCCTGATCACCAGTGCTAGGTCTGAGGTGCTCCAAGATTGTCCTTTTTGTTGGTTATGTGAGCTCTCCTATTGTAATTGAGTCTTAGTTGCTGTTGACTCATCCAAGGGTGGGGTTGACTCTTAGCCTGGCTGGTAATAATGACTACTTATTAGCACAATGTATGAGCTGCTGTACAGGGGCCAACTGCATGAAGTGGGCTTCATCTCAGCAGAGTCTGTTTCCTGCTGAGATCTCCTTTTGGGTT
Source organism: Tonatia bakeri (assembly GCA_004024845.1). Lineage (NCBI taxonomy): Eukaryota > Metazoa > Chordata > Mammalia > Chiroptera > Phyllostomidae > Tonatia > Tonatia bakeri. The sequence continues at coordinate 18,994 of PVIA01002375.1, read as the reverse complement.
TGCCACTTGTGGAGCTAATTGGGTGGTGTTCCTACGTGTTCTGAAACCTGCCCCTGGGTATGTTGGTTCTGGGGCTGTTTGGGAGTGACTCTGGTGCAGATCAATGTCAGATGCTGCCAGTGATTGTCCCCGGGCTATCTGTTAGGAGCTACAAAGTGAGGCAGTTTGTGGCTGACTCTCCCTGGCCTGATTGTGCATAGGAGGGGCCAAGCTACACACCAAGGCTGGCTTCTACTAGCACCAGAGCTGGGGGAAATGACAAAAGTCCCAATGCACCCTAAGATCTGCCTCCACTTGCTCACTGCCTATTAGGCTCGGTCACTGAAAGAGCCTCTGGAAGTAAATCACCAGGTTGTGTGAGGTAGGTTCTCAGCAAGTAACCAGGCAGGAGCAAACTGGTGTTCACCAGCTTGATAGATATTCAAACTCAGCACCAGTGCTAGGTCTGAGTCCACTCAGCAAAAGTCTCAGAGTACATCAAGGCCAGGTGCTACCACCCTGGGGCCTGGGCACCTTTATGGTGGGGAGGGGTGTCAGACTGGGGCCAGTAGAGTTCATCATGCTAAAACAGACTAAGTTTTGGTGATATGGAGGAAGAGCTCCACACAAGAATGGTGCATTGGTCAAGGTATATGGAGTGGGGATGGGGAGATGGAACTCCTTGAGAGGCTTCCAAAGAAGCCTGCATTGTGGACCCAGGCTGGCCACAGCCAGCAGACTCCTCCACAGGGTGTGAACTTGGCAAGGTGGTGCCACAGGGAGTCACGAGGGTAGGGCTAGTGAATCCCCTGAGGTGGATGTCATATGGAGGAAAGTGGTTGACCCAGGAAAGACAACATCTTTGGGCAGTGTGGGAGAGAGACTTAGCACAGGGACAATGGCGGCTGTCCCTTTAGCCCTCTCCTTGAAGCACACAACCCAAACTCTCCCTGTATGACTCCATTTGGCTCTCAGCTGCCATCCCTCTGCCAAAGCCCAGGGTGAATGGCCACAAATGAGATTTTGTGTGCTGGCCCTTTAAGATGGTGCCCGGGTTTCTAGCAGACTCCTGTCTCTCCAAGGTGGTCAGAATCCCCACTGATTTTCACAACCAGATGTCATGCAGGCTTCTCTTCCTAGCACTGGTGGTCCAGGCTAGGGAGCCCAGTGTGGGGTTGAAATTCCTTGCTCCTTCAGCAGGACCACTGTAGTTAACAAGGGATGCATGTAGATGTGGAACCAGCCCTTTTTGAGTCTCTGCCCTTTCCACCAGTCTTGATGTGGCTTCTTTTGTAAACTCTTGGTTATAAAACTTCTGTTTAGCTAGTCTTCAGTTGGTTTTTCACATTTATTGACAGCATGATGTTGTTAATGGCACTAGTTGGTGGTGGATCTGAAAAACAGCCTCTATGGGAGAAAAGAGGAAATCTTGAGGATAATACTTTAGATTGAGTGGCTAAGTGGATTTGTGTAATACTGTGTAAAGATAGGTAATTAGTCCATACACAGGCCAAACCAGCATTGCCAAGCCAATAACCTGGTCTCCCCAATTCTCACCAGCATGCACCTGGTTATTTTGGTTATGTAACAACTGTGCAGTACAGTAAGCACAGAAATGAGCTGAGCCTCTGTTCCTTTCCATCTGTAAAATGGGGATAATGACCATAGATACCTCGTGTTTAATAAAGTTCCAGGTAGGCAATTTTGGGCACCAATGAATATAACTCCTAGGAAATGGGGACTGATATAAGTGCTGTCACAGGTTTCTCCAGCAGCACCTTGGGAGAGGAGCAGAGAGCACTGGGAAGGAACAGGTTGAACAATAGGGAGTCATAGCTAAAGCTTGATTTGGAATCTAGATTCACCACTAATGAGCAGGGTGACTTGATGAACCTGAACCTCATGTTTCCCCATTTTTGAAATGGGGTACAAATAATTCTAAGCTTAATGAGAGGAGTTGATGAGTTACTATAATCAATGTCTGGCTACTGCTGGTGTTGCTTAATGGGTAGAGAATTTCTGTTGGGGATGATTAAAAAGTTCTGGAAGTAGATAGTGGTAATGGTTACACGACATTGTGAATGTACTTAATATCACTGAATTACATTTAAAATGCCTAATGTGGTAAATGTCATGTATATACCAAAAAACTCACTATCAAAATAGAAAAAAGTCAGGAGATGGATGTACTACATTATGTTCTGTTGCTGGTCATGGGCAAACATAGGTGACAGTCTCCTTTGTGAATTATTATTAAATTAAAAATCAGGTTTCACTGTTAGTATCACCTTGTGTTCAGACTAATAGATAAATGTTAAGAACCTAGATACTTTTATAATCTAAATAGATCATTAGCATTCAAATATGAGCTCCTCCTCCTTTCAAAGTACACAAGACATTTTACAGGCCATTGAACCTAGGAATGTGCAGTGGTGTTTAAATTCAGCAAGGAAAATCCAAATTCTCTGACATCATCTTTAAAGAAGTTAGTTTGAAATTCTTCTCAAGGGTCAAATTTAAATAAACCTAAAAAGTAGGGTTTTTTTTTTTAACAGGCAGGGATGCCTGGGGCATATTGTCAGGGAGTAGAAATTCTAACCCCTCAAGGCATCAAAATTGGGCTTGGTTGTCTAAAGAATTTTAAAGTGCGATTCAGTCATTGGTAACTAATTCAGAGTGAACAAACTGGTTACCAATGGCATGCTTCCAGAATGTTAAAAATAAACATATCTCCCTGATGGGACCAGTTTCTGTTTATGTGAACCCTCTAAGGAAGCTGGGGGTGCATCTTTGGGGATAGTTGTCCTTCCCAAATTGGAAAGTAACCAGGGCCTGTTCAGCTGATTCAGCCAGGCAATATCATCTACAAAAGAAATACTTCTTTTTCTTTCTGAGCTCTGTGTTTTGTTACAACCCAAGTTTCTGCCCTGCCAACCGTGGATGCTCTGTGTATCCTTGACACCCAGATCCACCAGAATGTGTCAGGAGATGTGCTTATCAGTTATAAGTTGAGTGCCACTCCTCCCGAAGAGCTCCTGGGGGATCCCGAGTATGAAGAGCTCTCTGTCTCCCTGTTTTTGCAGGAAGAGAATGAATGGATCTCTTGTGAAGTAACTCTAAACTGTTCCCTTTGGTCTTTTAAATCATACTTGAAAAAAAAAAACAAAAATAAAATAAAGTAGAACAACGCAGACAAGCCAGCAGGGACTTTCTGGGAAAGGAGCCTCAGGCCTTTAGAGTAAACCTTCCTATAGCCAAAGTCAAGTAAGACATGAGCACTTTCTGCCTGTCAAACCTGGAGAACATGACCAAGAGTATGAGCTCCAGAGGAAGTCCAGGGGTGCCCTCACTGGGCTATAAGAGTGGGAATTTTTACATCTTCAATTATATTTTTATTTATTGTAAATAATAACAAATAGTAAAAGAGAAAACTGCCCATATCACATCTGCTCATGGATACTCGCAGTGCGGGGGGCCCGCAAGATGTGCTGGGAGGAAGAGAAGACCCAGGGTGAGGGGCTGGGCTGGCTGCCTAAAACAAAGTTGGTTTCGTAGGACCTCCCCACCGGTTTAGTCATGGTCCCTGCCTCCTCACACACTTTTCCCTCATCACTCAGGTCTTTCTGTGTAGAGGTCAACATTTTACTTCTTGAATTAAATTGGGAGAAAATTAGAAAGGAAACATGGAGAAGACCATTTTCCTGATTGTTCTAGATCAGGTTTATCAGCTTCAACACCATTGCCATGTGGTGCTGGGTAACCCTTCAGAAGCAACAGAGGCTATCCTGTGCCTTGTAGGATATGTAGCAGCATCTCTGGCCTCTACTATTACATGCCAGTGGCACCTCCACTCTCCTCTCCATTGTGACCACAAAAAGTATCTCCAGACATTGCCAAATGTCGCTGGGGGCAAAATCTCCCTTGGGTGAGAACAGCTCTGCTAGAAGAGTGCATTTCCTTTACAAAGGAAAGTGGACTAATAAATATGTAGATTAACATGTTTATAATTTAAAAGTAACCTGTGACTGTTGTATTAACTATACAATTAAATGAAATAAGAGAGCATTGAGTTTCTGTGAATATTACCTTTCAGATAAAACCTGAAGGGTGTCATTGGAACCAGATTCAAACTCAGGCCGTTTTGGTCTATCTCTCAGATAGTTTACCCAGAACATGTCCCCTCTTGCTTCCCATTCCAAACTACTGTTTATTGCATGTGAGAAACAGTTGCTACACCCAAAAGTGAGGGCGTACAGTGGTACCTGCTATGTGCCCGTGTTTTGAGAGTGTTGTAGGATTAGGGAATGTATGGGTGTAAAACTCAGTGGCATTGTGACAGAAATTGTGAGAGAAGAGCAAAGTTTTACATGGACTAAGAGGTCCATGTGGATTAACAGTGTCTGCCCTTTATTTGTGGTTCTTTTTAAAGAGAATGCTGTTCCTAAAGCTCAGCAATACCATATGATGCTCTGAGTGCGTCTGAGGGGGCAGGGTTCGAATGGGGTGACTGAAGAGGAGGAAGGCAAGACTAGAGGCTCCTTTCCCACAGTGTATGTGTTGGAGTTCACTGGGGGTGCAGCCGATCTTCTGTAGTGGTGTCCCCAGCACCACTGGAGAAAGAGGTCAAGCCAATCAGCCATGACTGTGCCCACAGCAGTGTCATTTTCCTTCATCTCCTTTCTGAGATGCCACACATGGCCACTGTCAGAGCTGGGGACAGCCCTACCCCCTGAGGAGGACTCCCAGCAAAAAAAGCTTAGGGAATGTGCCTTATCTGGTGGAGCCTGTGGAGAGCCCCCTGAAATGGCCACAGGGTCACTTCTGTCTAGAGACTCTGTGACCCGCAGAAGCAGCCTGTAAGTAGGAGTACTGATGTGAGGAGGGATCCTAGTACAATGAGGAGTGTGGTGTTGTTTTTGACTTTTTTCTCACCAGTATGTTGGTGGGACTAAGAAAGCCAGCTGGGTTAAAAGGTCAACACTTGTTCACCAACAGAAAGATGAACTGCACGTGTACAGAGTTCCGAGTGGAGGAGGTCTTTCTGAGCAGAACATTAGAGTAAGAAAAAATCACAGATCTGTTGACCTAAAAATTTAAAATATCTCTAGAGGAAAAATCCCAATGATGACCATTGGAATATCAGGAAACTGTCACAACATATGTAACAGAATTAATATCGACATAGTAAGAATTCTCAAAAGCAACGAGAAAAAGACAAGCCTGGTAAATAGAGGAGGCCAAAGATATGAAGGAGACAGTCAGAAAAGGCTAGAAAATGCATGAAAAAGTAGTAACCAGGATGGAAACTGGAAGAGTAGTTGGGTAGTGCTACCGTTTAGCTGGCAGATGAACGAAAATGGGAAAGGATGCCGTCTCCAGTCTTCCGTTGGGGTTGGGTGAGGGGTTGCCGTCACCAGAGCCTTAGAGAGGGCTGCTGGCTGACACACCCGGAGATTCGAAAGTCGGAATACTTTGACCTAGCCATTTCACATCTAAGTACTTGGTGCCAAAAAATAGCGAGATAAGGAATGCGGTCATAATATCATGATACGTTTACAAGGTGACAGATGTTACTAGAATTGGTGGGGTGATCACATTGTAAGGCATGAAAATGTCAAATCACTATATTGTGTACCTGAAACTAATGTAACCAATACAAGATTGTATATCAATTATACTTAAAAATAAATGAAAAACAAATAACTTAAACTAATATAATAAAAAAAGAAATAAGGAGATAAGTGCCCCAAGTGAACATTGAGAAAGCTTTATTACATGGTTTTTTAATGAAGACAAATATGTGAAAAACCGTAAGTGACCAGGAGAGTGTTTAAATAAAAACCACATGTGAACCATAAAATGGAATACTCCTGCATGCACCAAAAATATTTATGTTGCCCTACATGTATGGACTCAAGGATGTTTATGAAATAATATATGCAAAAAAGATCATAAGCTAAAATATATGGTTGTATTTATATAAAAATACATAAGTATACTTATATGTAGGGCAGAAAATTTGGAATTATATATAGCAAGATTTTGACAGTAGCTATCTCTAGATTTGCAAATTAAAATGATTTCATTTCCTCTTTTCTTCTCTGTATTTTCTAATATTTTTACAAGCAACATGCATTATTTGTGTAACAAACTAATAATAAAAGCAAAAAATACAGTACGAGAGACCCCCTGACTCTTGCCTGGCCTTGTTGCGACCTGTTCTCATCGTCAGAACTTGTTCCTGTGCCGATCACCCTCCTTCCGCCGCCTCCTTTCCGCCTGACATTCAGAGCTGGACTCTCATTGCGGTGCTCTCTCTCATGTCTATCAGGGCCCACGTCTCCTTCCAGCTCTTCCTACGGCCCTAGAAACGAGCTCCCCAAAGCAGAATTGAAAAAAAGGGAGGCCTATCATGTACTTTTGACCGTTTTAAAGCACGTAATACTTCTGCTCAAAATTCTTCTTCGTTTTGCTTTCACATTAAGAATCAAGATCATACTCTCTCATAATTTATAACATCCCATGAAATCTGAGCCCTCTCTTAATTCTTTTTCTTTCTCTTTTCTTTACTCGGTCTGCATAGAACACAGTGACCTCCATGCTGTTCCTTGTTCACTTACTAAGTGCTCTTTCGCCCCAGGGCCTTTGCAAGTAGCTTCCCTTTGCCCAGAAAATGCACAGTCTATCTCTCTCCCTCACTTATTCAGGTCTCTGCTCAAATGTCACCTCCATGAAGAAGCCTGTCCTGATATTCCATCTAAAACAGAATCTTCCCCATCATTCCATACCCCCAATTCACCTTGAATTTTCCTCATAACACCTCAATCATTACCTGACAGTTAAAAATGCATTCAGCTGTCCGTTTGTTTATGACCTGCCCCCAAGTAGAACAAAAGCTCCATGAGGGGGGCGGTTTGCTTTGTTCTTTGCTGTATCTACAGTTCCTGAAAGAATATCTAGTCTGCATTTATGGATGGAAGGGAAGAGATGGAATAATAGTGGAAATTAATGAACTAGAAGACAAAGAAACAAAAATCAACCAGAGCAAATGCTGTCCTTTAGAAAAATATTCTACAATAAACTACTGACAAAGCTGATTAAATCAAAAGAGGAAGATACAAATAAATTATATTAATGATGACAAAGGAGGCAAAAGAGATAAGGGAAGAGGTTTTTAAAGTAAGAGACTACCCCGACAGTATTGTTTTTATTAAACAATAAATTGAAGATTCCGTTGAGGATGGGACGCGGCCCCGGCCTGAAGCATATGTCCCCACACCGTGGGCTCTGCAAGCAATGGGCCAGTCACACCCCAGGTATCCAGGGGTCTGAAGCTATGCAGAATTAGATTAATGACATGAGAAAAAAAACACACACATTTTCATACTAAAAAGCTGACAAATATGACAAATGTCATGAAACCCAGAAAAATAACAGAAAATTATTAGTAGTAGCAGTAATTGACTGCCTGACATACCTCTGTAATGAGCATTCTCTGGCTATTTTCCCCATATTCTTTTATTGCCATTTCCTACGACAATAATTTTGTAATATCATTTTCTGTAGAGAGAATAGAAAGCTAATTCCATCTTTCCTCTCCCAAGGTTGACAGAAATTTATTTTTTATTATCAGTGGTTTAGAAAAGCTGCTTTTGGTGCCATGTCTGGTAACTGGTAATGCCACAATGGTGACTGTGCCATTTCTTGCTCGGAGGAGCTCCTAGCAGAACTGCAGAGGGGTGTGGAGTGAAGGGAAGCCCTCAGAGACCTTGGGTCTTTCCTGGGAGTGAGGGGTGCAGGGTCAGACCAAGCCTTAAGAGTCTTGCAAGCCTTCATCTCCCACTCTCTCTCTGGACATGGCCTCCCACAGCCACTGCCTCAGAGGCAGCTCATTTCTTCACCCCAGGTTTGTTTCTTAGCCCCTTGGTTACCTCCCCACTGTTGCAGGGCTGGTCCAGGGAACAGAGCAGCAGTGTTAGATCCTTATCCTTGAGGTCAACAATAGGGTAGGGATGCTCCGAGAATCCCTGAGTGATAGGCAGTTGCTGGAGCCACAGGATGGAACATGGTACTTGTGGCTCTCTGGTGTTTACTGTAGCCCCCAGCTGCAGGGAGTAAAGGTGACCCCTAAGCTAGGCAGGGCTCCATTCAGAGGAGCTTCCGAATCCTCCCTGCATCCCTGGAGGAGAGCAAGCCAATGTAAACTTAATTCTCTTTCTGGCAAGCCCACCACTTAATGGGAACCAACCTTGGAGCAGGTAGGAATAGCTCGGGAGCCTGCATGAGGGGCAAATAGGACTACCTGCTGGGGAAAGGGGTACTCCAGGTATGTTCCTCTCCTGAGTATTTCTTATTCCTGTTGGTGTCCTGGTGTTGAATGTCTGTGGTGTGCATCAGTTCATTGTCACTCTTTCTACCATAGACAAGGATGGTCACCTTGTTTTTACAACTTCCATTTTTTCTCTTATATATGTTTTTTTGGTTTTTGTTTCATCTGTTACTGTATTACTCCCTTTTTATGTTTAATTACATAACATCTTTGATACTGTGTGCCCATCACACAGATTTGTAATTATATTCTTATACTGTTGTCTTTAAATTGGATAGGGAAAAATTATAAAGAAAGCATACATTTTTACTGTTATTATATTTCCCTATGTTGTTAAGTTAATTGGTGCTGTTTATTTCTTTTTGTGGATTCAAGTTGTTGTCTAGTGTCCCTTCATTTTAACCTAAAGGACTCCCCTTAGTATTTCCTGTAGCATAAGTCTGCATGAGACAAATTATATCAGTTTTGTAAAATAAAGAATATATTAATTTATCCTTCATTTTTGATGGATGGCTTTGCCAGATAGAAAATTCATGGTTGACAGGTTTTTTTTCTTTATGGGTATGTCATACCACTGACTTCTGGTCTCCATGGTTTCTGAGGAGAAGCCAGCCATCACTCTAAATGATGGCAGCTTGTACAAAATCAGTCACTTCTTTCTTGCTGCTTTCAAGATTCCCTCTTGGTTTTTGTTTTTTGACAGTTTGATGAAGATGTGTATGTTTGGATCTTCTGAGTTTTTCCTATTTGAAATTTATTGGGCTACTAGGATGAGATTAATGTTTTTCATCAAATTTTGGAAGTTTTCAGCAATTAGTTTTTCAATTATTTTTTCTGTCCCTACCTTTCTATCCATTCTTTCTGAGATTTCCATTATTCATATGTTGAGAATTTTTATTGTGTTCCACAAGTCTCTGAGACCCTGTTCATTTTTCTTTTTTCTCTTTCTTTCTTTTTTCAAATTGGATAGTCTTAATTGACTATTATCAACTTTACTTTTTCTTTCTTCTGCTTGGTGAGATCTGCTATTGAGCCCTTTAGTAAATTAAAAAAAAAAAATTAAATTTATTTTTAGAGACAGGGGAAGGGAGGGAGAAAGAGAGGGTGAGAAACATCAGTGTGAGAGAGAAGCATCAGTTGGTTGCCTCTGGCATGTGCCCCAACCAGAGACTGGACCCACAACCCAGGCATGTGCCCTGACTGGGAGTCAAACCAGTGAACTTTCACTTTGCAGTACAATGCCCAACCAACTAAGCCACACTGATCAGAACAATATTTTTCTTATTAGTTGTTCTTTTCAACTGCAGAATTTTTATTTGATTTTTAAAGTCTTTGTCCAGTAAAACCAATGTCAGGTGTTCTCCTAATGTTTTTGTTTTGAAAATCACACATTGAAAGTAATATAATGTGGCAACTCTGAAAATCAGATCTCCCTCTTATCACCCTCCATTTGTTTTCCTTGCTGCATGTTGTAATCGTTGTTTGTTTGTTTTGTGACTTTGCTGAAATAACCTACCAAGCTTGTATTTTTTTTTCATGTGTGTCCACCAAAGTCTCAACTCAGGCTAGTGATCAGCTAATGAGCACACTAAGATTTCCTCAAATGTCTGGAACCAATACATCTACCAGTTCTTGCCAACGGGCTCTTTGTATGTGTTTGGGGCTTTCTCTCTCTCAGCACTCAGTCAAGAAGTTGACTTTGCCTTTCCCTCCTGCCCAGAGCCTCAGGATCAGCCGAGGTGAGAGCTTGGAGCCTTGTGAGGTCTTTCCTGGGTGTGCCACAGCCTGAGCATGTGCACAGTTCTATCATACACGTGGCCTTCTAGATTCCCAGGAATGTGCAAGAGCTTTTCTAAGACCCTATGTATTTCTACGTATTTCTCATTCCCCAGCTTTTCCTTTTGAGCTTTTTGATTAGTCCATGGTTTATTTCAACTGTTATCTATCACCTTAGGCAGCTACGAAGTTAAATGTTTCTATACTTATTTTCAACAAATATCCCTTGGAGAAAAGACTTTTTGCAGTGGGAGAGCTCTAAATTAGGTCAGCTACAGATAGCCGTGCATGTGAGATCATCCAGGGAACCATGAGATGAGTGAAATAATGACGATTCTTTGAGATTGGGGCTTTGCCAGAGCTGCAGCTTCATCCTGCTACCTCCAGTGGCTGCCAGCTTACAATGGAAACACAGGCTTTCATTTTACAAGGTTACTGTACATCTGGTGAGCTGAAGATAAGACGAAGGTAAGTTGAATGCAGGCAAAGTTCACTGCTTTTGCTGAGATTTAGTCAGTTATTCCCTGATAAATGCTCCTCACATCACTCCATACCTTCAGCTAATTTCCAGAGTTCTAATAAAGTTGTTTCTGACAACCTTTGCCAGTTTTATGATTGTTTTATGGAAAGAGAATTTTTGGAGAAGAGAATTTATACTTTTTATCAATATTATTTAACTTCTTTTTGATACACAAAATATTTTAACTATGCTACTGTTAAGTAACCTCAGACTGATGTGATAGCTATGTTTCTGGAGGAGTTTTACCCTGATTCTCAATCCTTATTTACCCCTTATAACTTATTTACTAGGTCTAAGTTTTCACTGTTGTGTGACATGGGTACACCCCTAACATAAATTGGAGTAAAGTGTGTATGTACTGATGGTACCCAAGCTAGTATATATATTAGCACCATTATTTGTGTATAGATGTTTTATAGTGAGTTATTACTCTAAGTAAGGCTACAACCACCAGCATAAGCACCACTTGTGAGCTTGTTAAAAATACAAATTCTCGGGCCCTAACCTGACCTAGTAAATCAGAAACTGGTGTGGAGCCAAGGTAACTCTTTTTTTTTAAATCCTCGCTTAAGGTTATGCTTATTGATCTTAGAGAGAGGTGGAGAGAGAGAGAGAAAGAAAGGGAGAGAAATATCAGTGTGAGAGAGGAACATTGATCAGTTGCTTCTCATATGTGCCCTGACCAGGGGCCAAACCCATAGCCAAGGCATGTGCCCTGACTGGGAATCAAACCTGTGATGCTTTGATTTGTGGGATGACACCAGCCAACTGAGCTACAGCAGCCAGAGTAAGGTAGTTCTTTTAACCAGTAATTTAGGTAACCGTTATGCTCCACTTTAAGAGAAAAGTGTATAATTTACACCATTTATTTTTTATTTTCTTTTTTGCTTTATTGTATACAGATATATCATTTATTCTTTTAGAATGAAATTAGGAGGGATAGTTTTGAGCAAGATAATTTTTAAGGGGGCTCCATTGCAATAAAAGCAATTTGTGGTCCAGTAAATAATATTTTTTTAAGTTTTATTTTAATTGTTGTTCAAGTACAGTTTTCTGTCTTTTACTCCCATCCCAGCCCACCTACCCATAATTTACACCGTTTAAATACTCTGATCACCCAGGTAGCCCTTGATTGTCATATCCATCAAGGTGAGTGATCTCGAATGAGTTGCTTATTTTCACCTGGAGGCTTTATCTCAAACCCGTAAAGTGATTAGGTTAATATAAAATCAAAGGGATCATAGGGTTATTTAGTTTGTTTTTGTATGGCATATGAATTACTGATTTTTCTTAGAAGTACTTTCCCTACTCAATGGTTAAAAAAACAAAAGCATAACTCCTATATCTTATTATATCTTTACATGGATTTTATCTTTCATCTAAATCTTTAATCCAGCTAGAAATCATTTTAAAATTTTGTTGAAATGCATATATATGTATATATATATACTTTTTATTTTCTGAATTATTAATTATTTGTCCAGGTATCATTTATTATGTGCTAAAACCCCAAGTATTTTTGGTTTGGTGTTTGGACTCTATGTAATTTTGTTCATCAATTATCTATTCCTGTGCCATATTGTTTTGATTAGTTTTAACATACATTTAAGTATCTGAAAAATAAGCCCCCAATAGTGATCTTTTCTAAAATATTCTCAGAAATTATAAAATTTATTCTTCCAAGTGAAATTTATATTCAATATGTCTATAAATTCTGATCTTCAGAAGCAAGATCAGAATATATAAACAACCATCAGAATTCTTTTTTTAAGTTAATTATTTATTGATTTTAGAGGGGGAGAGAGAGAGAGAGGGATCAATTAGTTGCTCCACTATTGATGTATTCATTGGTTGCTTCTTGTATAAGAGCCCTGACAGGGATTGGTGTATCAGGTCCAACCAACTGGGCTACCTGGTTAGGGTGGAGTTGCCGTGAATTTGCATGCTGAAGAGAGAAGTATTTACGTCTTCCAGGCTTCCCTTTCAGGGATATGACATGTCTTCATTTGCCGGCAGTTTCTTTGAGGTCTTCTGTAAAGTGTTAATATCAAAATATACATTCTAGTCTTATAACTTCCTTGGCAATTTTATTTTTAGTCATTTTGTAGTTTTAGTAGCTATCCATGAATGGAATCTTTTACCATTTCAATTTCTAAATGGTTATTACTAGTATAGTGGAAAGCCACTAAGTTTTTCACATATCTTATATAGTGACATCTTCATGTGGTTGTTTTTTTAAAAAATTAGTTCTAAGAAGTTGTATTTTTTAGTTAATACTTCTGAATTTTCTAAGTATAAAATCATCTTATCTGCAAAAAGTGGTATTGTTTTCACCTCTTTCCCAGTATTTACACCATTCACTGGACTCTGCATTAGCTCAAACCTCCCAAACCAGACTGAGTTTTAGTGGAGGCGTCCTGCACTTTGTCCTGTGTCTAGTTGTGGTGGAATGCACTGAGGATCTTATAATTTAATGGTTTCCACTATCATCCTAAAAATCATTTAGGAAGTTTTTGTTTTATCTGAAGTATTTAATCAGAAATTTTATTTCAGTTAAAAATTAAATTTTAATCCTAAAATTTTTTTCTTAATTAGATCATTTTAGGATCTAATGATGTGCTAATCCTTTAATCCAACTATTTATTAATATAATTAATTATGCTGTTAAGAGTCCCACAAGTACAAACATTCCAGAAAGTGTGGAATAAATTTTTGTCTAGTAGCTGTAGTAAAAGATACCATAAATAAAATGAAATGTAACATAAGCAAGAAGCATATAGAAAATATTTGCAATACAATGCATACAAATTTCATACTATATAGTATATCATATCTACTAATATACACAATTTCAATGTTATTTTTACTTATAAATAAACAATAGACAATAAACAAAGGATATATGAGTAGGCAAAACAGATAAAAATACAAATGATCAATAAATATGTAAAAATATACTCACTAATGATTTTACTAATTAATCTCACTAATAATTTTAAAAGCATAACTCTAAGTCGGGTGTAGTTAGCCTTTCAAAATGACATCTAAAAAGACTAGTAACACCAAGCGTTAGAGTGTGAGAAGCACTGATGCCTTCACGCATCTGTGGTGGGATATGAATTAGTATAACCTCTCAAAATATCATTGAATTTCACTTATTAAAAAACTTAATACATATATACAATGATCCAGCAGTCTTATTGCTAGGAGTCTATACAAAATCCACAGTATGAACTGGTAAAGATGAATGTGTCAGGGTTTTCACTGCTACATTGTATATAATTGTTAAAATAAGAAAATCTCTTAAATGTACATAGACAGGGAGCTTATTAAGCAAATTGTGATGTAGGATGCAATACCATGGAATGTCACAAGGCACTTAACAAGAAAGGGTTGGTCTAAGTTCACTGGTATGTACAGCAGAGTTCCATTCTTAAATGCCCTAAGAATCCTGAAATACTAATTCAAAAGAACCTATGCACCCCAATATCCATTGCAGCACAATATACAATACCCAAGAGCTGGAAGCAGCCTAAGTGCCCATCAGTAAATGAGTAGGTCGAAAAACTGTGGTACATTTACGCAATGGAATACTATGCAGCAGAAAGGAAGAAAGAACTCCTATCCTTTGTGACAGCATGGATGGAACTGGAGAGCATTACGCTAAGTGAAACAAGCCAGGCAGTGAAAGACAAACACCATATGACCTCACCTATAAGTGGAACCTAATCAACAAAACAAAGAAGCAAGCAAAATACAACCAGAGACATTGAAATAGAGAACAAACTGACAATAGCCAGAGGGGAGAGGGGAGGGTGATAATGGGGTAAAGAAAGGGAAGGGTCATCAAGTAACATGTAAAGAGGACTCATGGACAAGGATAATGGAGCAGGGGGAGGGTTAGGATTGAGTGTGGGAGGTCAGGGTCAGTGAGGAGGGGGAGAGTGGTGGGGGGAAAATGGGAACAACTGTAACTGAACAACAGTAAAAAGAATTTCCATTCTTAAATAGAAACATACATTATTGCTTGTCATGTATTGTGTGTAGATTCTAGGCACATGTTTTAACAAGCACAGGACAACCAGGATCAGCCAGGTTATTAGTTACAAGACATAGTAGCTAGTTATGGTGAGTTCAGCAGAGAAGAGGAGACTGAGGGGTCCACAGTATCCTTGGGACATCCAGGAATATGCCCCAAACCATGCACAAGAACTGGCCTGACAGTGACCATGGGACCCTTGCTGTCACTCAGCCTGGGATGCTACAGTTTGCACTGCCCCAAGGCTTGACCACAGCTGCATCTGCCCCAGGCCCCCTGCTGATTTCGTTCCAGGGACTGGGCAGATGAGGACTGTGCCCCAAGAGCCAGCTGCCTCACCAAAGTTGATTCCACGGGGGCCTCTTCCTCAGGCTATCCTTCCGAAAGCCGAGCCCATGTGTGAGCTCAAAAGCCTGAACCCAGCTAAGAGCTGGGACTCCAGGTTCTCTGCCTTGGGAAGGTGGGACTCACAAGGCTGGAAAATCCCAGACATACCGAAGTGTTCAAAGGTGCTGAAAGGCCAGACGAACATGGAAGAATCCAGCAGAGAGAGCTTCCAAACTAATTCAGACTGTGGTCATCCCTGAAGGGTAGAATCAGAGGGGTGGTAGCAGTTGGAATTTCGTGGTGGAATTCCAAGGAGTGCCAGTTACTGTGGGTGGAATTTACAACATGGAAGCAGTGCTGGGAGATGTGTGTGTGTGTGATGTGTATGTATATGCAATGGAGTTATTTAACTTATTTGTACTTTTCATTATTTTCCACGTACAAAGCTAAATATAAACAAGTGAGCTCACTGGGACCCTTTTAGTCCTACAATTTTCATTATATTAGAATAAAAAGTATGCATAAAACACAACAAAATTAAATAGAAAAATATTAATAATACCAGATTTAATTTACACATTACATGGTTCACCGAGAGCAAAAAGTAAGTTGGGGTCTTCAAATTCAGCAGCCTTGTTTCTAGAACAGCAGGTCCCAGATGGATTTAAATGGCTTTCCTCGGCCTGTGAGAAATTCCATTCTGGGACCTCGGACGCCCCGTTCCACTCTGGTGTCCTATGGTGATGGCAATTGAGATCAACAGTTGGAATTTATCTCTGCTTAATATTTTCTAATTGTTAAAAACCCCCAGTGGTTTCTCAGCCCGTGGGGACAGAATCCTCATTCTTTGTGTTGCCCCACGAGCCCGGCCACGGTCTGACTCTTGTCTTTTCCTTCATCATCCCTGCCCCGGTCCCACTGCCTTTTTGTTCCTGGAGCTTGCCAACCTCATCGTCACCTGAGGAGTTTTCACTTAGTCTTTTTGCCCGGAATGCTCCGACCTCATACCCTCCCCCCAGGATCTCTGCACAGCTCACTTCTTCACTGCATTCTACTTTAGGCTCAGAGGCCTGCCTCCGTGAGGCCTTCCCCAAACATTCTGTAGAAAACTCTACCTCCTCTCCCCCTTTTACAGCCCGTCCCCTGCTCTATAGCAGGGCCTCCTGATAACCCACCAGATATTAGTTCCACGTGGAGAGGGACTGCTGTGATCTGAATAAGTGTCCACCCAAAATTCGTATGTTAAAATCCTAAACCCCTGGAATTAGGAGGTGGGGCCTCTGAGAATCCTCATGAATGGGATTCATGCTCTTCTTATAAAAGAGGCTCCAGAGAGATCCTTGGCCCCTTTCATCATGTGAGAACACAGGGAGAAATTGCCAGCTATGAGCCAGGAAGAGGGCCCTCACCAGAACTTGACCATGCTGGAGACTTGATCTTGGACTTCACAGCCTCCCAGCCTTTGAGGAATACATTTCTGTTGTTTAGAAGCCACCCAGTCTGTGGTATTTTGTTACAGCAGCCTGAATGGATGAAGAGAGGGACACTGTCCCATTTACTCTTAGCATCAACTGAATGGCTACATGTCACAAGCCTTCAGTACATAGTGATTGAAAGGTTAGTTTATGAGACCACCAGCTGGACTGAACTATTGAATGGACTTGCTTCCTTTGTAGTTCTTTTGTAGGCAGCTTTCCCATGGAATCCACCTCCTGCTGAACTCCTATCACCCAAACCTGTAAGGAAGCTGATTTCAGTATTGGTCCTGTGAGTACAGAGATCCTTCCCTACACACTTGCCTCTCCCATTGAGCTCCCAGTCTCCCAGGGCCTCCCCTCACTAACAGACCTACTTAGGACCACTGGCCATGTGGGCCCCTCATAGGTGCCTCTGGACATCTTTGCACAACATCATTGGTGGCTCAGAATTCTTTTCATCTGCCTACTTGGAATCAGCCTGCACACGTGCATTCTTCGAACAGTTCCTAACAGCTGCTAATGGTATTGCTCTACCTGATCTGCACACTTCCCACTGTAATTCCCTTCCAGGTTTACTAGTCCTCAGATCAGGAACAAAGAAAAATACAGAATTCATTTTTTTAAAGATTTTATTTATTTATTTTTAGAGAGGGAAGGGAGGGAGAAAGAGAGAGAGAGAGAAACATCAATGTGTGGTTGCTGGGGGGCATGGCCTGCAACCTAGGCATGTGCCCTGACTGGGAATCGAACCTGCGATGCCTGGTTCGCAGCCCGTGCTCAATCCACTGAGCTACACCAGCCAGGGCCAGAATTCATTTTTTTAACTGAATTAATCATTTTATGGATCCATTCAGTTATATGTATTCAACATCAGAAAACTAAATTCAGCAGCTATTGGAATAAAGTGCAATGCTGTATAGTGTCCCTACGAGAAATGTTTCATGGCTCACAGACCTCCCCCTGACCTCACCAAGACTCTTAACTAAAAAAAAAACACCCTAAATTTTTTCAGTTTCGATGTAACACCACCCCCCAATATTTGTATTTCTTTGTCTGGTATCCTATACAGCATAAAACATGTAGGCAGCTTAAAAACATGGTTTGGGACACTTTGGGATTATACCGCTGTGTAAATACCATGGTGTAAATATTGGTCCAAAAGTTGTGTTCCATCTTGATCTAGTCCGCGGTTTGATAACTAAATCGAATATCTCGTTGCACATTTACCTTTTGATGCCAACTGCTATGAGTGCGGCTGTGCTATCAAGCATGGAAAAGAAAGGTCAACACTGTTTATCTTCATCATTCTGCCCTTGACACAGGTGGGACATCACAGAAGAAATGAGAAGTAAGAATCTACGCCACAAAGAACCTGTGGTCGGAGAAGTCAGGTTGGGGACGATTCAGCTTGTATAAGAGCACCGAAGAGACACATTTCCACAGGACAGGACTTTGAAAGGAAGAGAGGGCAGTGCTGTCTGTTAGCTTTGCCAGGAGCATCAGCCTGGGAAATAGAAAACCATGGAAAACCTTCGACCCAGCATACAGTGAACAGGATGGTGACCGCCACCAAGTCTGAAAGGATTAAGTAACAAAGGAAATAGGGTATTCTGTAATGAGACACCTTCCACTTTCACCAGCATCTAGGTATAGGGGGAAGAAAACGTGACCTATTTCTCTATCTGTTTTCAGAATTCAATGACTTCTCCAGACTACACGAGGGGGAGGGCAGAGAATGAAACCGATGTGACCCTAGAGGGAAGCCCATTGTCCAGACAGAGTAATGTAGGTATTCGTGTTTCTTATCCTCATCATCAGGTGCTATTTTCAGGGAAAAGATACTCTGCCTACAAAGAGGCTTCAAGCTCCAAAGACAGAAGTTCCCTGTAGTGTCCCAATTTTGAGTCTCATAGCTCAGCACCAGGAAATGCTTTCACTCTTTCTGACTGTGAGCATCTGCACTCCCTTCCTGTGCTTGAAACTTGTTTGCTAGGGTAGACACCGTTTTGGCGTCTGGCCCTGACGCCCTTCCTGGGCCTGCTGTGAGCATTGGCTGTTGAGGATTCACTGAGGTCCCCCACTTGCCAGAGCATTTACTGCCTGGAACATGTGTTGGTTCCTAGAGCAGCCAGCACAACGTACAAGGAGCTGGGTGGCTTACACAACAGCAATTTATTTCCTGACAGTTCTGGAGGCTGAAAGTCCAAGATTAAGGTGTCAACAAGGTTGTTTTTTTCCTCAGGCCTCTCTTCTTGGCACGCTGATGGCCCTCTTCTCCTGTGGCCTTGCGTGTTTTTCTTTGTGTGTGTGTCTGTATCCAAATCTTCTCTTCTTATAGGGATGCCAGTCATATTGGACTAGAGCCCAGCCTTATGGCCTCATTTGATCTTAATTATGTCTTTACATTCACATTCTGAGGCAGTAAGGGTTAGGATTGTCACATTTGAATTGAAAGAGCACAAAATTCAGCTCCTAACAGGCCAGAAACTTGAAAGAAAGAGAGAGAGAGAGAGTAGGGAAGGAAGGAAGGAAGGAAGGAAGGAAGG
>PVIA01002374.1:0-213166 GCA_004024845.1 Tonatia bakeri | reverse complement strand
TTCAGAAGCCAGGCCAGTGTTGCCATGGAGCCAACCTATTAAAGCACAAAAATGGGGATTATGGCAGTCTTCTCTGGAAAAATGCTTTTGTCTGGACACTGGCGGTTTACAGAGCCCTTCCAAAATTTCTTCATGGGTGGTGCACGTGGTGGCTATTTACAAAGCAACAATCCTTCCAGGGCCAGTGTGGGGAAACCTCTTGCCTCAGCATTTGATTATGGCTTCAGTGTCATGAGGCAAAGTCACCATGACTGGCTCCTGCCACACACCAGGGAGCCTCAGGTACTCCTGGGCAAATCAAGAGAAAGGATAGGGTAAAAAATAGAAAACTTGGTCCGTATCTCCCTGCTAGTCTGAATACATGAGTGTACAAGAATTGTACTTGAGATATATTGAACTCTGAATATAAAATTTACATGCCAAATTGTTTACAGAAATAAATTACATATGTATTAGACACTTAATAAATGTCAACTGAGTCTGAGATATTTTGCAGTTCTGATTAAGTTTTATAAATTGTTTTAAAAGCATGTCACATTTATAAGCTTGTTTACAAATAAATTTTAAAACATTAATTTTACCAAAAAATAAGTCAGAAAAATAACAAAACATAATATTTGAAATATGATATTAGAAAATCAACTAAACTACTTTGTTCCATGATAACCTTAGGCTTTTTTTTTTTTTTTGATGAATTAGTCTGAGTATTTAATATCAGTAAGGTAGCCAGTCCTCAAAATAGTTCCCAATAATCCCTGCCTCCGGGAATTCACACACTGGTGTGGTATCCTGCCACATTGTGCCAGGAATGGTCTGTGTGAACAGTAGCACCTAACAGAAGTTATAATGTATCTCCTGAAGATAAAATTACAAAGATTTTGGTTTCCATCATGGGTGCCTGTGCCCTCTGACTGTCTTTCATGTGCAAACGTGTGCTTGCTTGCGCTCTCTCTCTCTCTCTCTCTCTTTCTCTATCATTCACTCGGAGAACTCAGCTTCATGTTGGGAGCAGCCCTATGTTGAAGCCAACATGGTGAGAAACTAAAGTCTCCAGCCAACATGCACGTAAGTGGTTTTGGAAGTGGATGCTTTTACCCCCAGGCAAGCCTGTGATGATTGTACCCCCAGATGACGTTTCAGTTTCAACGTCCTGAGAGTCTCTGAGCCAAAATTACCCAGAGAAACCACCTGATGCAGGACATGAGTGTTTGTTGTTTTGCACTTCTAAATTTTGGAATAACGTCTTATGCAGCAATAGAAACCTAATACAATTGGTTACTGTAAAAATTAACCTCTAATATCAGTAGATTCACATAAAAAGGGGTTTATTCCTCACTCACACAATGTCCGTTGCTGATGCATTTCCAGCTGGGCAGCTCCTGAGTAGCTGCATTTCCCGTAGTGACGCAAGAATTCAGGCTACTCACATCTAGCAAGCCATCTCATGGCTTTAAAGTCAGCTGAGGCGAACAGTGGAAGACTAGTGCAAGACAGTGAATGGAGAAATGCACTTCGGTGGCCAGGCTTGGAAGTGGCATAAATTTCCTCTGCCCACAATCCTTGACCTTAGTAATGGTAATTACTAAGCTAAATGCAAATAGGAATGGTGAACATGTACTATTATCTCTGTTATCTTTATTCCTAACAAATTGTGGCAAAATTAGTAGCCAGAAAAATAGCATCTGAGCAATCTGAGAAGATGTCTCTGGAAGAGTTTTGGCAGTTTCTTGGCCCCGTAGTACACAGGCTGTGTCAGTCATGTCATGAAATCATCTTTTAATGAAGAAATACAGGGTCTGACAGAGGTCATGCCTGCCTGAGTGTGGCTGGCAGGGTGATAATATGGGTGCAATAATTTATGGTTTTAATTTGAACATTTCACCTATAATGTCATATGGTGTGCTTGAGTGTGGTATTGTTGTGTTACAGAATTACATGCTTATGATTTTGTAATAAAAAGGGGTGTTATTTGTGCTGAAATTATTTTAAGGCACTGGTGGATAACCTCTTAATTACAAAAAGAAATGCAAATACGGTATCTGAAATACAGTCCATTACAAAGAAGTCATTGGCATGATTGAATATGTGATACACTCTAAATTACCATAAAAATACATGGTATTAGGAAATGATGAAATAGTAAAATCTAGGAATATGCTTGTAGAATTGTAGATATTCACGAGCTTTGATAATGAGCTTTGCAGTGGTATTCTACAGCATAGCTTTGACATACCTTAGTAGCTAAACTTTCCCATAATAAAATCATATATGGGCCACAATGTAAAATTAATATTAATAATACAAGGATATGTTACAACAGTTTAAATCTTCAGTGTTAGGCAAAAAATTCTTTTTTACTTGTGAATTTCCTAAATCAACTCTTCTATGACCTCATGATTCTTAAAGACATACCTTGGAAAATATATTAGTTATGATTGTTTTTGACAGCTAGTAACAAAATCCAACCTCATAGTTTTAAATGTGCTTTTTGATCATGTAACAAAACCAGAAGACAAGTGGACCAATAATAGTAAGCTGATATCTGTCGACTTTTCCGGTCTTTGTCTAATGCTGGCTTTCTGAAGGTCACAAAATGGCCCATACAGCTCTAGAAATAGTCACATTCGCTGCAGGAAGATGGAGAAGAAAAAAGCTGTGCCTGTCATTTCAAGACTTTTATCAGGAAAGAAATGCTCTGCAGAAGTCTCCCCAACCCGACCTTGGCAGACTCCCACTTTCCTCTCATTAGCCTGGACTGAGTCACCTAGCTAGCTATCAGAATTGAGGTAGCCTGGCAAAGCAAAAGCAGGGTAATCCTGATGGATTTAAACAGCTTATTAAACCTGGGGCTAGGTTTACGCCACGTCAAATGAGAGTAAGTTCTTTTAAAGAAAAGGAGAGAAAACACACTGGGCAGGCCGCGCAGAGTATCCGCCAGCGTCGATCCTCCGCAGCACGTGCAGCCTCGCCTTCCTTTGCAGCATCCTGACTCTGAATTACACGGACGTGCAGGCAACTTCCACCACTTCCCTGCAGGCGATGCTGACTTAAAAACTGTGTCCAGCAATGTGTAACGCTCGAAAGCAATTGTTTGTAAGCACATGCCATGATAACACATAGTCCTCTGTAGGTTTTCAGAAAAAATGAGGAGAGATGGAGACAGAGCTGTTTTACAACCAAGTGTATTTTCAGATGGCAGCGTGACTGAGATTAGGGATAGGAACTAGGGCTTTTACTGAGACCAAAAATGCATGTGCCAAAAACTCTGCGTGACATGGAAGGGAGTAATTTATTTTCTTTGCATTAGTTTTTCTTGCTGTCTGTGAAAGTGGAATAGCTTTCTACTCTTAGATTATATAGATTACTTGAAAAGAAAAAGTGTTCTATGTTTCCAAAGTGCTTAGTAAATCGCATGCATTAAATTGCTTTTGGTTTGTTGGGCACAGCAGAAAATTTCAAATAGTATTTTTTTAAGGTTCCCTTTTAATTTATCTTTATTTCCTGGTCTTTCCACAATTTTCTAACAGTATAAACAGTCTTTTATTTTTATCTCCTGCACAAAACATAGAGACTTTATCTCTATAAATTTTCTGAGCTGTGAAGGAACTTTATGAACCTGTTTGTGTAGACACTGAATCCCAAGAAAGTTCTGTATCTTACAAAAACATGTCAGTTTATAGGGTGTGTTAAAATATTTATTTTCTTATGATTCATATATTTTTCAAAATTCATGTAAATTTCTGCATTCTTCCCTGACCACAAAGTAAGATATAGTGTAATAACAGAAGCATCATGACATGTACAGGTCATGATATGTATGTTTAATAATGACTTTTTTATAATAAAAATTTTCTTAGCTCTTTAAACTTAGAAAGTCACTTAAAATCCCTGGACCTCAACTTACTCATTTAGAAAAATAGGGATGATGCTGTCTTCCCTACTGTGCACACAGAATTGCCATAGTCAAGGCAATTGCCATAGTCAATTGCCATATCATTGCCAAGATACATCAATAGATTTCCAAAATTGTATATATTTCCAGCTTATAATATGTAAGGATATATATTTGATATAGTTATAAAATGGTATATACCTCTAAACTTAATATCTTCCATGTAATAAAACACTTTGATCTGGAGATGTTAAATATTTATTATAAATTTTCTTTCAATATGGAATAAAATATAATTTGGTTGGGTTTTCAATTACATTTTATGCACATGATTGATCTATAAGCACAGCAAACTATTTGGAATGATATATGTATTAAAAACTAGGAAACTATAGAGAATTTATAACTAAAAACAAGAGAACATTCCCTGGTTTACTCTATTCTCATGCAGGTTTCGTGTCTGGTTTAGACACGCCTCCCAGGAGACCCACCTTCATTGCCAAGTTTGATAGAGTAAACTGGCATGACTGCAGAAGAGAGCATGGAATAGAGGGAATACGTCCCCCCCGCCTTGACTTCTTATTCCAAGACACTACGGAGTGTCTATGAATAATAAAGCAGGTATTCAGGAGAGATGACTAGAGAAAATATTTGCTTTTTACATTGTTTTTTGTAGTATTAACTCTCTAAAAATTTTATTTCTCATCACAGATTATTTGTCCTATTGGCATTAGTCCTGGTGAGCTAGAGACTACAGAAAAACCCAGAGAGTATTTAGTGAACACTCTGATTACTGCCATGGTCTACCCTTCTGCTAACAAATACCTATTTACTCCTCTTATTCTACATGTGAGAAGCTCTCACTATCTCCCCAAAGAAGATGTTCCAAATACCCAGCCACCACGCCCAGCTCAAAGTTTAAGATCTTTGTATAGTGCATTGTTTTTCTCCATTAGGTTTAGGTATTGTTCTTCTGGGTAGAGAGTACTAAGAATTAAACAAGACAAAATGTCCCCACAAAAATACACAAACTCTACAAACACAGTATGCAATGGTGGAAACGAGGCAGGATAGCTAAATAAGTTCAATACTCTTAAGTAGAAAGGGGGATAATGAGAGAGTTGTTAGTTGCTGATCTGTAAAAATACTGAATACTGACAAGGCACTGTGGAGATCCCTTACTCTGGAGTGGTAAAAAAAAATTGAATTAACCCCTGAATTTACTCTCTGGGATGAATCTCTGCGCCCATTGCTCTTCCTGGCCCCTATCTCCACATACTAGATGAGTCTCCACATTTTAGTATGCTCCTTGATCACATAGGAGTTCTCAGCTCTGAACTGGGTCATGGGAGGTTAGGAATAGTCACTGTCTGCTTTGACCTGCTACTTGGTTTCTTTGCAAAACAAATTGCTTGGAAGCTCAGTAGACCTCCATTTCACCTGGTATTAGACAAGTCCAATTGACAGTGACTATATCCAAAGTCCTTTATTAGAAGTTCCCAAATTTTTACTTCTTCGTTACTTCAAATCTAACTCTCTCACTTACTGAAGCTGTGGTGAAGCTCCCGGGTTTAGGTGGAAAGGCTTATCCATAATCTTATTTTACCCTGAAGCACTTCAATCAGTTGAGAGTTTGTGTTGATTGTTTTGTGTGTGCCGCAGCATTAAAACTGACCTGTTACTTGAGATACTTCAAAATGTGAAGACAATGTGGGGGCTTTGTACATTGTAGCCTTTTAAAATCTATCCCTTTTTCAACTTTGACCCCAAATTTCCGATCTTTCTATTTCCTTTCATGTAAGCTTATTGACTAATTATTTCGCATAATACCTTGAAAGACATCATCAGTAACAACTTTTATATACTACTGAGATTCTGTTTCTGGCCTCTTCCCTCCAAAATGAACGTTCTGTCTTCAAATTAATTCCAGGCAACGCTTGAACCAAACATCTGCTATTGGCTCACATAGCTGACCAACGTCTCAGGATACAAAGGCAATTTATTCGCACCACGGCCCACCTGCTCAGGCAGCACCATGTTGTTCAGGAATTCTGTCAGGTTGTTATTTTATTTCCATAACTGGCTCCAATACCAGTTACACAATTAGCCCCTAATCACAGTAGCACATCACACTGGAAATTTGTTTCACCTGATGTTACATGTTCAACACATCCCAGTGAGGGATGCTATTCCACATAATCCTCAGAGATCCATCTGATGAGGGTGCCATCATCGTGTGATACCATGTGGCATCTAGCTTAAATGTTCATGGCATATTGCCCAGAACTAGTGACATGGCCCTGGAGTAAAAGGCACTCTGTTAAAGAAAGGGACACTCATAGAATAAACATTTTGTGAGCATTTTTGTCTTGGCCATACTAATCACAGTTTGTATGAGGCTCTGCAAATACATAGGAATAAAATTCTGTAAAAACTCCAAGAGTTTTTAAAAAATTTATTTTCAGGTGTTTAGGATACAGTTTCAGATAACAGAACATTAGGAATAAGTAAATAAAGGATCTTAATTAGAGTAGGTCCCACTAACACCTCTAGCTTCAATTAATTTAAAATCAGGAAAAGAGTTAAATTTCTGAATGGTCAAAGAGTAACAATCTACAAAACTGATTCAAATGGAGTCTAACTTTTTAAAGAATTCTGGTTTACATCTAGACATATTTAGGTCTGTCATATGTACTATATAAAAATAGTACAATAAGACTTCTTTTAATTTAATGTGGTTTTAGAAAAGAGAAATTAATATAGTGATCATTACTGTACTATTTTTTGACTCTTTATGTATCTAATGATACATATTTGTAAATTGAGTGAAAGTCCCAAGTTTTTTCATAATAATAACTAAAATCAAGGGCACTTATATGTGTCAAGGACATTTTTAATTTTTTACTGATAGTTATTGCTATAAATATAAAGACTTTTAATTCATATTGGATTTAAATATGTAAAAAGTGCATGTAAGATTTTACTTTGAATGAAGATTCTTCCCTCTAATGAATATTTTGATTAAGGTAATAAACCTTTAAAAGTGGAGATCATTATGGTAATGTAAATGTGGTGTAAAGAGCAGCTGATGCCGCCTGAGACATGAAACATTTAATTTAGAAATGAGTCTCCTTCTACATTTAGTTTCCTTTTCTCATTGTCTTATTTCACTGAAATTAAAGACTTTGGTGAAAACAGGATAATTGTTTCCTAAAAATTCATAAACTTCTATTTTACATTCCCTTTTAAAGGTCTCAATTCATGGTTTCTAAGATTATAATTGTTTGCCACCACTGACTGTAATTTCATTAACAAAAATAGACTCAGGTAATTAATCAATAGGCATTGTGTAAATATAACATCATAATTTCCTGTCTACGTGGAGTATGTAACAAAGCTAGACAACTAGGAAATATTGTGTAAAAATTTGATCCTTGCTGTTTGTGTTGATTCTCCTGTTACTTTTTTTGTGGTTCAGTCTCCCTTTCTAGTAGCAAAAGTACTTTTTCTAACATTGCAGTTCATTTCAGCTTGTTTTAAAGGCCCACTTGACTACCCGATGATAACGGTGCATGGTGCTTATTCCCCAAGGAAAAATGTGCACAGAATTCAGGCACAAGATTTCAGTTTGTTTCTGGGTCTCTGGTTAATACCGTTTAAAAAGATAAAGAAATTTTCTTGACTCCAATTTATTGTACTTGTTGGAATAGATGATGCTTCTTCCTCCAGGTCTAGTCATTGTTTGGATTCCTTATCTGTCACTTAGATACTGTCCTTAGATTATAGACATACCTCTTATGCAGAACTTCCAGAAGTGCCTAAACTTTCAAAATATGATTGATTTCTTGTGTTCTTCCTATAATGCCCCACTCCCTCTGCCCCCTTTTCCAAGACTTGCAACTACTTTAATTACTTAGATTGTGTCCCCAGGTGTATCCTATTTCTGTGCTGTTGATTTTGCGTTGATTTCCCAATTCCATAAATTCACTTCACTTCTATAGCAGGTGCTGTTCCAAATGCCACAAGAAAGTACATTCATATAACTTACTTATTTCAAAAGAGTAAAACCAGGGTATCGATTTAAAGAGATTTCTGGGAATCTTTTAAACCCTGGTACTTTAATTCTATCAGAGTAAATGTTTAAACAATGTCATTTGATTTTAGTGTGTACATTTAATTTGAGTTCCAGGAACTTGTGTTGAATAATGAAACTCAGTATATTTCCATTATGTGATGGAAAACACATTTTGAAAAATTTCTGCAAAGCAGAAGCTGACAGTTACATCTTTTACTAAAGTTTAAAAAAAATGATAAAATTAAAGTCTGAATTTCAAGGTTCATGTTTTGGATTTTCCTAAAATGTATCTGCTACTTACGAAAGTCAACTAATGGGTTTGTTCTCAATTTCTTCCCCTGTGAATTAATATTTGGGGCTAAATAATATTTAAAGATATTTGCTACAATCACTAACCAGGATAATAGATCAGTCAATATTTAAATTACATTTGCTTTACTCTGTAAAATGAGGTAAATTAATTCTCAACATCATCTAGAATTATCAGCATTTTAAATTCAGGATGATTTTTTCACAATTATATCCAGTTTAATAGCTGATAAGATTTTCTACAAGATTAAATATCAACAGACAAACTTTATTTGATTTGTTCCCATGTCATAGGTTTTACTATAAAATCAATTGTCCTTTTCTGCCTTGAGGATTTGTTGCTGATGTGGCAGGTTTGGTGAGACTGGTATAGATAGGTATACCTGCAACTTCTACTCACGTGTTTGGATGTGTATGTATTTTTATACAATAATTCTGTGCTTATGGATGTTTTTCAAAAACGTGATCTGTATACAATGAGGTTTTTAAAAACCCTAATGTTTTATCTGATATCCAATTGATTAAAAGTCAGACTTTGAAATCAGATGGCCCTGGGACCCAACCCTGGCTCCAGCTCTTTGCACCTGTATAATACGGTGACATTAATGCTTAGCTCTTAGATTTGTTGGAAAGATGAAATGTCATTGTGTATGTGAGGCATGAGCACAGTGCTTGGCACAGAGGTTATTTTTGTTATGATTTAATGGATCATTATTTTGTTTATTTTAAAGACATCATGTGATTTTGTAATATCATTGCAACATTTAATAAATTTTGTGTAATTTTGAGACTTGCAGAGCTGGCTTTTTATCATAATGTGAAGGTCCTATAAATTTAAGCTGATGTGTATAAAAATTTGAAAAGTGACTCTTGAATTAGGCTTTACGAAGTCAACAAAATAAGAGTTTAGAGTAGGACTAAAATCACATTTAGAAATGAGAAGAGTATACATTTTTTTAAAAGATTTATTTTAAGAGAAAGAAGGGAGGAAGAAAGAGAGAGAGAGAAACATCAATGTGCAGTTGCTGGGGGCTGTGGCCTCCAACCCAGGCATGTGCCCTGACTGGGAATTGAACCTGTGATGCTTTGGTTCACAGCCTGCACTCAATCCACTGAGCTATGCCAGCCAGGGCTTAAGGGTATACACTTTAATAGACATCATTATGCTCCACAAAACAAAGGATGTGGAGAGAGGTCTGTGTGTCTCTAGCTCCTTCTCATGCATGAAGTCTTAGTAATGTAGCTAAGGGACAATTCTTTGTCCCGGTAAATTGTGACCTCAAGCTGAGAGACCTGTTTATTGGGTCAAGGTTTAACTGTTTATTTTTTATGGCATATGATGTGTTTATTTTGTCTATGGATTTTGCTTATTTATATCATCACTGACTGCAGGGAAGTTTAAGAATTTCTTCAAGAAAACATTAGTTGTGTGATTCTATTTGATTCTAGACATTTATAAAAATAAAACAGTGGCTCTGCTCTTAAGAAGTTTACAATTTTGTGAAAAAAAAAACAGATGTATATTTTAATATGTCCTTAATTAAATCGTAAACTTTATATACTGTACCATTGTATACTCTGACAGTATATGTCTCCGAGATAAGAAAGGATAGGCTAAGCCCTAGCTGGTGTGGCTCGGTGGATTGAGCACTGGCCTGGAAACTGAAGGGTCATTAGTTTGATTCCCAGTCAGGGCACATGCCTGGGTTGCAGGCTAGCTCCTCATTAGGGGGTGTGTAAGAGGCAACCACACATTGATCTTTCTCTACCTCTCTTTCTCCCTCTCTAAAAATAAATAAATAAAATCTTTAAAAAAAAAGCTTTAAAACTGTAAGAATCATTTATTATTTTCATAAAACTTGATAAAGAAGAAGGGTTTGCTTAAGTAAAAGCCCCAAAATGAATTGGAATGGTAAGTTTCACAATGATTGTTGAAGTAATATTTAGACTTCTCTGTATCTTCATATTTATACTGTGACACTACTGTTCATCTTAGTCAGTATTAACACATCATATCATTTGGAATTAAAAAGAAGGATGCCACCTGAACCTGTAAATGCTTTTGGGAAAAGGTGACATGCTGTGCTGTTTATGCATGCTTTATGAGAAAAAGGTTTTTTATCTACCAATAGTTTCAGGTCCTTTTGAAAAGAGAAAAGTAAATGTTTCATCAAGAATGTGGGAAGCAGAACCATTTACCCTGTAATTTCTATTTGTTGTCTTGCCTTGATTTGGCAAAGCCTTATTAAAGAAGTTGAGAAAGTCCTCCAGTTAAATTCTTATGTATGGTAATTACTTAAACACACCTTATTGATGATATGATGACGTTTTTAGTCACCATAGATTGTTAAAATCAAATTATCAATATAATTACTTTTTGAGATATCAAAATATCAAACCTTTTATATGCTTCTACAGTTTAGTAATTGTTTCCTTAATAGCTTTTAGATAAGAATTAAAAAATACATATATTAAGTAGGTAGATGTTTTTGTGAAAATCAGTGACTAAGCATTAAATTAGTATTTGCAAATGTTTATTTTCAAAAAGTAAACACAAAAAGTAAAAAAAGCATTAGAAGACTGCTTAATTAGCCTATAAATTCTTTAAATTGGGGGAGATTAAAATATGAAATAGAAATAAAATAAATATTATGGAATTTATTACCATTTTCACAGATCTTCTGACAAAATAGCATCTACCCGTATATATACTACAATCCATCACAACTGTGCCCCACCAAAGAGCAAGGAGAGGTTAATAGCAGCCTAATCTCTTAAAAGATTATTTGTTCCATTGATTCTGGAAAATGTATATGTCATTTGATCTTTTTCAAAATGCATTTGCATCACTTGACCTCCCTTTATCCTTATAAGATATTTTCTGTAATGCAGGCTCTGCAGAAGCTGCCCTCCGTTTAGTCTGAAAAACTGAGTTGGAGATGCGGGGATAGTACCAAAGACTCAGAATTCAGTACAGTCACCCCCACCCCCCAAAGTACACCATCATCAGAAAATTAAAACTAAAATACATTTGTCACAGAATCGGTAGAAATAGATCATGGTCCCTCAGATTCAGCAGTTTTGATACTTTACCACTGCATGTGGTCTTTGTATCAAAATCACCTGAACAAGTTTCCCTGGTCAGGTTTGCTTAACTAAGAATTGTATATTTTGACCCATGTTAATGTGTAGATTTTTACCTTGGTTTTATTAGGAAGGAGAAGGAGGAAAGAAAAAAAGAAAAGAAATGGATTAGATTTGTGAGGTTTGAAAATAGTTACTTACTCTACAGTAAGTTAGGAAAGCTAGGAGCAATATAAGTATACTCACTAAAAAACATTGTATTTTTAAAGTATATGCTTAAATAATTGTCCATAAATACTGCAAATGCATTGAATGAGTAATATGCTTATGCTTATCATATAAACCAATATCATTCACTTAACTGCTTAAAAATTTTTTTAAACAAACAAGGTATTACTGGAAAAACTGATAGGTAATTTTATTGTATAGATTTTCTTACAGTTTATATTAATATGATTTTCACAATGAAAAAATGGCTCTGCAGAGTAAGGGAGAAAAAAATAGTAAAGGCAGCTAATGATAAAATTATCTTTTTATAAAGCTAGAACTTGGAACTCGGCACTGAAAAAGGAATTTGTCTACTGAACCTGACACAGAAAACTATTCCAGGTGCTGAAGACAAAGTGGGCACAGCATGGTGGGAAACGGGAGGGGAGGGAGGAAAACGGGGAGAGACACAGAGAAAGACGAGGGGTTGAGGGAAGGAGAGAGACTGATTCCTTGAATAAGGATTCCTTGAAATGACACTTAAAATTCCAAAAATCAAGTTATAAAAGTTTTATTTCTGATTTCAGAGGAGAAAGGAAATAATGTCAACTATAACCTAATTTCCTATAATGATCAGAAATGAAGAATAAAGCAAGTAAATTAAACAGTTCATATTTTTATATGTTGTAATATATGAATGTCAGCATACCCTAGTATCTTTAAGCTTTAGTAATATTGAAAATAGTATCTTACAAAATTATAGGGAATTATTTTTTTAGATTAAACCAGAAGATGTATCGAAATCAGAATTTTGTTGTTAAAAATGCACCTCATAATGTAAAACTACTCTAGCTATCTTATATCTTACTACAAAATGGGTTTAATTAAATAACTTTAGAAAGAAGCATAGGGAACCATCCTGGGACCATAAAAATAAAATATTTTATATGTGTGTGTGTGTGTGTGTGTGTGTGTGTGTGTATACATATAAAAAGTTATTACATTTTGCTTGCCTTCTTCTTTGCTTATGACTTGATGTTTAGATTACAAATTTGGTAAAATTAAATTAGTAAGAATTTGGGGTGTTTTTAAATCATACTCTACATGTTTCTGTATTCCCCAAATGCTGCTAGTTCCATCTTGAATAAATTTTTATGGTTTAAGTATGTCAATGACTGATAAATTGAGCCTTTATTTATGATACATTCCAATCTGAAATGTCACTAAGAATAACTGTAATGTAATGAAAAGTGTTCTGGAATTCCTAATTAAAGATGTTGACTACTTAATGTAATCAAAATAATTAACTTATTTATGCAATTATTTTCTACTTTTGATGATATTATAGTCAATAATTATCTTTGATATATCACAAAATGACTATTTAAATCTCCTAATTAGAAAAATTATATCAGCACATAAAGATGTACCTATTATTATACACATGTATACATATGAGTATATATAGATAAATACTATAAATGTTAGTGAAATTATGACGACCCTAAAAATTTAGAGGAATGACATTTAGTAGCTCACACATATAACTCAAATACCACATTTCTACAAATGTTTCTCCACAACTATAAAGGACACACGGACAAAACCAAGGCGGGGGTGGAAGCAAGGGAGGGAGGTGGGTTTGGCCGGGGTGGAGAGAAGGGGTGTGGGGTAAATGCAGACAACTGTAATTGAACAATAAAATAATTAAAAGTAAAATAAAATAAAAATGTTT
The DNA here is from genome assembly GCA_004024845.1 of Tonatia bakeri. NCBI lineage: Eukaryota > Metazoa > Chordata > Mammalia > Chiroptera > Phyllostomidae > Tonatia > Tonatia bakeri. The sequence continues at coordinate 199,864 of PVIA01002374.1, read as the reverse complement.
CTCCAACTAAACAGAATGTATTATTAATATCTGGAAGAATTTTACAACATTCCAGGCCTGTGCTTTCTTTCCTGTAAGGATCACACTGCACTCTTCCGTGGGGGAGCTTTGTCTGCCAAGCCCCCCGTCTGCCAAGGATGAGAATAAGGCTACCAAGACATGATCTGCTTGGGGAGAAAAAGAGGCTGATCTCTCCAAGGAGAAGGACCAAGAGTCTTTTCTTCAATGGCTTTTATTGGGTTCGTTTACACGAGAAGTCAGGTAAAGCTCCTTACTCATCGGCAGGAAGTATGGATCAAATAACAAGGAACTCTGAGAGCCTATTTTGAGTAAGGGTCAAAGAACTGTAAAACTTTGAGGAATAAACTTACTTCCTCCTTGGACCCTTCTCATTCAACCGAGAGCATTCTAAACAGAGCAGGTTTCACAGGATTTTACATATTCTTTCTTAGGCCTAATCACCTGGGGAACCCGCACTTTCCAGCACAGGGCTGCACCACCCTCCGTCATTGTTTCAGGCTTAGGTGGAGCAAGGGAAGTAAGGCAGCCAAGAGATTAGGAGATTTTCTCACAGACCATGAGGACTCAGGCTTTGTCAAAGCTGAGGGGTGAGAGTCCATCACCCCCTTTTGCTGTAGCTCCCAAAATCCTTCCTTGGGGGCCTCCCATGTGATCGTGCCTGTCTTAGGTCATTCTCCCTTTGGGGAATCTTACCCATCATTGGCTAACCGACCAAGCATTGGGGGCCAGGCAGGGTGAAGTAAAAGGAGCAGAAGCAGCGCCCCTGCCAGGGAGATAAGCTTGTCTCCTTGGTGGCTTTCTGTTCCAAGGTCATTCCCTCAGCTTTAGCCTAGGCGGGGGTTACAACTTCAGAAACTAAGCAGGGTGGTTCCCAACACTCTTATCACTACCTGGGTCATGCATCCTCAGCAACGGGGCAGCAGCATGCCTTTGGTAGGTGGTTTAGGGAGAATGCACAAGACGTGGGGCTTCCATTACACGGCTAAAAATGTGATTTCTATATGAACTTGCACTTACCAGCTGGGCACATCATGACTGAACTAAGCCCTCACATCTATCTATATTACACCTACAAAGAAGTCCTTGAGTCGATAGTAGTTAAACACAGACGAGTTTAAATCAGAGTGTTGAAGTTGAACGGATTATGAAGATTGTCCCTGTCAACATCTTGTTTTTAAATGAGGAAAGTGAGACTCAGAGCGGTTTGTGAGTGTAGGCCAATGCTACATCAGATGCTAGACCAAGAGTGAGGGGGTCTGGTTTGTCGCCTTTGTTCTGCAGCTGTGCATAGGTTTTAAAAAATGTTCTTAATTATTCTGAAGATTAGTCTGGAATTCAGTTTTCTCATCTGCAACATCTGAGTGGCAAAAATGATAATGACAAAGATGAAATATTGTAATTTGGAACAATATGGATGGATCTTGAGGATATTATACTAATGATATTTCACTTATTAGTCAGACAGGGAAGGATAAAAACCGTATGATTTCACTCATATGTGAATTTGTAACCTTAATTTCTGTAGTCTTCATTTTAGTTTTTCACTCTTGGCATTTTAAACATAGGATTTCGTAGTATTATTGTATTATACTTCAATTATTAATATATTATCATCTGTAATGAGATATGTAAAGTAGCAAATTTCCTTAGATTCTCTTATATCCTTTATAATTTTGCGATTGAAATATAATAGCACTCTGCCAATGTTTTAATTATAGTATTCTGAGTTTTTGTTTGCCCAGAGAGTTCTGGTTTAACTTACTGTCTGACATAATTAGGCATTCCATTTTACTTTCAAAAGTAAATTCAATTTGATGAAAAAGTGATATGGTTTCCTTAGTTATCCATCACTAATTGAGTCTCTCAAGTAAAGTATGATGATACATTACCCATCTCTTTTCAAACTGAGAATATTTGTGCTAGAGTTAAATTACTTGAACTTTATATTTTATCTATTAAATAAATTAAATATAAGTACTCTTAAAAGACTAAATGATAGATGCAAGAAGTCTAGGATTTTCTAAATGTAGATATCTTTTTTTGTGGGCAAGAAATTCTATTTTTTTCCGAAGCATAATTCAATAACATAGAGGATAATTTTGCCTCCCTGTTTCAGGAAATACCTAAAGAAACACAAATCAAAAACAACACAGTTCCTTAGTACCAAATGATGGTAGTTATAGTCGTACACACACAAAGGGTTATTGGTAACAAGATCTTTCTGAACTGACAGAGCCAAACTCAGAGTAAGAGTTAAGTTGTACCAATGGTTTAATACATTGAATTTCACTGTTTTCCTCTGTGTAATTTCAGATCTCCTTTCTGTCATCATATCCCCCAGTCTTTAATATTTTCTTTTCTAAATTATCTGTTGTTCTGTTTGCCTTTTAAATGTTCATTATAACAGAGTTCTATATGCAAGTCCATCTTTAGAAATATTCTTTATAAACATAATAAATATTTACTTTTTTATTTGTTCCTTCATTAGAAGAGATTAATATTTAGTTAATTACTGGATTCTTGGATTAGGCAACTTCTCTTGTTCCCTGATATTTTCTAAAATTGCATCAATTATTGTAAAGGTCCCTGATTAACCTCCATCTCTACTTCACGTCTCCTTTATACATCTTTATACATCACAGTGAAGTGTAGACTGGCTCCCTGCTCAGAACTCCTTGGTGGTTCTCTGTTGCCCACAAGGTACCTCGTTGACTGGCTTGGGTGTCTGCTGGTATCATTCATCAACTAAGAAATAAAATAGCAACAAATAAATAATTTTCTGAAGAGTGGTTGAGAGAGAAAAAAAAAAAGAACATGATCTTAGTTAAGATACACTTCTTGAAGATGCTGTTAGTAATTCCAGATAGGATTTACCAGCACTTTCAGTTCTAGAATAGAATTTGTAAGGCATTATGAATGAACTATAATAGAGAGAAAATAGGGACCATCAACAAATAGTAGGTAATTAAAGCTATGGGACTGATTGCCTTATAGTTCTATCGCATTCTATCATAATGTGAATGACTCTGCCTCACCATAAAACTATCATCTCTTTGAAAGACAGATTTTTCTAAGAACCTAGTATAGACTCAAGAACATGTCATTCATAATTATTATTTTTGCTGCAATGTTACATTAATTATTTTATGTGTAATATAACTAGTGATTTTCTTTTAGAAAAATATCTAATGATATAGCTACCAAATATCCTATTCCATTATTTTAAAATAGAAACTAGAAATGACAGAAGTGTGAGCTTTGGGAGACTGAAGGACTGTCTGTAAAAATAAATTATGGTTGCACCAAAAGTTTTAATCACAATTTGGTATTTGGCTTGAGGATTATTCCCTCAACCTCTCACGTGTGAAATTGAACTTCTTATTCTGGTTTGTGTGAGGAAGCCCGGAGCTCACACCTGAGCGCCAGACTGTTTGACTGTGGCAGTGGGGCTGTGATCCTTCCAGTCTTTCTCTGTATCTACAAGTTATTTGCCATATGTTTAGTTTCCATGGAAGTAAGTGGCAATTTCTTTCTGTTATGGCTCTGAAGTTCCTAGTAGGTCTAAAATCATATGCACAATTATATGTTGCCCTTTTTCTTCAAGGCAAACATTATGAGTAAGAAGGCTGTTTTTTAATACTGTAGGAAATATAAATGCGCACCAAAAAAAAAGAAAAATTTGATCACCAGAGGCTTTGACCCAGTTAAAGCCTTTAATTTTCAAATCTTAAGCTCATAGAATATGAGATAATATAACTAGTAAGAAACATCTAGTTAAAGCACAAATCAGATGTCTGAATTCCTCTGTAGCATTTAGTAAACAGTTACAAGTTTTTGTACTTTGTTGTCCCCAGGAGTCATTTGGGGGTAGGAAAGTGTCATTGTCTTAGTTCATACTTCAGCCACAGCAACTCCCTATTTTCTACAAATTGACCTTCCATGTAAGTTTTCACTTAAATAAATATTTCTGAATTTAAGGTTATCAGAGAAATGGCTGAATAGTAATGCTCATCTGAAAAACCCCGTTTTCCATGGACAGGTAACAGGTTTAGGGCTTTCTTCCTTCCAAGGAGGTGGAATCTTTCTCCTCTGGCTCCTTCCCACTGATCTTACTTCTATTCCAGAGGCCCTAAGGAACAGCAGGCTGACTCCTCCTCACAGCAGGTTTGTTATTGTGTTACTATGTCAGCATTGGAAGAGTTGTCGCTATGCTGTTCCCCTGCAGAATCAGCTTCCAGATGATTTTCCCCAGGCTCCTCCTTTTTTCTTTCAGCTAGCACTTGTCTTGTGCGGAAGTTATAAGAAGGGGGTGGATTTAATTTGGTGAACTTGCAATCCAGTTTCCCTATGACTCTATTTCCCAGTTTTTTATCTACTTAAAATTTTTCCCAGTACATTATCTACATACAATAAGCTGACATTTTACATATTTATATACTCATGATATAGCACCCAAACAAAGATAAAGAGCGATTCTATCATTTCAGGTATTTGTGACTTTCCAGTCAAGATACATCTCCTTTCCTATGAGTAAGCATTATTAGAACTTCTATTACCTGTGCTGACACTTCATAGCAATGACATGACATAATTTGTCCTCATTCGTGCCTGGTCCCTTTAGCTACATATAACGTGTATTTTTTAAGTTTGCTCGAGATTATTAAAGTATGGTGCTTACGACTGAGTGCAAAGAGCAAGGTGCGTTCTGAACCATGCACAACAGTGGATTAGCACGTCCTCTGCAGTGGGTAGGAGTTGTCACTCAAATTTTGTGGTTGCGTAACATGAATATGCGGAACTGTAATTGTGACGCTCAGTGGTATAAGGTAATACAAAACAATAGGACCCAAAGTAGAGAGGGGCTTGCCTCTAACCCCAGAAGATATTCAAAGTTAAGTCGAAAGGTAAAGAAAAAGAAAAAACTATGTAAATCATAATGTGTGTCCCAACCCAAACAGAATCTGCCTCCTCCCATTGGATAAAGACTGCCTAGCTCTCTTGGTTCCAGGAAATCTAGGTCTCTTCTAACTTTTAGTAGCCATACCATACTTTCCCTACTGTTGAAAATGACAGTCTAGTCCTGGCAGGTGTGGCTCAGTGGGTCAAGTGTCTACCTGCAAAGCAAGAGGTCGCTGGTTTGATTCTCAGTCAGGGCACACGCCTGAGTTTAGGTCAGGTCTCCAGTAGGGGATGCTTGAGAGGCAACCACACAATGACGTTTGTCTCTCTCCTTTCTCCTCTCTCTAAAAATAAATAAAATCTTAAAAAAAATAAAAAGAGAAGAAACTGACAGTCTAAAAAGGGGTCAGTCACTAGATAGTACGTAATTATCATACTAAATCACCCAGTCCCTTACCTGAGTTTATCCAGTATTTTTCATTTCTATGTTTTAGGATTATGTGACCTCTTCCTTTCACTGCCTATTACCTTGGTTTAAATCGCAGAATTCTCATTAAACATCATATTTTGTTTTCCATCTGATAGATTCAGCACTGTTAGGTATAATAGATATATGCAAATGACAGAAAGGATGGTATTGCATATCTTGCTTCCCTCCCTTACCTTCCCCCACCAATCTTTGTTAAGAGCACAACCTGAGCCACTGTCCTCAAGAGACACTGTTTCCCAGTAATTCTCCCTTCATACTGCATAAAAGCCCTCAGCAATGAATGTTGCATTACCAAGGATTTTCCACTATCCCTACTTATTGTGGTCTTCTTTGGGCCTGAAACCATTTACTTGTTTCCCGAGAGATTCTAGTTTATGATTTACTGACAATGCCTTTAATAACATGTCTGCCAAATTTTCTGGTAATTTTAATATTGCAAGGATGGTCTTTTTTAATTCCTTTAATGCCCTGGTTTCTAAATTCCCTGACCTTTGCACTCCATGTGACCATGACCTCCAGTCTCCCTCAGCCACTCACTCTTATGACCATACTCTTAGAATAGACCTTGACATTATCTGTCACTGCAAACCATGTGCAACCCCACTCTCAAGCATTCTACTCCTACTTTCCAGGTCACTTCCTGTAGTTCACTGATTCCAACAATACTTGGGCCACAGCAAAACCTAGGATTCATCAATCCCAACACTTTTTTATAACCCTTTCCCTAATGATGTTCCCACTCCCATATTTCCCTGTTCAAATTCTTTCTGCCATATCCACCATTATATATCTTTGTTCCATATACCCTCAACCACTATATTCTTCCCCCAGTTAATACATTACCTTGACAGAACCCCACCACTGGTTAAATCCAACTTTTGCTTGCTCCGCACCTCTGTCAGTGCGGCTCAAAGTGGCAAGAGAAAACCTCACAACAGTGTTGACAAGTCTCATTTTAAATTCATGATCACTTACCTTAAATGGGACATAAGTGTTGCCTGGCATTAGGCAATCACTATATTTTTTCCTTTACCACTACTTTATATCCTTTTTTCTCTCCTCACTCTGCTATACTTTCCATATACTTACTGTCAGGTCATAGGCCTGCTCCTTCTTTCACTAAGTTAAGGGGATAAGTAAAGAATTTCTTCATGCTCTCACATCCCCCCACCTCCCTACCCCTGTACCCTGTCTTCTCTGTGCTTTCTGTATACCCTGGGCCTGTGTATTCGCTGCTCCTGATGCCAAGCCCTTCTCCTTAATCACCTAAGGACATTGTATCTGCAAATCTATCCTCTCACCTTATTGTAAATATTTTCCTCACCTACTGAAGGGCATCTTGCTTATTTCCATGTTTTGGTAATGATGAAACAGCTTGTATAAATATTCATGTGTAGGTTTTTGTGTGGATGTAAATTTTAATCCCTTTGGTAAATACCGAAGAGCATAAATGTGGGATCACAAGGTAAAACCGACTGTCTTTCAAAGAAAGAGAAACTGCCAATTCTCCTTCAAAGTGGCTGCACCATTTTGCATTCCCACCCGCAATGAGAGAGAGCTGTTGTTGTTCCACATTCTCTTTGGCATTTGGTGGTGTCAGTGCATTGGATTTTGACCATTCTAATAATAGGTGAATAATTGTATCTCATAGTTGTTTTGATTTGCAGTTCCTCAATGATATATGATGTTAAGCATATATGTATATATACACACACAGTCCTTATAACTCAATACTCTCTTTCCTAACTTTATTTTTCTTCATTGTACTTATAAATGTCAAATATACAATATGTCAGACATACTGATCATTTCACTTGTCAGATCCTTTACATACTAAATTCAAGAAGTGATGGGTTTGGCAGAGTTATGTTTTAAGCTATATCTTTAGCACCTAGAAAATCAATGTTTAGGCCCAACGGCAATAACAGGAGGGAGCCCTGCTTCCCACAATCTTCTCAATAAGCATTTGATCAAAATGAGATCTTTAATACGGCAGATTTTTAAAAACTACCTACTTGTTTAAGTTTACATTCCCCTTAATATAAGTCTTGACAAATACAATTTTATGTTAGGAGTCAATGATATTTTAAGTGAATCGTCCAGTATTAATATTCTCTAAAAATACTATGTTATCAATCTCTGTTTACTGATTTATATTGACTTTTATATTAAAACTAGGCCTCATATGCTATGAATTAAAAACATTTTATCTATTTGTCATTTGAATTATGTTAATGCATAAAATTTTATCTTTTTAGTTGAATTGATCAGTATATTTATTAGTTTTAGAAATCTAAAAATTCTTCCAAGTTTTCTTCTTACATTTTATGGTGTATTTTTTAACAATTGAAAATATGTTCCATTCTTATTTATTTTCATGTAGGGTATAATGTTGGAATCCAAATTTATTTTTACTTTAGATTCCTACACAACTAGGATACTAACATTTATTCATTTTTTTCTCTACTTATTGGAAATACGACCTTTACCATCATCTCTGTGTATACAGGTTAATTTCAAAACTGTAATTTCATTCATGAATCAATGACACATTATTTTAATTAATAAAGCCTTAAAATATGTTTTAATATCCTGGACAGCAAATACTCACTCATCATTCATGCCCAAAATTGTCACAGGTATTTTAGCAAGTACATTTTTTGAAATGAGTTTAAGATTAGCTTGTCATATTTTAACAAACAAAGGCACAAAGGCTTAATGTTATTTAAGTTAAAATAGTGGGTGAAGAATTGCTTTATATCCAATATTCTAAATAGAGCCTTCAAAAATATAAAAATATAGAAAGTGCTTACTCTGAGTCAATTGATCTGTTTTCTAATGCAGATTGAACATTTCTGCACTACGTAATTTTGAGTAAGTCCTTAACCTCTTTGAGCTTCTTTTATCACCTGTGAAATGAGGGTAAGGTTTTAATAATCTCATAACACTGGCTGTTAGGAATAAATTAGATAATAAATCTCAGTAACTTGGCATATGGTACATAGTAAGCATCAGCTACCATTATTAGTAATACTTTGTGCTTCCATTTTCACAGATAAGAAATGTGAATAAGGACATAATAGAAAAATACTGTAAGCTATCTATTTTTGCTGTTCACATAAATCAAGATAATATTATATGGTCGACCTTCATTATTTGTGGATTCCATAGTTACAAGTTCATCTACTCACCCAAGTATATTTGTAACCCCCAAATCAATACTCAGGGTGATTTTACATCATGTGTGATACAGATATGCCTTTGTGTATACGTGCTGTGGAAAGTATGAATCGCCCTTCTTCCTGGGGTGCAAAAAGGTGCTGTTCTACCTTCAGCTCTCATATCGTGAGCAAGTGTCTTTTCTATGGCATATGGCATAATGCCTCTTTTGTGCATTGTTGTGCTTTTGCCTGGAGATGTTGTAGCTCTTGGTGACCCCCAAGCATATTATTAAAGTGCCCTCTAGTCTTCCTAAGCACAGAGGGCTGAGTGCCTTATGGAGAAAATACCAGTGTAAGATAAGATTCCTTCAGTTCTGTGTTTGCTGTTGGCTGTTGAATGTTAGTGAAAGAACAATATATACATCCAGAAAAAGGAAGAGGAAATTCAGTGATCTGTAGGGTCTGTCCCAGAAAGTAGGAAGTGCAAGAGGAAGCTATGGAAAAGGTGAAAAAGTGGTTAAACGTGTAGACTGATGAGATCACTGGTAAAAAAAAAAAAAAGTTATGCTGTCAAGCTAAAAAGGTCAACAGTCAAGTGTAAGGATCAAGAAAATGGTAAATTCTTCTCAGCAAGCATTTTATTATAAATGGTACATATGATTAATTATTTGTAAGAAACACCTATTAAATATATGGGGCAGAGTAAAAAAGTTTAGAGTTGTTCACACGGAGAAGACGTGCAGGTTATGATTACTGCAATAGACTTATTAACTCTGTGTTTCGCATACTCACAGCTGTGAACCTACTTTTGGCCACCTCTGTAGTATGTAAGGTATCTTTAAACAGAAACATATATTGATCAGTAATGGAAATGTTGTGACCACAGAGGTTCACAGGAACCTAACCTTGTGTTTGCTCTAGAGGTGATATAGTTCAGTGCCCACTAATTCAGGGTTCACAGTAACTTTATACATAAGTAATAAGAATAACATGTACTTAAAATTTATAAACAATGCTCAGCAAGTGTTTAGGCCACTCAGAAGATTCCTTACTTTGTATGACCTTTAACAACTCACGAGAGAAGACCACGTAAAAGTTGGAGGTGCTCCGTCTCACCATTGTATATCATACTCTGGTGATGCCACACCTCAGCAGATGCCCTGCCTGCTTCCGAGTAAACAATAGCCGGAAAATTCGTTCATCCATTCAGTCTAAATACATCTCGAGACTCTTCTGTAAATTAAGCACTGTGTTGGGTACTTTGGATACAAATATCAATTTGATGTGGTTTTTGATATTAAGAACCAGCAAAAATGTTACTATAGTGGATGGCAGGGAATTTCAGTGTAACCTACCTATTTTTAATGACAGAAAAAATCATTAACGTTAGAAGCTGTCACAGGGAGCCACATTAACTATTGAGTTTCCTAATAGTGCATGATTGAAAACATTTTTTATTTTATCATAGAAAGGTGAACTCCTATTAGAGATTAAGTTTTTATCTATCAATGACTTTAAAATTTTAATTTATTTTACTTTAAAAGAATAGCGTGTTGGTCTTTTTCCTGATTTTAAAATGCAATAATGTTGAACATAGAAAATTCTTAAATATTGTGAAATATGGAGAAGGAAAAATCACCAATAATGATTCACATATATTAATAAATTAATTATACAAGTCATACCTTGCAGTATTTGCCTTCCTCAGGGTCCCTTAGCATGATGTCCTCAAGTTCTATCCATGTCATCACAAAGGGAAATGGATTTCCCTTTTTCTCATGACTGAATAATATCCCACTGTATGTATGGATGGATGTATTCATGTACAGTATATCTTCTTTATGCACTCATCCACTGATGAGCACTTAGATTGTTTTCATATCTTGGCTATTATGAATAATGCTGCAAGGAACAAGAGAGTGTATATATATCATTGAGATCCTCTTTTCACTTCCTTTGGATATATACCATGAATTGAGATTGTTGGATCATATAGTAGTTTTATTTTTAAATTTTTGAAGAACCTCCATACTGTGTTTTTTTTTTTTTCGTTTTTACCAATTTACATTCTAAGCAACAGTGAATGCATCAGGGTCCCCTTTTCTCCGTATCCTTGCTGACACTTGTCATCTCTTCACTTGTTGATGATAGCTATTCTAACAGGTGTAGGGCAATATCTCATTGTGGTTTTGATTTGTATTTCCCAAATGATTAGTGATCTTGGACACCTTTTTATGTACCTGTTGGATACCTGCCTATCTTCTTTGGAAAAATATCTATTCAGTTCCTCTGTCCATATTTTTAACATGTACTTTGAATAATAACTCCTTATCAGGTACATGATTTCCAAACATGTTTTTCTCATTTCATAGGCTACCTTTTTATTTTGTTCATGGTTTCATTTGTGATGCACAAGCCTCTTAGCTTGATGTGGTTTTCTCATTTATTTTTGCTTTTGTTCCCTTCTTTTTGGTGTCAAGAAAAAAAAGTCATTGCCAAGATCAGTGTGAAGGAGCTCATCTTTGTTTTTTCCTAAGAATTTCATAGTTTCAAGTTTTAAATTTAAGTCGCTAATCAGTTTTGTTTTTTCACTTTCGAGTAGATAGATCACTCTGGCAGCTATGTGAAAGCAGGTTCCAGAAGGACAAAACCTGCTAGAAGGCTGGCTCGGTAACTGGGACAAGAAACAGTATGAGACAATCACCTAATTAAGAAGTGGTAAGGGAGATGGTGAGGGAGAGAGAGCCGTGTGAGAACTACTTTATGGAAATGAAAGTCTTGAAGACTAACACACTTTCTGAGTGCTTGAGTGTGATTTGTGAAATGCTAAATGATTGATTGTGTAGGTTTATGACTTCTCAGCTCAAACAATCTTTTCTTCTTTAAGTGATCTAACAGTCTACATTCCCGGAGAAGACAAACTGAAGAAAACACTACTTGTCAGCCCCAACGTTGTCAGCATAAACAGCACTCTATTTATTGTGCTACTTCATGTTTCCCTTGTTTTCAACTCTGTTGCTACCAGTAATTATGTAAGGTAAGGCTGTGGCTGTGGCCCTGACACTCTGTCTGGAAACTTGAAGAAGTGCAAATGACTTTTTGTAAATTGGTTGTTTTAGAGCTGGAAAGTCTGTTTTGAAGTTGAGAAATCTATTTTACAACATGTGGTTTGCAACGTTGTAAACCATACGTTGTAAAATAGAGATATATTTATGCCTTTAGACCTTGCTGTTTCTGGGGAAAAAGACTAAGAACAGTACCTATGGCTGTAATAATTTTTGCAAAGTTGCTGTGCAATGGTATTAGTTGGATGCCCTAGAAGAAAAAAAACAATAATAGAAAACCTTGTTGAAAAGGTATGAAAAAGAAAGTACTAATCTAGTAAACTCTTCAACATGATTTTCAGCTAGCTAGAGAAATTAGGCAGAAAAACACTCTTTCCCTCATTCCCCCCTAATCCACTCACATCAGCAAATTAGATCTTTAATAGCTTCTACGTACTTCTAAACGTATTTATTAGGAGGGTCTTAGAACAAAAAATGAAGTAAGGGCACTAGCAATCCATCTTCTTAACCTTTATTGTTGTTCCCAAGCCAGGATACTCTTGATGTCCTAGAGTCTGACCTTGAGATACACATAGTTGAAAACTAAGCCATGGCTAGAACTCTGCCACTGGGCCACCAATTTAGGAAAAAGCCATTGAGTTGAGTCAGTCATAAAATATCACCCAAATGAGCAGTATGTAAACCAAAGAAGCCCCAGCTTGTGAACAGGGAACAATTTCCTCATAAAAATTATTGTCCCCCTTGAGATACTCAAAGTCGGAACCTCCTATTCACTGGTTCCTCTTCACTGAAGTAGCAACAACCATAGCTAGAGCTCATTTTAATTGGGTCATTTATGTCTAGGGCAAGCACATTAAAATAATGTTTCTATTTCTAAGTAGTTTAAATGATTTATCTTGCCTAGTGACTTTAAATTTAGCAACACATGAATTAAAATAAAAGAAAATCTACAGATAAGAGCAAAATTTTATCACATTATTTATTCAAAATAGCACATTCTAAATCTAAATACATTTGAGTATCTCTGTTTCACACTTGCCAGAGAAATAAAATATCCTTTTAAGAAACCAAATCATAAACTCACACACGCTCATTACCATAAAGATGTTTTTGTAGGAGAAAATATAAATGGAATAGATAAAACTGGAAAGATGACATTTTTATTTTTCTAGAGGCCTCTGTCTGTCTAGAAATATTGTCTTATGAAATAAACACTTTTTCTTCCCTAAAAGGCTTGTGGCTCAGTGATCTCTTGAGACATCCCTGCTTCCTTTCTTTCCCCCTTTATAAAATAAAATAGTTTTTGCTAAGAGCTAAATATACCTAGTTCCCTAGTCTTTACTTAGTAAAGTATAAATTATTTGAAAGAATGAGTATGTTTTCTTTTAAAAAAAATTATTGAATTTATTGGGGTTATACTGGTTAACAAAATTCTCCAGGTCTCAGGTGGACAGTTCCACAGCACATCATCCGTACTGTGTTCTGTGTTCAGCACCCCAAGTCAGGTCTCTGCCCATCACCGTTTTATTCTCCCATACCCTCTTCCCACCTCTCGCCCTTTTCTCCTGGCAGTCACCTCTCTGATTTCCATGTCCATGAGTTCTGTCTCTCTTTTTTCCTTTTCTTCTCAATCCCTTTTCTCTACCCCCAGCAGCTGTCAGCCTGTTCTCTGTATCTATAAATCTATCTCTATTTTGCTTGTTAGTTTATTTTGTTCATTATATTCTGCATATGAGTGAAATCATATGCTATTAGTCTTTTTCTGATTGGCTTATTACACTTAGCATAATGCTATCCAGGTCCATCCACGATGTTGCAAAGGGAAAGATTTTCTTTTTCTGGCTGAGTAGTATTCCATTGTATGAATGTACCACAGATTTTTATTCACTCACCTACTGATTCTAAGAGGAGGTATATCAGAAAAAATATTGCTGGGAGAAATGTCAGTGATTTTTAGTGTCTGTTTTCTTCTAGGATTTTTATAGTTTAGAGTCTAACATTTAAGTCTTTAATCCATTTTGAGCTTATTCTTGTGTATGGTATAAGAAGGTGATCTAGTTTTGTTTTTGTTTTTTTATGTATCTGTCTAATATTTCCAACTCCATTTATTGAATAGACTCTATTTACCCTACCCCATTGTATTTACCCTACCCCTTTGTCAAATATGAATTGACTATAAAGGCATGGGTTTATTTCTGGGTTCTGGGTTCTGTTCCATTGATGTGTATGTCTGTTTTCATGCCAAGGCCATGCTGCTGTGATTACTGTGCTCTTGTAGTGGAGTTTGATATCAGTATGGACATGTCTTCTCTCTTCCTCCATTGATAACCATAGAAAAGTTGCTGAATAGTTTTCTTCTTCTTTTTATCACTAAAAGCATAAAAAGAAATTTTAGAAAAAGAGATAAAAAGGCCAAGTGCATCTTTAGTATTGTTAGTTTAATGTGTTCACTACATCAGCAAAAGCTTATTGAGTACCTATCAGAGGTCAAGTGAACTTGACACAAGGATAAAAATGAAATAAGACATGATCCCATTTTCTCTACCCTCAAGTTCAATGTAGAAGGCACAAAATAAGTCAAAATTGTTGTCATTCTGAAACATGCTATTGTAACGAAAACAAAAACAATAAGATTAATAAATCAATAACCGTTCAAATCATATGCAGCAGGGTTTTATCCACATGTATGTATGTTTCATATGCATAATCTCATTTTATCTTCAAACTATCTCAAAGAAGTAGACATATCTTCAGTTCACCTGCTATTATTTTCTTAACAATACCATCTTGTCTGAAGTAGCATATTTTACATTCCCTCATTTAACACGCACTGAGCACACATTACGTGTTTTCCTGTATGCTAGGTCTTAGAAACAAAAAGACGAGAAGAACCAAGTGTTAAACTTGGAGGATCTTATAGTTCTAAGAAAGAGAAAAACCATGAATAAATTATGCCAACATAATGCTGAATGTGCTGCAAATAGCAATATAAAAATGAAGCTATATGACAAAGGTCAGCTACATGGTTCAAAGAGCAGGAAAAGGTTTTCCAGAAGAGAGCACACTTGAGACACTATTTCACAGAAATGTTCTTTCTGTCCTGCCTGCCTATGGTGTCCCTACTCTGGCCCTCATGGAGTTGTTGCTATAAGTATCTCTCCACATACACCCTGTCCTAATCTGCTGAACTGGATTAAGAGTCACTCCTCGGGGTTGTGTGTCTTTGCAGTTTAGAACGATTTGTATTTATAATTTTAGTTCAACTTATTAAGTAGCCATTGTATTAGATCATCTGTTATAGGTCTAAATTTTACATTTCCCCAAAGGTAGAGAAGGGGTAAAAGAGCAGTATGTATAAAAACTCAATTGGTGTACCTGGCCTAAAACTAGCGGGGAAGAAGCCCGTTTTTTATAACAAATATCTTTAAAAAGCCTAATGTAAATGTAAATGACAGTTTTATGAAGTAAATGGAGATACTAATGCATTTATGGGCAGTGTCAAGAGTTCAGTGAAAATGGTCCTATATTTTGGGCTGTCTTGAGTTCAGAAAGCCTTGTAAGTAATTTTATAGATTTTTCTTGTTAAAAACCAGGGAAACGATACACTGCTTAATGTGGGTCAAAGCCTACACTTTATGTAAAGTGCACATACTATTTTACTACCAGGTCTAGGGATAAGTAAATATTTTAAGATTTTTAGAAGGAAATGCATTTTATTTTAAAGACAAGCTTAGCCTTAGGAATAGGTTGTCTTCCAAAAGTTCAAACTGCAAGTTAGTTATTTTGAAATTAGGGGGAAGAAGGGGAAGGATCAAGTCAATGAACAGGTACACAGGACCCATGGATGAAGAAAATAGGATGGGAGGAGGGTTGAATGTGGAAAGTAGGGGATAAGTAGGGCAGGGGAGAGTAATGGGGGAAAAATGGGGACAACTGTAATTGAACAAAAAATGTATAAAAGAACATATTAATTTATAGTGATATTATTATAAATAATGGTATTTTAAAGAAATAATACCTGACATCAAGGTTAAGTTTTTAAAATGAGATTGACTTTTTTTAATTTTTCTAAAATATGGGTGATAGAATAGTTTACTCTGACCACCTCCTTATTACTCCTGAGTCCAGTTGTATATGCACAGTTACTGTTCCCCAGGGACAAAGATGGACAGTTCAGAAAGAAGCCTCTGGTCTGGCATTTACAATAGGAGGTTCTAGCACTTCTGTGTGATGCTGTGACTGGCAAAGTCTAGAAAATTCCTTTGGTATTTCCAACAGCCCATATTTTAAACACATTTCTGGGGTTTGTCCATGAGGGCATTGAAAGTTTCGCTTCTCAGCGATCATGTTACTGCATATGAAAACTTGGAGTTATGTGACTTCCTCTGGAATGTCTCAGATTTTCTTCAGAATTTGACCCAGCTGAGACATCTTTAGACATAACCTGACCTTTACTGTCTTCATCCTATCACCTTGAATCAGTTTACACAGCATTCACTGGCTTAGGCACTGCTGCATCAGAGGTTACTCACAGTTCTAAATGAGGCATTTTTAGATGTAAAACAAAAACAAGTCACACGTTCCAGGAAATTCAGACCCATGGATTCTACTGCCCCCTCTATTCTCTATCCAGGGAATGCTACAGAAAGTTTAGATGTGATGTATGCTCCTTTTAGTCTTCTACAAATACAGAATTACTGAAACTTTGAGCAGTCCAGGAGCCATCTGAGAAGGCACAGTTCATTTGGTCTTGCAGAGCAGACATGAAGGGGTTTTTATACAACTCGCCATAAAGTGGCGAAGGCACATAGGTGGAATATTTTCTGACCTTTTGTATTGCCTTTTCTGGGGCAGAAATGGTTAGAAATGACAACATCTAGTTATAATTCTATTAATTTATCAATGCCAGGAAATCTGATCTCACCTAATAAATTCACTTTCCCCTCTTCATGAAAAGATAATGTCATACTTTCTCATCTTTCCTTAAATTACTTATTTTTGCCTTCTTAACTCTTCACCTCTCACCTTATTAACTGTCCTTTTCATATAGAAAATTAGTAGAGAAGACCCACATCATTTCTCTACCATTGGTACTACAACCTGAGCGGCACTGGTATCTGAGCATTTAGCCTTCTTTTGCAGTGTTGGGAGAAGTGCTTTGTTCCATGCTTCCACATGTGCTGCGGATGCTACTTCTTTTTCTTTTGGAAGAAATGTCCCTACAGCATTGTTCTTCCACTTCCAGTATCTCTTCCTTTCTACCAGGTCATTCCATTTTATACTAAACATGGAATAATACCATCTAATTAAAAAATATTTATGTACCACTACAAATACCACTATATTGAAAGCATGGAGCTCACTTTCACAGGAAAATCCCTTAAAAAGTTATTAATACTAGCTTACTATACCATACCTCTTACTTCCTAACAACCCAACCCTAAGCAAATTCCCATTCTCACCACCCCAACTGAAATACCTCTTTTAAGGTTATCTACGCCCTGTATCTTGCCTAAGTGAATGGCCAATTTTCCATCCTTGACATACTTGGACTTCAACACTAGTTGGCATGACTGACAACTCCTAAATGCCAAAAATATTTTTTCCCTATAGACTTCATGAGTTTTCAATCTCCTGCTTTTCTTTCTGCTTCACTGTCTCTCTCTTAGTCTTCTTTTCTCCTCTCCTGTCACATCTCTGAATTTTGTGATGACCAAGAATTTTTCCTTCTATTTTTTTAATTTTACACTAATATCTTTATTTTTAAATTTGAATTTTAATATACCTTCTATTATTTTTATACATACACTGATGAGTCTTAAACTGACATCTTTGACTCCAAGACACTCTCCCACATTACAGACTTATATATTTAAATGTCCAGTCAGTGTCTCAATTCAAATGCCCAATAGACACTGAAACCTAATGGAACCAAGATTAAAGCATTTATTTCAACTTCCACCTCCTGAGTCTCCTCCGTCTGCCCAAATTGTCCTCAGCCTATTAAATAGAACTGTCACCCATCCAATTGCTGAGATCAAATAATTAAGAGTAATCCTAGATTTCATTCTTACCCTTCCACCCTTTTTGGTCCATAAGTAGCCTCTTCTTTTCTCACCATCTCCAAGGTATTTCCATAGTTTATGGAATTATTGTAATACCTTTACAATGTAACTCCTTTATTTTAGCCCCTTCCATTTCAGTCCTGTGTACAGGAGCCAAGCAATGTATCTAACACACTCATCAAATCACATTAGCCCTGTCATAACTCCAGAATTCCCATTGTGACCAGATTAAAGAGCAAAACCCGGCATTGCCTGGGAGTTCCTGGCCTTCCTCTCCAACCTCATTCCACCCCTCTCACCATTGGGTGTAGCACATGCTGTGTTGGCTTCCTTTTTGTCCTTTTGGACAAAGCAAAGCTCATTCTTGCCTCAGTCATTGAAAACTTAACAATCTTTTTGTGTGAAACACTCATGGCTATCCGTTTTGTATGGTTCAAGTCCCAATTCACATGCTATCTTCTCACAGAGGCAAGTAGACTCTATCTTTTTACGTAGCATGTATTAGTCCCTGAAACTTTCTATATTTGTTTGTGTGCTATCATCTGTCTTCCCCTGTGATAACATGTGTTCTGAACGTCAGGGACTTTGTGTCCCACAACATTCCCACTGCCCAGACTCTGCTGGGCATATAGCACATACCCAGTGAGGGTTTGCAGCAGACTCTAAAGTCAGGTCACTATTCTCTATTGACAATATTAAATCAGCTAGCAAGCGTAATGTCTAGAAAGATTTCCCACGGTGATTTAGCCATCACTGCATGTTCCATTTTATGTTACTTAAATATTATCTGTTGGAAAAAGTACATAGAGCTCTTACTCTGATATAAGTATAGGAGACACAATTTGCTAATTCAATTTTTTCTTTTTAAATGATACTGGAAGATATGGTGAAGAATTTGGCTAAGAATCTACATGTTTCCCAGAGCAGTCATTAATTCAAAACAAATGTTCATATATTAAATTATTTATAATAGTTCTTGGTTCCTATAGCAGACCACAGAGCTCTGTTTAACATTTATGAGCAAGACCCCTGGATCTCTGCATGGACAAAAAAGTTTACAGTGGATGGATCCTCTGCAGATAATCTAGAGATCAGCAAGAAGTGGTAAGAACTGCCTCAAAGAGCAGAGTAGGGAGGAGGAAGAGGTTGTATATCTGACACTTTAGCTTAAAAAGTATACGGTGGGTCAGAGACTCCTGAAGCACTGTGTCAGGGGAAGTAGTAAAACAGAGGATATGATACAATAATATCATATATATTAACTGTCATATATGTATGATAAACATAACCTATATAATACCAGTTATCATGTAACTTTTAAAAAGTCATCAAAAGTAAACTTAAAAACATATAGGTATAAGCCTTTTGAACCCAGAGTCCCCCAGAACTACATCTGCAGACATGCTCCACAAATGTGTGAATTGCTGATCGGACTGCCCATGGGTCCACAGATGTAATTAGAATCCAATGCTACAGCAACTACACTAAATGGACAGTTATTGGGGAGGAAGGGGGAGGCTGAAAAGTCTACCTTTATGAAAGATAAATCCATCCATATAATTACATAAACCACATTTTTTAACATGAAGGTGAGAAAATAAAACAACAACAAAAAGAGATAAAGTAAAAAGGACCAGGTAGATTGAGTATCCACGTCCTAGCCTCAGCTCTGCCCCTAGCAAGCTATGCTCCCGTGAATATATTGCCAACTCTCTGGACCTCAGAGCTCTTCACTCTAAGATGTAAAGTCTGAACTGTATATTTTATAAGCACCCTAATAAAAAAAAGTCGATGTTCTGTGTTACCAACACAGTTATTCATCCAAGGAGAATCTTTGGATGAATAACTTCTGCCAGGAAAACAACATCATGCTCTGTATTCAGGATAGCAGATAATGCTGCTCGCCGGTTTTGAAAATTGGTGGGTAAGTCCCTTTCTCTAAATAACTGAACTTGTAATTTAAATATAAAAACAGGATTTATTTAAGTAAGTCCTATGAAGAAGATTTGTATTACATGTAATGTAGCTACTGAGGTGTAGTAATTCCTGATGGGTGAGTCCAAATACTGTCTCTAAAATACTATATGTGTAAATCTGAAATCTCTTATTTTTGTTAACAAGCCCAAATTTTCTAGAATAAAAAGAATATTGTGAAAGGCATTGGCAGCTAAACTTTCCCCAGAAATTAGGTGATCACGTGATGTAAGATGTGAGCTATGGGACCATTAGCGCTATGAAATTGCCACCTCTTATGAATGCTAATCTACCCAATGAAGGCGTGCCTTTAGTTAAGAAACATACATTCACTCTAGAAGGAAGACAGAGTTTCAAATGAAATGTATGAGAAAGATTGGACTTTTCATTATCAAAGTACTATGCTGGAAATAGTGATTATTTTAACTCTAAGTCATGCCATTGACTCTCCTTGAAGCCATTTAGTTTTAAAGCTGATTTACTGAGAGTTACTGTGAACTAAATGAGATTTAAATGACAACTCCACAGTTGACCTAAGGGGAGAGGAAAAGAGATTCACACACAACTCTGACCCTAACAAGTATTTACAGTCTACCCAATCTCCTTGCTGGACCATTTCTCACCACCTAAAATTTGTCACAAGCTGGGCAGAAGGTCATCATTAAAATTTGAAAAGTTTTCAGTATTGGTAGAGGAAAGTTTCGGAATGATACACCATAATTTAATGACTTAATAAAGTAGCTTCCCTTTTATTTCTTGATCTTGCAAAGATTCTGAATGCATTTATCGTTTTTGTTGTTGTTATAGTCAACAGTCCATGAGAGCACCCTTAGGACAGGGGCAAATAAATCCAGATTACTGTTTAGTAACAACAATAAGAAATATGACATAAATAGCTAGTTTCATTTCTGAAAATATGTCCCATTTGTAAACTAAACCCCCTCACACTGAACCAAGTAGAAGCCGGAAATCTTTCCACTGGAGGCCATGCTGTAAATGATTTTTTCTCTCTCAGTACAGAAGGCAACATTTATCACTGACATAGACTGAAAATGTTCGAGAGTTCCTCAGATAGGTGAAATACCTGGTTAGATTTGGCAGATTACCATGTACCCTTATCTTTAACTGTATGAGTTCCTACTCCGCCTGGTATACATGCTGCTCTGACCATGTTGTTTCAAAGGACACAGTATTTCACTGTGCTCCCACCCCCCAAAAAGATAAAAATCCCTTCCCTTGGTTTTCTTTAAAAGAAACTAGTACTTTCCTAACTTTTAAAAGAGAGCCAGTGAGACGTCATCGCATAAAGCACATACAGTTTGAATGTTTTGGCTAAAGTCAGTTACTGCGTAGCTTACCGGCAGGCCTCCAGGGCACCACTCCGGCGTAGACAGGTAAAAGGAAACTCCAGGTCCAAAGGTGTGTGGGCTCCTGCTTCTCAGGTCACTGTCTACCTGTAGGGGCAGGACGCTATCTACAAGGACTGGGAGCTCTCTCATCTATCCGAACTCTCCAAATTCCATATATCCCTCTGGGAATCTGGTCTTAGTAATTGCTTAGCCAAACTGCAATATCTCCTTCAGTGGAGTGTTTGCTATTTAGCTGGCATGCCAGATGAATGATTTTACCTGTGCAGGTCCATCAGCTCAGGGACTTATTGAAAATCACATAGTACAAGGTAGGGCAAATGGAGTTTTACAGTTGTCCCTCTGCAAAATAATATAATAATTAATAAATAATACAAGAGTAAACTCTGCGTTTCTCATGTTCATGACCGTAAATCTACTTTTGGGACAGCCTGTTTGAACATATCATGTAATCTCTTAAGTTGCCAGCTCTGTGAGTATTGGACTCTGTTCACTACTGAATCACTAAAACTGTGTACATTAAGTGGAAAACTGACGTTTCAGAAATATTTGGTGGCTGGCTGAAGGAACTGGAATTGTACATGTAATGTAAAAGGGAAAGTTGAGAAACTTTTTTTCAGCCTTAAATAACAGTTAGGATTTCAGGAGGAAGAAGTTTAAGTGAGGGTACTCCGATAAGGAAAACATCTTAAAGTTTTGGGATCATAATGGACCCCTGTTTTGGGAAGAGTGAGAAATCTTGTCTGCATCACATGTACAAAATTTTAGGACTGACTATATACACCAATCTTGTTATACTCCTTATTGTGTTATATTTGCTCAAGAAACCTAAAACCTTATGTAGTCATAGTTCGTTTATTGTCCCTATGGTTGGTTTTAGACCTTCTCTTCAGGGGGGTAAATAATAAGAGCTGTTTAAAAAAAACAGAAAAGCTTAAAAAAGATTGCAAGTACAGTTATTGATTGAAGTAAAAAGAAAGCATAAAATACAATTTATTGCTCTTTCCAGAGCAGGAAGGAGAAAAATAAAATTGGGGGAAGAAAATCAAACATCTTTCCCAGGTAGCATAAGACTACCCTAAAAAATTAACATAGGAAGTGATTGAGAAAAACCTGAAGGAAGGTTAGTAGGCAGACGTTTTAGATAATGTGACAGGGTTATTTAGAAACATAATGCATAAGTTGGTATGTAGACAGCATAAAAAATAAGTGGAATACACTTTGGATGAAGGCAAGAAATCTTTTGTGCTTTGTGAATGTGTGTGCCTATTTCATTCATCTCTTCATTTGTTCCCCCACTCTGTGCCATGCCCTGTACCAGTATATAGGGACACAGCGGGCAGTGGTGGTCCCTGATCACAAGCTCTCCCTCCAATGAGTGCAGACACAGATGACATAAATAATTACACAATGAACTACTCAATCACAGTGTACAAGGGCTGCGAAGGAGAGTTACAGAGTGCTATTGGAATGTTTCACTGGAAGATACTGACTTAGTCAACAAAATTAAGAAAGGCTTCCCTGAAGAGATAACATTGTCAAATGCAAGCCATCTGTGGGTGACTATTTCATGGTTGTTGCATGAGTATCCTCTGATAAATCCTACCATACTGTTTTGTTTGTATTTATTTCTTTACTTACATTTAGAGATGTTTAGATTTAGAGGCATCATAATTAAGAAAACAATACTTGTTTTTATTTTCTCTACCGAAGTTCTGTGGCTTGAACACATTGTAGTGTGATTCTTTATGTCTTTTCACTGTTACTGAGCATTCAACACGCTGAATGTTTCCATGGTGGATGGTTCTCTCAACATCTCCATGCTTTCAGGATGTGGCACTAAAAATAATAGCATTTGATTAGAAATCTGCAGGTTTTTACACTTGATACTTTAGCCAAATTAAATATGAATTCTGGCATAAATGTAAAAAAATAATTAAAATTAATAATGTCCAAGTACCAGAGATAGTTCCAATAAAAACAGAATTTCATGTACAAAATAATCTGACACACCTAGTATTTTTTATGTAATTTTTTTCTCTTGAGTTTAAGAAAACTGTAACAAGTACTCAGTTTATCAAACAACCATTCAGTAAAATGTCTTTCTGAATCATATCAATGGCTTTTAAGTAAAATATTCAATTATTGCATTTAGTAATATGTAATAGTTCTTAGTATAATTTAAAAAAATATTTTGTTGCTCTTGTTCATGATTTTACTTTATAAATTATTGTAGATTGATTTGTCATCTTACAAGTCAGTATTTTTTTTTTCCCCAAAATGGTCCTGATTTTCAAGGGTGCTCTTCATTCCTTGAAATGCTTCTATAACAAGAATTAAGATTGGGTATATTTTTACCATGATGTGATTACTTCATAAAACGCATCTCTAGTGACTTTTAGAAACATTTTGGAAGAACAACAAAATTACTACTATTCCTTTACTATATTCCTACATTAGTTTAGGAAAATGTCCCAAAAGGTGCCAAGGATTAATCTCTAGCTGAAACAAAGTCAAGGCACTAAGTCTAAAAAGCACTTATTTTGAGATAAATAAAATACGAATTAACTTAGAATTTATTTTTGAAAATGTGTAAAAGTAAGGTGAGAGTTGAATTCCATAATTTAATTCTATAAACTTCCACTAGTAATTAAAAACTGCTGTTGTGTTAGTGGTAAAGTTTTAATTTCTGAAAAAGTCAATACTTAACAAGTGAAAGATTATATTTTTATTTAGTTTTCTCTACAGCCTTGCATATCATGAGTTGTAGCCGGGCGGACGTTGACAAGTCCAGCACACTGTTATTTGAGGTTTACTGAATACAAAGATTAGAAAATATGTGGGCACTTTGTGAAAAGCATTGGTCTTTACTTTAGATTTTACACTTTCTCACAGGTCGAAAGCACTGTATTATTAAATTAAGCCTGTACTCGTTTAAGTGTCACTGATTTATCAGTTGGTACATTTGAAGAAAAATCAAGCTTCTGTTTTCAAAATGTTAAAGAATCTAGCAGAAGATCCGAATAACATTATCTTAGGTAATTTTCATTTAAATTTTTCCTGTGAACCATAGCTAGTATGGTTCAGTTGGTTGGAGCATCATCCAGTAAACCAAAAGGTTTCGGGTTCAATTTTTGGTCAGGGCACTCGCCTAACTGGCAGGTTTTATCCACAGTTGGGGTGCCTACGAGAGGTAACCAACAATGTTTCTGTCTCTCTCTCTGTATTTCACTCCTTCCCTTCTCCTCTCTCTAAAATCAATAATCATGTCTTCTGGTGAGGATAAAAAATTTTTTTGCTGTGAGTTTTTAGGTAGACAGTGTCTCATACTATGCATCTATTGTCTCATTTCTTTTCTTTTCTCCATCTCTGTATGTTTACAGACCTCCTTCAAAAGGTCTTGAATCTTTTGAAATTTGCAATTACATTTTACTTTGTTGCGAATTGCACTAGAGTTCCTTGGTAATGCTGTAGCTGATTTTAACTTAGTGACTTTCATTTTGTGCTATCAATTATCTGGGACAATGTCCAGAACTCAAGTGCATTACTCTGTCACTTAAATATCTTTTTACCCAATACAATGGACCCTCAGGGTATAAAAATTTGAAAGATACACTGGAATATTAAATGTTATTTCTAAGCTAAGGTGAAGGACAGTTTAGCAATATAAAAGATAAAGGGTAAAGATAATTAAAATTAGCAGATTTCAGGCTACAGTTGGACTGAATCATGCCTACAAATTGTTCTAAAACCACAAGCATGACTGTACCAATTAGCTGCTGTGTATGAACCATAACATTTAGTAATTTAAAATGCCACCATTTGTTTAGCATCTATGAAATTATTTGTCAGCTAAGAATTAAAAGAAATCTATTATATCTATTTATATAGTTATACAAATATGTCTCCCTATGTTAGTCTTACATTTCCTGATATAACTTGAGAATGTCGTGATGTCCATAAATTGTTAGGATGTAAAGCAAATGTGGCACAAAAGGAATCAGAGTTAAGAGAAAAATATTTGAACAAGCACTGCCAGAGAAAATTCACTGGGCATCCGGGACCTTGAAAGGGCTTGGTAGTTGTGCTAATTTTCAAATTTGTGCCTCTCTGTTCCAAACCTACCTTTCTAAACTTGGCTTCAAAATGTTCAAACTGGGACTCTAGAAGCCCATTTTTCCTTTGCATTTGGCTTCCTGTCAGACCCTCCCAGTAGGGGACACTAGAGGGAGACTAGAAGTCTCAGGAGGGAGAAGAACTCTGCTCTCTAAAAATGGCAAAACTTGGTGTGTGCAGGGTGGAAGGGAATAAAGGTGGGGGGAATGGGACAACGGTCATAACATAATCAATAAAATATATTTTAAAGATAAAAATAAAAATAAATAAATAAAAATGACAAAACTTGGATGGACCTGGAGAGTATTGTGCTAAGTGAAATAAGCCAGAGAAAGACGAGTACCATATGATTTCACTCATAAGTGGAATTTAATGAACAAAAACAAACAAAATAGAAACAAATGCATAGATACAGAGAAGAGACTGACAGCTATCAGAGAGGAGGGGGGTAGAGGTGGGGGGCTGGATGACAAAGTAAACACTGATAGACACAGGCAACAGGATGGTGGTCCCCAGAGAGTATGGTAGGGCGAGGTTGAAGAGGGTCAAGTATATGGTGATGGAGACTTGACTTGGGGTGGTGAATGTAGAATATAATATACAGATAATATATTATAGAATTGAATACCCCAAACCTATATGATTTATTAATCAATGCCACACCAATAAATTCAATAAAGATAAAAAATAATTTTTAAGAAAATGACAAAACTGGAGCTATTCTACTTCCAATACATCATGAGAAAGCAGGGCTTTTGGGGAAAAAAACAGTAAGGCTGGAAACAAGTGAAAGTCAACAGGAAAAAAGGGAGACCATATATGAGATGGACCAACTCCATATAAACTAGTTCATGCATCACAGGAGCTGAGCAGGTCTGTTGAGGACAGGACATTGTGGACATCACACATTCATAGGGTTGCCACGAGTTGGAATCCACTCAGTAGCATATGACACACACTGCTGTCATCACAGAAACACTTCCAGTGGCAACAGTGTCTTTCCACAGCAGCAGCTGACCCAGTTTGCAATTTTTCCAGCACTCGCAGCATAAGATTCACTGTCCCCTCCCTCAGAGATACCTACATTGATGGCCTGATGTCCCCTCCACATAGGTCTGAGTTCCTTCTCTGAGCTCAGAGATGCCAGCACCACTGCTTAGCCCCCCCTCTCCAGAATGCTGCTGTCAGACCCACGGTGTGCCTTGCAACTGATAGTTGGGCCTCTTAAGCCTTTCCATTACCTAGTTAACTTCATTTCTGGATCACATGTTTTCATTAAGTTGTTCATGCTCAGGAACCGATATGGTATCAGTCTGTTGCTGGTGGGTGTGAGCAGGCAATAAGCATTCCTGGGAAAGACTAGCATGGCCATCATTTTAGGTATTTAAGAAAATTTTTTTTCTGAGAGACTTCAGCCTAAGAATGGCAGGGAGCTACACAATTTGCCTCTGCTCTGCAGAGTAGTACCATTCACCTGTGACCCTCTCCTGATAGAGAACAGGATTCACTTGAAAATGGAAAGTGTTTAGTATTGGGAAAGACAGTCTGGAGAAATAAAGGCAGGAGATGACTTGAGAAGATTAAAGGGCATGATTATAAAAATGGACTAATTTAAATGGAAGATGTACACTGAGAAATAGTGGGAGATAAGCACAGATATAAAGGCAGACAACCTTAGAAGTCAGGCAGAGTTGCTGCTTGACAAACACCGCCACCATGGTATGGTAAAGAAATGTTTGAAATTAGTTTATACGTACATTATTTAATGATGATAACAAACAAGTCACCAATTCCACTTTAAAGGACAGACAGGATATAATTGGTGATCCTGTAATGGTTGCTTAATTTTAAATTGCTTATCATGTATTCTACTTGTCTTTCTCCAAAAAAATAATTTTTATAACAACAACAATAAACCCTAATTCAGTCCCTGATTTTACATTTCACTGGAGTGGTGTGAATGGTAGACTGATGATCACAAGCTAACTGGGCACCTGCTACAGGGTGAGAAGAGCTGAATGGACTACTATTGTCAGGCTATTTAAGGCTCACCCTGCAGAACTGTGGCAGAGATGCAAAGTACTGGCGAATGGTGTCTGGTTTGTTTTTTTTTTTAAAGTCAGGTATTAATGAGGACAAATGAGATTGAACTATTTAAAGAACTGTGAAGCTGCACTGGACCACAGAGACACCCAGTTGTAACACAGTGCCAGCACACGAAAAGAATAGCTAACAGTTAGCAAACATATACTAGGTGCCAGGGAACATGCTAAGTGCATTGTGTGGAATGATTAATTCAGTCATCATAATAACCTAGGAGAGGGGTATCATTGTCCCCATGTCACAGAGAGGAAAAAGAGGCTACGAGGTTTAGTAATGTCTATATTCAGAACCACAGATGCCAGAGCTCACTCTTAACTAGTATGCTTTAATTAAAACCCACTGAAAAACAAATGGAGTGGTTATATGCAGTAGAAGTCTTGTTCTCCCCTTACTTAATGTATGTTTTATATTATTTTCCATAGATATTGAGCTCACCATAGTACAATGTACTTGAAACCAGAGATAAATAATGCTTTAAATACATAGTACTTTAAAAAATCAGCTAAAACACTGAAACTTGATGAGAACAGGCTATTAGTAGTGATGATATAGTGCCTTAACTTTTGATAAATAGCACAACACAAGATCTTTTGAGCCACTTGGATTTTGAGAATCATGCTTTGGTACTCTAGGGAAAGTCTTACTATTTGAAAATAGCAAAAAAAAAAAAAAAAGAGTTATTCTGCTTCTCACAATTAATCATACAGAAGGATTCTCCTTAATTGGAACTACTGATTTCACAATTCAGGTCAATCTAAAAATCAAAACATATCTCTACATGAAAGATAACAGTCAAATAGTCATCTGCAAACACCTGCACACACATACACACATATGTGCACAGACTCACAGAATGTTAGAGCTGAAAAGGGCCACTGGAACCATCTTGTCCATATTCCCCAGTTTTGTATGTTTTACCCCGCTAGTTCATAGCTCCGGCTGTTATTCAGATACTCTGCACCACTCTGGACAGAGGCAGCTAATAAATAACCACAGCCACTCCCTCTCGTCTCCTGAGGGTCTCCAACTCCGCCTTTCAACCAGGCTGTCATAGTTTTTTATTTCAAGATGCCTAGATCCATCAGCTAAAGAATGAAATGGTATAGCAGGTTGAGCAGTATTTTTCAGGTTTCCAGTACCAAATCCAGAGTTGGTCCTTGTTTGGCCCTCTGCTTTTTCTAAATGTTAGTATTTTTATTGAAATTCAAATATAGTCCTTTATCTGTGCTGCAAAACACTAGAGTTAGATGTTTTAAGGTAACATTTCTTCCTCCCATAGACACTTAAATGTTTTTATTTAGTCTGTGCATGTTGGAGCACTTTCTCCACCTCGCTGCAGAGTTTATCAATGCCACTGTAACTCCAATGCCCTTCTATGGCACATTACTGTTTTCTTTAAATGTTTTATCTCCTCTTTCACATTTCTCCATTTTTTCAACTGTATCTCCTTCTTTTCTTTTTTCTTTATGACAGTATCTTCCCTAACAACCATGTGATTATCTGCAAATTATACCTTATAGTCATAGTTAAATGACTTGCATGTCTAAACCAGTTTTCCTTCTCTGTATATTATTTCACATATTTATTGAAACTAAAAATTTAACTAACAGTGATTCAAGAAGGATTAACTTGATAAAGAATGATAAAATTTTGAGTACACTGCTCAGAATCTAAGCATTTGAAAGAGCTTACATTTATTATGGTCTGACTTTAAGTGCATTTATTCAGTTTTCAACAAAGATGAAAATGGCCTAAATTTCTCTTGCTTCGTTTAATTTTCACATCAGTCATTTCCTTGATAAAACAACCTTGTTTTCCCCTCTACTCTCTCCTAAACCAATCAATGTTATCATTCACAATTTTAGGAATATTGAAAAGTAGAGAGGAAGAAATTCAGGGCTTGTCCATCTACCTACATTTATTTTTAGTAGGCTCTAAATATTCAAAGACATAGGTAATAAGATAACTTGTCTCAATATCTGCCTGTAACAACTACGTCAAACAGTGGTTATTTAATAGATTCTGCCTCCAATTACCATGGGTAGAGGGGCTTTTCTCACATCAAGCTGTTCCCTAACACCAGCTAAGAGTCTTACAATTCAGCTCAATTTTGACACTATTTACCTGGGGATGGCATCAAACCCCACAGGTTAAGGGCTCAGTCCTATAACCCCCCACTTCAGATGTCAATCTCAAGTCCAGGTTGTTCCCTGGGCCCTGACCTGCTGTCTATAAATCAGAGGCTCCCAACTCCTTCCTTGGGTTTAATTAACTTTCTAGAGCAGCTCACAGAATGCAAACACTTTACTTACTACATAACTGGGTTATAAAAGGTTGTAGCTCAGTAACATCCAGATGGAAGAGATGCGTAGGGGGGGTGATGTAGGAGAGGTGTGGAGTTTCCATGCTTTCCCAGGGCCCTACTCTCCCAGAATCTCTGCGAGTTCATCGACCAGGGAGCTCTCCAAACCCCACCCTTTGGGTTTTTCTGGCAGCTTCATCACATGGGCATGTCTGAGTAAGTCAGCGGACACTGACCGTTGACTCAACCTCCAGCCCCTCTTCCCTCCCAGGAAATCAGGGAGGGGACCAGAAGTCCCAATGCTCTCTAATCACCAGGTAGGTTCTTGAGGCAACCAGCCCCCGTCTTTAGGTGCTTCTCAAAGTTGCCTCATTAACACAAAAAGAGACAACTTTATGGCTGTCATCACAGGAAATTCCCAGGGTTTTCGGGGCTCTGTGCCAGAATGGGATGAAGACCAAATGTTCATGTATGGATGTACTTCACAATATCACAACCATTAACTATAAATTTGGAAACTGTATGAAAGTTTAGGAGAGATGAGGAATTATAAATATGATGATTCATAAAGTAGGTTAGTGTGTTGATCTCTTAGGTTGTTATTGTCTACCATCTCTAGGCTAAATATACTATTACAAAGATTTCAGAAATGGCAGCAGTCTGAAGTGTAATAATAACAATCTTTATGTTTTAATAACTATGCGACAGCACAGGATTCAGTGTCAGGTGAGTCTCTAAACTTTTATGTGGATTATCTAATTTGATTCTCATGCTAGCACTATGGAGTGGAAGCTATTACTATTTCCATTTTGTAGATGGAAAATTGAGACTTGAAAAAGTTCACTAATTTTCCTGAGTCCTCTTCAAAAACAAGAAAGACATTTGACTTCTCAACCTGTCCATTTAATCAGTAAGCTTTACATCTAATTCCCATTGAAACACTATGAGACAGGTAATATTCTGAAATTTTTATTGAAGAGGAAACTGTGTGGTGGACTCCGGCCAGCAGAGTACACCCTATGTGGCTGTTTCAGAGAGAATAAATGCACAGGCAACTGCAATCCTGTGGAGAAAAAAGGAAGGGCATGGCCACTCTCTCAAGAGGAGAGCGCCCCAACCCTTGCCTAGACAGGCTTTTATTGTTTTTCTCAGATTTTACATCAAAGAAAGATTTATTATCTATTACCTAGAATATTATTGTCTACATTTTAGATACAATCAAGGAAATGAAAATAACATGCAGAGGGAAATGGCAGTGAGCTGACTAGCTCTGTCCTTGGGCAAATTCACGCAAGCTTTGGAAATTACCTTGAAGATAAATAATACACATTTTTTGTTTTAGACCAGGGTGATGGATTTTTAGCAAGAGCAAGCCGTAACAGTCAGTATGCATTTTCTAGGCCTGATTCCCATGGGAAAACTCGGTTTGAAGGTCTGGCTCCTGCCCACCACCTCGCTTCTGTAGGTTTTCCATATAGAGCTGAGTCACATTTGCCAGACCAAAACAAGCCAGTCCCCTACAAAACTGGACTTAGGTTTTGTTACAGGTTGAATTGTGGTCCTCAAAAAGATATGGTGAAGTTTTAAACACCCCCCCCATACTTTTAAATGTGATCTTATTTGGAAAGAGTGTCATTGCAGATATAATTAGTTGAGATGAGATCATACTGGAGTATGGTGGCCTTTATCCTCTTATGACTAGTATCCTTATGTCAAAAGGGAAACTTGGACACAGAGAGAAAAGGTGGCCCTGAGAAGACAGAGGCAGAGATTAGATTTATGCTACCGTAAACCAATGAATGACTAGGGCTACTAGAAACTAGAAGAGGCAGGGAAGAATCCTCTCCTGGAGTCTTTGGAGGGGACATAGCCTTGCCAACAACTTAACTGTGAACTTCTAGCCTTTAGAATTGTATGAGAATAAATTTCTGTTATTTTAAGCTACTCAATTTGTGGTACTTTGTTTTGCAGCCCTGGGAAACTAATGTAAGTGATTAGGACTTTTGCTAAAGGTCAAGGTTTAATAAGTGGCAATTGCTAAAATACTGGTATTAATAAATACAACTCTTAATGTATTCTGCATCATCCAAACAAATGAAATTATGTAATTTCTAAGTCTCTAGTACCTTTTTTCATACTTGACCACAGCCTCTCACCATGACATCTGACAAAATCTGCACCATCTGTTCCATATAGAAGTTATACATGCTATTTTTTAAAGTTCATTTTCTAGGTCTTCTGCCATCTTGCTCCCTGAAGGACATGATTATATCCTTTCTCCTTTCTTCTTCTTGTATCCTCTTTCATTTACCCTCTACTGGCTCTCAACTTATAAGGATGCTGTTATTTACCCATATTTAAAAATACCAAACTGCTTTTTGTGCCACTTTTTGTGCCGGTCACCAGTCCATCTCTATTTTCCCCTTTTCAGAAAAATGGCTTAAGTGTTATATAGGGTATGGCAAAAGTAGATGGACAGCTGTGAGCACATGATGCAGAGTTTATTCTTGTCCTGTAATATATTAATTATTATGTTATTTTCCATATGGACAACTGTAAACCTACTTTTGTTCCACCCTGTGTACTATAGTGCGTTATATTCACTGACCTGGATTCTTCTTCTTAAAACTACTTGTATCACTACTTTCTTTCAGAACTGCTGCTATCCCAGCACTCCACTGAAACTACTCTGTCAGGACCACCAGTGGCTCCCCAGGTGCTCAAGTCAATGATCGCTTCCCATCACTCACCTCACTTTGCCCATTGTCACAGCCATGACACATACAGTTGAGAAGACTCTCCAAGACATACTTCAGAGAGTTTCTGGAGCATCAAACCATCTTAGTCTTCTCCTATGTCATTAGTCACTTCTTGGTATCTTGCTACTTAATTCTTTCTCTTCTGTTCCCCTTCATGCTGAAGTGTCTCAGGATTCAAGCTTGTTCTTGGCCTTCTTTTCCCTCAGTCTAAAATACTCCCTTCCTTATCTCATCCAGTTTCATTCAGATTCTTATGACTCCCAAATTGATATCCTCAGTCTCAACTACTCTTCTAAGCTCTAGATTCATACATACATCAACTGCTTTTACCGCTGTGTCCTTAGCATCTTTTCCCAACATAGTCGCCAGAGTGGTGCATGCCACTGCCCAACACACTGCCCTGCAATGGCTTTCCATTTGACTCACTGTAAAACCTAAATCTTCCAAATGGCCTAGAAATCCGTCCAGTCTCTGAACTCATCTGCCATTATCTTCCCCACCCTCCAGTGACTGCTCCTGCATTCTCTTATTTGCTCCTCCTTGAATCAGTCTTCCATTCTCCCAATTTAGAGCTCTCCTCTGGCTTTTTCCTCAGTCCAGAATGCTTTTTTCTCAGATGTTTGCTTGGCTAAGTCCCACATGTCCCTAAAATCTTTACTCAGATCTCACCTACTCAGTAAGTTTTCCACAGGACACCTTACTTGATACTACAAGCTGCCTCATCAGCCATGACCCCCAAGCCCCTGGTTTCCTGTCACACATTTCCTTCCTGCCATAATAATTCAATATACTGCACAATTTAATTATTTATTAAGTTCTATTTTTCCCTATCTTTCTATGCAGAAATGATAGCTTTTTAGGAGCAGTGTTTCTAGACTGTTCTGACCATTGATATGCCCAGATCCTCACATATTCTAAGTGCACAGAAAGCATTTGTTGAATGAAGAAACTATAATAAGTGATGTCTGCATTTCTGAATATTAGTACTGATATTAAGATACTTTTTTACTTCAAATATAGAAGTAACGAGTTCTATAGGAAATATGGGCATTTCCATAAGTTTATACTGACCTACTTTTTATATCACCTTTATAAAAATAATTATTGGAAAAAATATGGCAATCGTATATATTTTCATAAATATTTATTGTTTTATATTGTTCTCAACTGGATGAAATTTTTTTCCTTAGGTCATTTGTCTGTCATTAAATGAACAATAAAAATGTACCTATTCTGTTTTGTGCACTGTATTCTTTAGTGCATTTCATAGCACAATCAATACCAATTTACATTAATCCACTACTAATTGCCTCTACCAAATGAGACTCCAAAAGTTTCCTCTGAATAAATTGGAAAAAATGGTAATAAATGTTCAGCAAATCTCAAACCATAATTGGATAGCTGTGTCCCCAACTGGCAAGAAGTTGTGTGATTGCTGAGTGTAATCTTATTTATTGATTTCCTTCATTCTAGAGTTGGTGAAGGGCAAAAACAGGAATGGTTAAATCAAACTGTTGAGATTTATTAATAGAAAAAATGTGTCACATCTCTCTGCACACCTACAAAATTGCTTATTTGCCCTTAATGTATTTTCACACAGTGTTTTTATTTGGAAAATAACTACAAGGACACTTTTCAATACTGTTTTTCTCTTTTCTGTAAAAAAATAGAGTTTCACTTCTGTTATATGTTATGACTCATGGTAAAAGACATGATTAGATAATTGACCTGAAAGTATCTCATGATTCCCTCCAATCTTGATTCTTATAAGTTTTAATTTCTCAGGTAGAGTGATTCAGTCAGAGACAGGCCTGGCAAAAAAAAAAAAAAAAAATGATAGGTTCAGTACTGGAAATCAAAAAAAGCTATCAGCCAGATATTTTTCCAGAGGGTTATAAAGTATGGTGATCAAGTTTTCTGTTTCTGCATATTCAAGCTAGAGGCATAAATATATTTATATATTCTCTTTAGTTACTGGGTTCATAGGAGAATTTGTTTGCATTTCATTTAACTCTGAACTTAGAATTTTAGATTCTGTGTAAGTTTAGAGTGCAACCAGACATTAGTAAAAATCAAAGTTGCAATGATTCTAGATAAACAAATACCATTATGTGTTTATCAAGAGATTCATTCAGAGCAGTTTTATATTTTGGACTCTGGGTAGGTAATATGTACAGCCAATCCTTAGGTTTATTCTATGAAGATAGTGTTTTATAAGAAGATACTCCTCCATGCCAGTTCACTCTTGGCAGAGTTTACTTGCACCCAGCCACTACAGTGATTTTTTTAAATGAATTAAAAATATAACTGCAGTGCCAAAAGTGCTGGCAGCAGCTCTTTTAGCAGCGGTGATTGCTTAGACTGTGCCTTTTTGACATGCAGTTGAATCAGGAATTCAATATATATGTATGTATTAAATAGAAATAGGTGATTGACGTATTTATACTTGTCAATTACCTATTTATATGGCTTGAAGCTGCCTACAATAGGGGGAAATTTCCCTGTCTTCACTGATATAATACCTTATTGAACAGGCTTTCTCTGTCATCCTCTGAGCAACCTGGTCATCATCACATGACTGTCCAGATGCCTTGTGTTCTGTGTGTCTCTCATGGAGCTCTGAATAATTAATTCCCCATGAACCTGGCACCTTAAACGTAAAAACCAAAGAGTTATTTGAGATGTCCAGCCAAGCAGAAAATATGTTCTTAGATTTTCCCATTAGAAAGAAACAGAAAAATATCACTGTACTACTTAATTAATGAGATAGAGTACTTGTTCCAAGTGGCCAAATGCCCGAATTGTGTAACATTTAGAAAATAGTGCTGTTTTACTATTTTTAAATGTGGAAGAAAATATAAATATGGCTTAAGAGATTTTGAGAAATGCCTGTTTAATATAGAAAATCTCCGAGAAAGTCAAATACTGCATGATTTCACTTGTATGTGGAATCTAAAAAACACAAAATAAACAAACAAAAACAAACCCACACAGAGAACAAACTGATGGTTGCCAGATCGGAAAGGGGTGGGAGATGGCTGAAAAAGGTGAAGGAGATTAAGAAATACAACCTACCAATTAGAAAACTAGTAACAGGGGTGTAATGTACAACATAGAGAATGTAGTCAATAATATTGTAATAACTATGTGTGGTGCCAGATGGGTACTAGGCTTACCGTGGTGACCACTCCATAGGCTATATAAATGTCTAACCACTGTGTTGTACACCTGATACTAACATAGTATTATATGTCAGCTGTAATTGAAAAATAAACTTAAAAATAAAGTAACAAAATATTAAGAGAGAGAGCACTTGTAAGAATATTATAAAAGATAAGGTGAAGTAGGAGAGACTGCCTCTCTATGCAATTAAAAGAGAAAATAAATTCTAGAGTAATACAAGTAAAAAAGTCTAGGGGATAGTGTCTGCATAGTTGCATTTGATTATTCTCTTTATGTTACAATAGAAATTCACTCAGAAACAAGACAATGTGAGAGATGGTGAAAGACTAAACTGGCCGCTTAGTGCTCATTCTCCCCCTTAACCCTCCCCTCCCTCTACTTATAATGAGAACAGACAGCAGGGGAGTCCAAATCCACACTCTGATTTGTTATTCACATAACAGCAAAACCAGACAATGGACTGCTTTTTATTAACTTAAATTTGGAGGTTTGTTGCAATGTGGTTATCCTGAAAAATCAAATGTATCTCAAGGGAGGATGCATTTGACTCTTTTCACCAGCACAAGCCAATCAGAAGTGACTCTTTCCCTCAAAGTTTTCTGTTCTAGAAATAGAGTACCCAGTAGGGAAAATGAAGGAATACCTGGTCTTATTGGAAACAAACAAACAAACAAACAAACAAAAAACTATGCACTTCATTTTCTTTGAGTTAATGTGCCTCACAGTTTAGCCCAGAAGACCGTGAGTGATCCAGGGCTAGCAATTACCTGTTGCTTAACTGCTTGCCCTTTGCATCAGAGCATCCCCCCCAGTGGAGTCCATGAGACAAGAAGCAGAAGTTCTGAGAACCAGCTTCCCTCACTTCTCCATGTGTTTACTTGTATGGTCCACTTTAACAAAATACACTTAAAAATCTGATTCATATTGGAGAGCTGAGTTATGAAGGATTTGCATGCTTTCCTACAAATAACACAGGGCTGTTTTATAGCTCTCAAGCTCCATAGAGTTGGATAAAATTATTTAGCTTGAAAATGTTGGTTTACTGAGTATTTTATCAGACACACTTTGTAAAGTAAGGCACAGAAGGCAATATGAAAGGGCTACATGCTACAGGATTCCAAATAATGGGCATTCTGGGAAAGGGAAAACAATGGAGATAGTGAAAAGATGAGTGGTCGCCAGGGGTTAGGAAGGAGAAAGGGAAGACTAGGCAGAACACAGAGTATTTTTAGGGTTAGTCAAACTATTCTGTATGATACTACAATTGTGCAAGCCCATACAATGTACAAAACCAAGAATGAATGCTATTGTAAACTATGGACTTGGGGTATTAATAATGTGTCAATATAGGTTCATCCACTGTAATAAATGTGCCACTATGGTGAGGGATATTGATAATGGGGGAGGTGGTCTGGGGGCAGGGGTATATTGGAAATCTCTGTACCTTCCTTTCTATTTTATTGCAAAAATAAAATTGCTCTAAATAAAATATTAAAAAAAACAAGAGGGTGGGTCACTCTGGGAAAGGCTCCTCATTTCCACTTCCCTTTTGACCATCCTAGCCAGAATACTGTTCATTTCCCTATTTCATCCTCACCGATGACCTCCTTTGTGGCCTCTCTCAATTAAAGTCTGACTTAATTTAGATTTAAAAACTGTTGCTCTTTTAAAAGCTGTTCTTATCTTATTGGACTCATGGTCAAATCCTTTAATAGCTAAAATCAATTGAACTCATTTAAGTAACTCTGTTGTAAAACACAAAGAGCTAGAAAGTACCCAGATAAGCAAGGACGAGTGAAATAGAAACCCTGTCTTAGAGAGTATCAATTAGCAGTTGCTGTACAATAACTCATGCCAAAATTCTGTGGCTTAAAACAATAAACATGTATTGTTGTTCATGAGTCTTTTGGTCAGTGGGACAGTGTTTCGGGGCTCACTCATGTGCCCGTGATCAGATTTGAGTCAGGCAGGCACTGTGCTGGCTTGGCTGACTCTGTCACATATGTTAGCAGTGTTGTTAGCTGTAGTCTAGGCTGGTATTGACTCAATATCTAGGCTTTCCTCCACTTGATCTTTGTCCTCCAGCAGGTTAGCCTAGGACTGGGTGCAGACTAGAGAATCTGAGCACACAGTGCTTCTTGGGCCTGGACTTCAAACTGTCTTATTGATATTTCCACTCTATTCTTTAGGCCAGAGCAAGTCACAAGTTCGGGCCAGGTTCAAGAATGGAGAAAATAGGTTCTACCTCTTGATGGGATGAGTTGCACTGAACCCCTGCACACTGAAAAGGGCAATGATACAGGTGGATATTCATAGAGGTCATATGTGTACTTAATTTACTTCCAGAATAATAAGGCAAGTAAAAAAAAAAGACTGTACTGCAAAGTAATTTTTAAAAAGTACACATTATGCACACTAGACGGTCAACCTTTAAGATTCAAAATTTTTAATTTGTGATCATTTGACTGCCCCCTTAAATGTGTGGCACTTTGACATGTAGCAGCTGTGACATGCTACTTTATTTGACGATGTCTTTATTGTTCATCATCCTATTGAAATATAAAACTCCATGAAGCATGGTGTCTTTCTGATTCATCACTGTATTCTGTGTCTGCCAAGTACTCTGCAATGAGTGCTCATTAACACTTTGTTGACTGAATTAATTCATTTATAATAGGTGTGAAGAGATAATTTACATTTTTATTTATAATTTCTATTACAAAGTTACTTCATTTGTAAATGGAAATAGTATCAGTACTATTTCACAGAATAGTGGTAGGGCTTAAAATAGTTAATAGTGGTAAAATATTTAAAGCAGAGGGTGATTAGCAAGTGGAAAATATTACATATATTTTGCATAATTATTACATATATTCATGTATGTTGTGCACAAAACACTTTTATAATATTGCACTTAAAATATCATATGAAAGATCGCTCACTAAATGTTATCTTAGAACTTGGGGATTTATAAAATTCTCAGAGCACTCTTTCAAGTACATATTCTACAAACCAATATGGAAAGGTTGGAAGAATCAGAGACCAGGGTAAGGGAAGAGGAGAGGCTTCATGAGAGAGAAAGTATCTGAGATGCATCTTCGAAGGAGGAATAGAATTTCATAAATGGGATGGGATTTTCATGGAACAGGAACATTATAAAGACAGTCAGGAGAGGGAAAAGGATTGGCAATGAAAGGCTGGTGTGTAGCCTGACCAGGGAATAGTGTACCGGGAGAACAGTGGGAAGTAAGCCTCGGCAGGTGTACAGGGAGTCCATCTCAAATGGGTCTCTGTACTGGCCTTTGCAATTCAGTAGACCATAAATAATCATTAACAGTCTTTTCAGCAATAATGGTTTGTGCTCCTTAGAGAAACTCCTTCATCCACAATGTCTAGCCCAATTACAAATGAAAAGTAATAGAAGGTTTAGAGAAGCTGGAAAAATAGCATCAGGGCTTAATTCTGAAGTTTTGGGGGGTCTCTCATGGAAGAGTGTAGTGAACTGAAAAGGGAAGAAGTGAAGTGAAAAATACTTGATATTTGAAGAAAACAGAGGGCTGAGACCCAAAAAGAGGTGTGATGATGACAGTCTACACTGTCCAGCTGGAAGGGGGAGGGCGCATTAAGTGAAACTGAAAAGTTAGAAGAAAAGGTTTTGAGGCTAGAAGAGTGAATGAAAATGCATAATTGGGATATAAAGAATTTATATAATAGCACAATTTCTAAGTGGGCACATCTATAGTATGTGTTCAGAGCTGAGAGAGTATATCTGTATTATATATATCTTCATAAAAG
The DNA here is from genome assembly GCA_004024845.1 of Tonatia bakeri. NCBI lineage: Eukaryota > Metazoa > Chordata > Mammalia > Chiroptera > Phyllostomidae > Tonatia > Tonatia bakeri. The sequence goes on along the minus strand of PVIA01002374.1, from coordinate 160,564 downwards.
GAAAGGATTCAATCTTGGGTGTGAAGGTGGCCTCTGAAGAAAAAAGAAACAAAAGAGAAATGGTTCATGAACAACCCTGAGAAAGGACATTCATTGAGAACATGCTCCTTGTTTTATAACAAATTCCTCTTTTCATGTTGCTTAGCTTAATAATTAGTTGTGGTTTACATGTGATATACTGTACGGAAGATCTTAGATAACCTTGCAGAAAATTAGAAATGCTCATAAGACTTTGCACATTGGTTCCACAAATATTGACCATTCATTATTACAAAAAAACAGCGACTAGAAATTAGGAAAATGCCTTTTAGTCTGGTTGTGATTGGTTTTCCTGAGATAAATCACACCTGTTTGGACTTAGGGTAAAGGTACTAGTATGGGAAGGATATTTAGGTGGTGATTAATAATATGCTATTGATGGAAAGTGGTGGCTGGAAACATTGGTGCTGCGGATTTTTATTTAATGATTTTTCCTAGATTGCTGAATAGTTGACATGAATGAGAAGGTGGCTCCAAATTGATTTTATATTGCTCGAGATGGTTTGTTGAAATGTCAATAGCAATAGCACCTTATTAAGTGCACTATATGAAGAGTAAATATTTCTAGTAAAGTTTTCTCTAAAGAGTTATTAGTGGTTGCATGTTGCTTCTTTATAAAAAGTAGGATTTATTGTCTCAGTTTGTACAAAAGAAAACAGGGTCACAGTTTTTCTCTGAAAACACATTTAGTTAGTGGCAGAATTATAAATGGAACTCAATATAAACTCATTTTGCAGTTAAAGTATAATTTTACAACTGTGTCACATCAAAATTGCGTATACATGTATATGTTGTATGTATATGTGGTTTTAAGGGCTATGTTTCATTAATGAATTTATTTTTTAAATTAATTGGTGTTATTTTCAAAGGATATGCATTTTTAATAGAAGTGGTATAATTAGAAAAGAAATATTATGGAATAGATTTTATTTTTTCAGTATTTTTACTTGTTAGAGCAAATACCATGCCAAATGATTACCCTGGTAGCAATAAAAGTCTTGTTCAGCACATACAAAAATGGAATAGCAGGTGTTTTTGTTCTACGTAAAACAATGAAGATAACTTCAGGCTGTTCTATTGTCCTAGCCTCCTGCCCTCCCTGCCTCACCTTTTTTTCTTTGTTTGGCAACCTATATTTCATGTTCACGCCATTTATTCACCAAATGGTGTTTTTGACCGTATAGAATAATGTTTTCAAACTGTGAGTCACAGCCTGTGAATCAACTTTGTGATTCGGGATCAGAACTTGTAACATGTAGTAATAGAATGGCATAGAATGAAAACATATCGGTGTATCTCATATAGTGTGACTAGGCTTTGTTCTATAAAATGTCTGTTTTATATATGTTTTATACACGTAGGCATATATGCGCTGTGTCAATATAGTATGTATTTTTTTAAGTAGAAAGTGCTACAGCTACTGATAAGTCCAGAGATTACTATTGTAAATTATTTCTTTATTGCAAGTTAGTTTTTGGTAATTCATTTTTAATTATTAAGTACCTGCTATATCTATAAAAATTAACCACCAAAAGAAATATCACTTATCTCTATTATAAATGAGTTGATGTTCAGGGAAAGATATGTACCCAAGAAAGAGAAATAGAAAAACGAGTGTGTGCTGGGGTACTGTTTAATATTAACATTTTTTATTTTAGATCTTTAAACTACATACCACTATAATTTATTTTCATGTCAGAATTGTTTCTAATGTTTCTTAGTAAAAGCAATGTTCTGATGCAGTGAAGGAGTTGTTGAAGCCATGTTCTCGCTTTTCTGTTTTGTTCCGATGGGATGCCTCTCAGGGGTGCACGCTAAAACATGTGGATGGCTCTGCAAAGCCACAGTCTTATATTCACCATTGATTAATCTTTATTTCTGTTTATCTTATTAAGTTATTTTTAGAACTGTTTAAGTTTCACAAAAAAAAAATTGATTGGAGAGACAGAGATTTCCCCTCTGTAGCCCCTTCCATTGTCACCATCCCCCACCAGAGTGGTACATTTGTTAAAATTGATGACATTATAATCACCCCAAATCCATGTTTTATCTTAGAGTTCATTCTTGTTTTTTTCATATTCTATAGATTTGGGACAAATATATATTGACATGTATACATCATTGTAGTATCTTACAGAGCGCTTTCCCTGCCCCCCAAATCCCATGTGTTCTGCCAATTCATCCCGCCACACATACCGGCACCTGGCAATCACCACTGATGGTTTTACTGTCTCCATAGATCATACTGTCACTATATGACACCTTTCCCAGATGTCATATAGTTGGAATAACATAGTATACAACCTTTCAATATTGGCTTCTTTCACTTAGTGATGTGTATGTAAGATTTTCCATGTCATTTCATGACTTGATACCTCATTTCTGTTTACACTGGATCTTAGCCAAAGGGCTGAGAATCAATTGATACCATTCCTTTTTAGTGCTGAATAATATTCCATTATCTGGGTATACCAGAGTTTATTTATCCATTCACTTACTGGAGGACATCTGGTTGCCTCTAAGTTTTGACAAGAATAAATAAAGCTGTTATAAACACTCCTGTGAAAGTTTTGGTATAGATAATTTGTTTTCAACTTCTTTGGGTAAATAACAGGGAGACAACGACTAGATTATATGGCAAGAGCATGTTTTACTTTTGTAGAAACCACTGACTTGTCTTCCAGAGTGGCTGTGCCACTGCGCACCCCCACCAGCAATGCGTGAGAGTTCCAATTGCTCCAGGACCTCACCCGCATTTGTTGCTGTCAGTGCTCGATACTTTGACCATTCTCATATGTGAAAAGTGGGTATCTCATTGCTTTAATTTGTATTCCCCTGATGACATACAATGTGGAGTGTTTTTTCATATGATTATTTACCATTTTTATATCTTCTTTGGTGAAGTTTTGGTTCATATCTTTAAACCATTTATTAATCAAATGGTTAGTTTTCTTACTGTTGAATTTTAAGAGTTCTTTGTGTATTTGGGACAACAGTACTTTATCATATGGGTCTTCTTTTTGCAATATTTTCTCCAAATGTATGGCTTGTCTTTGCATTCTCTTCATATTGTCTGTCACAGAGCAGAAATTTTTAATTTTAATGAGCTCCCATTTATCAGTTACTTCTTTTATGGATCATGTCTTTGGTGCATCTAAAAAGTCATCGCCATACCCAAGGTCATCTAGATTTTCTCCTATATTATATTCTAGGAATGTTAGACTTTTATACTTTACATTTAGATTTGTGGTCTATTTTAAGTTAATTTTTGTGAAGTGTGTAAGGTCTGTGTCTACATTAATTTTTTTTTTGACTTTTGCATGTTCAGTTGTTCTAGCTCCATTTGTTGAAAAGACTATCTTTGCTCCATTGTGTTGTCTTTGTTCTTTTGTCAAAAAGGTTAGTTATATGAAAGGGGGTCTACTTCTGGGCACTCTATTCAGTTCCATTGATCCATTTGTCTATTCTTTCACCGATACCACACTGTCGCCACTACCAGAGCGTTGTAGTAAGTCTTGTCGGGCAGTGTCAGTCATCCAGCTTTGTTCTTCCTCTTCAATACTGAGTTGGCCATTCTGTATCTCTATCTGTTATTTTGTCGGTATGCACACATACACAACTAGCTGGAATTTTTATTGGAATCACATTGAATCTATAGACCAAGTTAGAAAGAACTGGTATCCTGGCTGAGAGTTTTTATCATGAACAGGTGTTGAATTTTTGTCAAGTGCTTTCTCTGCATCTGTGGATATGACCATGTAGTTTTTCTTTTTTAGTCTGTTGATGTGATGGATTCCAGTAATTGATTTTCAAATTTTTAACCAGGCTTGCATACCTGGGATAAATTCCACTTAGTAGTGAGGTATAATTCTTTTTATGCATTGTTTGATTTGATTTATTAATACTTTGTTGAGAATGTTTGCATCTGTGTCCATGAGAGATATTAGTCACACATAGTCCGACACTGCTTTTAGGCACTCACACAATAAAATTTTATGTCTTCCTACAGAAGTGACCCCCTTTGTCATTATGTAATGCCATTCTTTATCTCTGATAATTTACATTGAAGCCTTCTTCTGCTGAAATTAACATAGTTTATATTTTCCTTCATTTGTTATAATTTCCTTTATTCATTTATTATTTTAACCTCTGTGTCTTAATAGTTAAGGTGGGTTTCTTGTAGACAATATATATTAGGGTCTTGTTTTTTGATTCACTCTGACAATCTGTCTACTTGATGCATTTAGATAGCTGATGTTCAATTATTGACATAGTTGGATGAATATATGTAATATGTTTACTGTTTTCTATTAGTTGTCCTTATTCTTTGTTTCTGTGTTTGTCTCCCACTCTTTTTCTGAATTTTTTCGTTTGAATTAAACATTTTGTATGAGTCCATTTTTCTCTCCTTTCCCAGCATTTTAGTTGTACTTCTTTTTCAACTTTTGGTAGTCATTGCCATAGAGTTGATAATGTAGTTACAGTAAAACCAGGCTCACTTTCAAATTCACACTGTGACACTTCAAGGACAGCATGAGTGTAAGATTGCTCCATCCTGTCCTTTGTATCATCACCATTATACAGTAAAATATATAGTTGCCATTATTATTTTGAATAAATTATCTGCTAGCTCAATTGAGAATAAGAACAAAACAAGTTTTTTATTTCCCCTTCACTTATTCCTTCCTCAGTGCTCGTTTCTTTCTTTCTTTCTTTCTTTCTTTCTTTCTTTCTTTCTTTCTTTCTTTCTTTCTTTCTTTCTTTCTTTCTTTCTATCCAAGTTTCTGGTCTATAATATTTTCTCTTTTTTTTCTAAAAAATTTCCTTTAACATTTGTTGCAAAGCAGGTCTACTGGCAACAAATTCTCTCAAGTTTTGTTTGCCTGAGAAAGTCTTTATTTCTTGTTCACCTTGGGGCTAATTTCACAGGTACAGAATTCTGAGTCGGTGATCATCTGGAACTGCCCTGGTTGGCTGATGAACAGTGCAGAGGGAGTGATGCACTGGAAGCTCATTGTATCTGTCCCTGCAGCATCAACTGGCTGCAGATTTGCTTCTGGGTGCATTTGAAAGTATGGGCCATGATCTCTCCTTGCCTATTCAATTTTTGTATATCTGAATAAGCAAGGTAAGTGCTTTTGGATTTTTGTGAAATTGTCTTTAAAAAATAAATTCAGTTTATTTACTTAAAAAAAGCTTTTTTAAAAAGTTTTCTCTACACTTCACTCTCTTTTTGCTTGCATGATTTCCGAGGAAAAGTTGGATAATTCTTTGTTCTATACAGGTAGGGTAATTTTTGTCTTCTGGCTTCTTTCAAGATTTTTTCCTTTATATTTGATTTTCTATAATTTAAAATTATATGCCTGAGCGATTTTTTTTTTTTTTTTGGCATTTATCCTGTCTTCTCTAAGCTTCCCAAATCTGTGGTTTGATGTCTGGCATTAATTTGAGAAAATTCTCAGTCATTAATGTTTCAAATATTTCTTACATTCTTTGTCTCTCTATTCTGCTTTTGATATGCCCATTAAGCATATGTTACAGCTTTTGTAGTCATTCCACGTTCCTTAAATATTCTGTTTTATTTTTTAGTCTTTGTTCTCTGCTTTTCACTTTTGAAAGTTTGGATTGATATATTCTTAAGCTCAGGGATTCATTACTCAGCCATATCTAGTCAAATAATAAGCCCACATACGGCATTCTTCATTTCTGTTATAATATATTTTATCTCTAGCATTTCTTTTTTGTTATTTCTTAGGATTTCCATTTCTGCACTTTAATTGCCCATCTGTTCTTGCATGCTGTCTATTTTTTCCATTAGCCTCCTTAGCATATTAATCGTAGTTGCTTTAAATTCCATGCTTAAAGCCCTAACATCCCTGCCATGTCTGGTTCTAAAGTTGGCTCTCAGTCCTTTCAAATTGTGGTCTTGTCTTTTCTTTTCTTTTTTGGCCTTTTGGTATGCCTTGTGATTTTTTCCTGATAGCTGGACATGATGTGCTGGGTGAAAGGAACTGCTATAAATAAGTCTTAATATGCTGTTAGGTAGGAGGGGAGAGGAAACGCTCTTTAGTCTGCTGATTACGTCTTGGTTGTTTAGCATGCCTATGCCTCCGGACCCTAAATTTCTCAGTGATTTCTCAGAATTTGTCTCCCTCCCTCACTGGGACAGAGTGGCTATAGTCAGCTGGAGATGGCTGTGCCCCTTCCTCCAAATCAGTTAGGCTCGCTAATAGTACTCCCGGTAGGCAAGGCTCTGGTTAACTCATTTCCCCTGGGGGAAGACCTTGTTAAGAACCCAGTGTATTTGAAAATTATTCCTTTTCTCCTCCTCCTTCCAGAAACTAGAGGGATTTTTCTGATATTTACCATGAAAACCTGTTGGGGATCTTGGAGATAAATCACACAATATTGTGCTGTTCCCACCCACTATGACTGGGTCCCCTGGAGCCTTTATCTCTCAGAGTTGTCCACGCTGAAATTCCTGCAATTCAGCAATTACATTTCCAGTTTAATGGCCCCACACTGGTTCTTGCAATACCCACTCATGACTCCCTACTTCCAGAAGCAGCGACTCCCTGTGTTTGCCTGTCTGTCTCCCCCATCTTTGGGGCAGCAGTTTGCCCGGGTCCTTCCCTCTTTTATGGACACAAGGGGAGTTGTTCATTTTTTCAGTCTGGTTAGCTTTTTACTTATTGTTAGGATGAAGTGGTGACATCCAAGCTCCTTACATTCAAAGCAACAAACTGCAAGTTCTATCTCAATGTTTAAACAAAGTTTTGCAACAATGATTAAATGCTAGGAAGCACCTTAGTTGCTCCGGGTAAAATGACAAGTATATATGTTGTGTGCTCTGGAGATTTCAGTCTAAGAGAAGAAACTAGAGCCCTTTATTTCCCTATGTGTGTCACTTCAGTTTATAGGGAATAAAGAGAAGGCTCCCAGTAGCAAAAGGGAAAATAGCTTATATATAAAATCACTTTGTAATATTTGTGCAGATCAGTATGTGAGCAAATGTTTGATAAGGTAATAGGAAAAACTAGAAAGCTAAGGGCACAGAGGTGAAGAAGTCAAGGAAGAACTTCTAGGGTATCTCTTTGACCCTCAGTTAATTTAACTTGGAGAAGCAAGATATGAGGAAACTACTGGGTCAGATAAGCTTGGGTATAAACACAAAATGGAAAATTTACACTTATATCACTTAGCATCTTATTTTCAAGTCCCTTAGTAACCTCTTCCCATTGTGTTGTCATGAGAAGGATAAAACACGGCATAAGAAATGTTCATAGAACATTCATTTAAATAAAAAAAAAAAAAAGAAATGTTCATAAATGCCAGTCTTGCTAGACCATGTGGTTCTGCAGTAGACTGTTAGATTGCCTCTAGTTTCACTGTAGATCACTATTATAATGACTTTGTAGACAGGACTGCATCTTGTTTTTGCAATCTGCTAGACTGATTTTGTATTCAAACAGCTATGTATTCTCCTCATATTTCCTCTGTCACGCACAATCTTTCCTTTAATAGTAGCCTTCTGCTTTCTTGTGCAGACCTGCTGAGATGATCTTACGCATAAAAAAAACCAGATGCCCCAGTTTTTCCTTTCAAAATCATCCGTACAACGTTTAGCAAATTAATCCAAACTCTTTGCAAGCAAATTCAACGTGCTCATGAATAAATAGAGCACCCCAACAGGGTAAGAAAGACTTGTTTCAGTCTATATAAAGCAATATTTTAATATAAATTTTTATAAAATTGACAAGCAGTATAAATCATTTGTTTTGACAAAAAATTAAGGTGATAAAACTAACATAATACTATCTATGTATTCCTGCTTTAATGCAAGGCTGGTCCCCTAATGGTGAGCAGTCCGATTGCTTTCTTGAGAAGCTGAGTCTACAGTGAGTAGTACATTTTCCAATAAAATGTTAAGTAGAGAGAATGATTCAAGTAATAGCAAAAAAGTAATAAAACTTGAAAATAAGTACAAAAAATGTAGTAAAAGATAAAAATTGAGATCTTTACTAGTGCTTTTAAAAGAATTGGTTGCCCTTCTTTTTGATAGCTCATTCCCCAATGCATAAGGAATCAACTTAGTATGAGACACATACTAGGAAATTGGAACAGGGAAACATATGTAACAAATATAATAAATATCTGTAAGGCTACAGTTATCTGGAAGATGATCATTGCTGAGCCCTATGTCATAGTAATGTCTTCATCCTAAGGTTCAGGAGAATTAACTATTACCATAGAATTATTTGAAAAACACAAAAGAGAACAAATAGAGTAAGGCTGACATGTTAGAGGCATTCCTTCTACTTAGTCCCAAATTCTCATCTTTAATTACTAGTTTGAATAATGATGCAAACTATCCTTGTGTCCTTAGAGTTATGAAAATGACTGTTGGAATCTAAACTACAGAACAAGACAGAGAATGAAACTATGGAGGGCTCTGGGGGGTCCCCTCAATGTACCTACCTCACAGAACATTGCAGGAGTTGTCTTACCAAAGTAACCCATCTTACCTTGTCACAGACTTAGAAGATTAGTTTCATTAAAACAAAGACTGGGCTCTGGCTGGCATGGCTCAGTGGATTAAGTACCAGCCTGCAAACCAAAGGTCTTTGATTTGATTCCCAGTCAGGGTACATGCCTGGGTTGCAGGCCAGGTCTCCAGTTGGGGGAGCTCAAGAGACAACCATACATTGATGTTTCTCTCCCTCTCTTTCTCCCTCCCTTCATTGTCTCTAAAAGCAAATAAACAAAATCTATATAAAAAATAAAAGACTAGTATGTGTTTTAATTACTATCACTGCAAAACAAGCCTCCTCAAAATGTATTTTAGTATACTGGTAGGTTTTGTGGGTCAGGAATTCAGACAGCTCAGTGAGGGCCTCTCTCTGCCACATGGCAGCTAGGACTGTATTTGGGAAGATAGTAATGGGGGGTGAAGAGGAAGCTGGGGGCTGAATGTCTTACAGACACCTTCTGTCATACATCTGGAGGTAGTTCTGAACTTTTGTCTGTAGCACAGAGCGTGTCAGTACCTAGTTTCATGGCATGGCAAGCTCAGGTAGTCAAACATCTTACCTGGCAGTTCAGGAATCCAGAGGCAAGTGTCCAAGGATACCAGAAAGAAGCTACATAGCCTTTATTTTATTAGCTCCCTAGGTCAAATAGCATTTCTTCCTTGTACTTTATTGCCTGGAGCAGTTACAACCTGGCCTGGATTCAAAAGAAGGGGACATTAACCCCACCATTTGATGAGAGCTGTGTCAAAAATTTATAGGCACATTTAGCCACCAGAGCAGGTAAACACTTCCTACCTCAGGTGATGAGAAATTATGTATTCTGTCCTCTGACAGCAGTCCTGGCAGAGGTGGGTACTAGCTCTGTGAATAAAGGGAAAGAGGCAGCATTCTGCTCTACAGTATTATAAATTTAAGACATCGTCTAGCAAGAATGGAATTTCTGAATATTCCTAGTGCCCTACCTGTTCCATCCCTCTACTCAAGACAACGAAATTAGAAATGGTTGTGAAGAGCTTAAAATAAAATGGGAAATGACATGTGTAACCTTTCCAGTTTGCATGTATACCCAAGCACATTTTAGTATATATAATAGTTTACTCACAGTTCAACTCTCTAAAATGTGTTCTACCCTTTTGGATTTAAGAATCTTACTGTCAACATTTCAGAGACCTTGCAATCTATCCAGAACAAAACATCATCCAATTGCCCTACTTGGATAATGCAGTTCCCAAAAGCAATTTAAATGATCATTGTGTCCTTGAGGTATCCATGTGTGTGTGTGTGTGTATACACACAAAATGTATAAAAATGATTGAACAAGCACTAGCAAACACTTATACAAATGTATATATATAAATGTGTTTATATTTTTTGTATAAGTTTTGTACACTTATACAAAAAATAAGTATAAATAACATTTGAGGAAAATGGAATGCAGAATTTAAGAGAAGGGATAGTTACTTCATTTGAAATTGAATTACGCTTGTGTGTGTAAATATATATTTATATATGTATTATACATAGATGCATACATGTGGACACATACATATATGAACACATAAACCTGCATAGTTACAAATATATATGTATATGTGTGTGCACATAACATATGCTCACAGCACAATAAATATAACTGTAAAATAAAGAAATTTACGCATGCTTCATTTTATAACTCAGAAGTATTTTATTATTAGTAAGCATTTTTTATTAAATAAGAGTATCATTATCTATTAATTTATGCACTCCAGTTTGTTCATTTTAGTAAAATTTCCAGAATTATGTTTTCATGTTTAACATGGGATTATTTCAATGTCATAACATCTATATACTCTCCACACATGCTACTCAGGAAGGAATATGTCTGTCAGAGAAGAATCAAAACCATTGGCCGTGTTATTGCTAACACCCATCGATTTGCTGGCTGGAACATTTGGTTAGACTGTACTTTAATTAAATAATACAGTAATTACCAGTTTTGCAAGACGCTGTACTATGCATTTACATATATTTTACCATGCTATATATTAGATACAAAATAATCAGATACTGAGGAAAGGAGTAAAAAGTAGGTAAGCAGTCTGCTATTGCTTCCAACATATGCAACCAGTGAAGCAGATGGAGTTGTGTTCTTGGGATATTTAAGGACTTTTTGAGTGCCTCGTATCAGCAGCATCTGGAGACCAATTACCGAACACTCTCCACAGGAGTCTTGCCTCAGCGTTTTGAAATGGATGAATAATATATAAACTTCATGACATCCTACTGAGAGAGACTGGAGCAGCATCAAAAAGAAGTAGTGTATTTGAGTTGAACTAAAAATGAAATAATTTGAAGTTGGAACAAAGTCTTTCGTGTTTACATATGTAGCTGGTTGTAAGGTTGCAATACAGGGGCATAATGAACAGGAAGGAAAAAAACAGTGTAAGCTCCTGCCGTTTCCTGAGTCTGAAAAAATAAAGTGTGAAAGGAAAACTAATCTCTCAATTCATACCTGATAATGGCTTATGTAAAAATTTGTAATATTAAATGAACGGAAGAAATTTGCTGCATGTTATAGCCCTAATGTAGCTCAGAGTATCTGATAGGTTGTCTGTTTCAGACTCTTCATATTCCATCGGCTGGGCAGGGCGGGGCCTGAGGAGCTTAATAATTTGCCCACAAACATTAACAGAGAGGATGCTAGATTCAGGTGTTTATGCTACTCTTCTTCAGCACTGTGATCACATTTCTTATAATACAATAATTACAAAAATAACAGCAACACTGTGTACATGGGGAAATTGTTCTTTCTAGGTTACAGCAGGATAAAAATATAGAGTAGCACTAAGAATCTGCATGAGGCCTGAGAAATTCAATGTCATTTGTGAAATTTACAAAGTGTATCTTATGTGTGTTTGCTGGAGGAGTTAGTTTGTACAAAAAGCTAATAAGATGCTTGGAGGGTACCTTCTAAGAGCTTCAGTAGTTTATTCATTCATTTATTTCTTCATAAACATTTGTGAAGCACATATTTCCCCCATATGCCAAGCACTGAGATAAAAGTTGGGGATACAGCAGTGAGCAAGGAAGCAGTTTTCCAGGATCCCCTGTAACTTACAACCTTATGTTGTAAAACAAACAAGCAAGAAAGCAAAAAAATACTTCCTTGTGAAGTTAGCTGAACTACTGTTACTTCATTTTACATGTGATAATAACAGGAAAAATGTTAGCATTAGCATGAACAAAGTTGAACTCAGATCTCTTAATTTCTAGAGTAGTTTTAGCGTTCTTCCACTAATAATCAAATTATTGTTTAGTAAGAATTATCATTTAATTGTAATAAATTAAACAATTAAAAATCTGGTTGCTGATTTAGGCTATGCAAATACAACTTATGAATTATCCATAGTCTGCCCTTCCATTTATTCCTTGTTTATTTTTTGATGATTTACTTAATGAGAAGAAAGGCGGAGTAGGTAATAACATAGAGGAATGAAAATAATTATATTATTGATGACCAATTATAGTTTCCAAAAAAAAATCATTTGGAGTAAAGCTCTAAAGCTCAGGATTCATGGAAACTATCTATTTTTTTCCTATCCAAGTTCTATCTTACTCAATTGCAATGGTCAAAAATTAGATACATTTTCAATAAAATACCATTTTAAGGAGAGTTAGAAATTTTGAGATTGTGGTTTTGCACTTGAGAAAAAGAACTGACTGTCTCTAAATGAGATCTGAAGCAAATTTGATTTCATGTCCAAACATTGAAATCCCTACTGTTACTGAACTCCAAAAGGTTGGATGTGGGACCAGGAGAATCCCCACAGGTTCCCTCTAACAGTCTCTCAGCAGTGAGAGCATCAATGACCACAGGAAGCAGACAGAGGAAAAGTCTGTTGTTACTTGCCTGAGGAGCTTCTGATGTTAACTTCCTTATTATGGAAAATTTTAAATATGTATAAAAGAAGAAAAGTTCCCCATATAGCCATCACTCAGCTTCAACAATTTATTTCATAGTTTCATCAATATTCTTATGTACTCCTCTCTTCATATCCTCTTTAAACAAATCCAAGACAGTCTATGATTTTTCTCTGTCAATGTTTCAGTGTAAATCACAAAAGAAAAAGACTCAGAAACTTATCACGTTCCAACTATTTTAACAGTATTTCTAAGAGCAAGAAGAGTTTTGGAGAGTTTTGGAAGAGCAAAATAAGCACTTTGCAAAAAGAACAAAAATGAAACACTAATTTTAACTATAGTAAGGGCTTCCAGTGCAAAAAGTAGATTTGTAGAACTCACTTTAAGGGACTGATTCTTAAAAATTGGGTGTTGTAATTGACAATTTCCTCAAGGTAGAAAGACCAACAATTTCATCAGGAATAAACATACACATATACACAGACACAAAGCCATTTGTCTTTCAGTGTCTTCTGCCTGCTTGGCATTACTTGTGTGTCCCTGAGTTGAATATTGTGTGGCTATTACCTGTAGAGTGAATCTCTATTTGTATATGGAGATATGGCAAGGCCGCCTAATGGATTAGCACATCCCTGGGATTGGTCATTTGAGTAACAAGAGTTTCTGAGACTAGAACTATGAGCTCTGGAGGCAGGCTGGAAAGCAGGCCTATCTGAGTTCTCTCCGGGGTGCTGTGATGCAAGAGGTAGGTGAAGAAAACTGAAAGAAAATGGAAAAGGAGATAAGAGAAAAATGATGAGTATGAGAATGCACAGAAGCCAAGGGGGCACTATTTTTTGAAGAAAGGTCAACTTGTGGTGAACTGCTACCAGAACACTGCATCCATGGACTCTGAAGTATGTCCACTGGATAAAATGATCTGAACGCAGTTTCAGTGAAGTGGTGAAAGAAGAAGCCATATTGTGATGGGTTGAGTTCTAAATAGAAAATGAGGAAAAGAGGTAAATGGTATATTTGATATGTTTTCTGCAAATAAGGAAAATAGGAAATATCTAGAGGAGAAAATAGGGTCAAGGGAGGTTTTGATTTCTTGGTTCAGACCAGAGACCTCAGAAGATGAAATGCAATTGGGAAAGACCTAGCAGAAAAGACACAGAAGGCAGTGTGGGGATAAGGAGTGGAGCAAGATCCCAATAAAGCAAGAGGACAGGGTCTCGGAGTGTGGGGAGGAGATTGGCATTAAGTCATAGGAGGATGCATGGATGCAGATGTGGTAAAAAGGCAGACTTGAAAGTTTACTGTGGGGGAATGTTGGGGCTTTATTTTCTCAGTGAAGGAGAAGGTAAAGTCAGCTGTAGTGAAGAAGAATACACAGAGGAATAATTAGATAATTGGGGTCAATGTTCAAGAAGAATGCCCTCCATTTGAAATTGTAGCATGAAGAAAGACACATTGCTGAAGAGAGTAGCCTTGAAAACAAGACAGGGTAGCACAAGTTAATGTATTATTAGTCTCCAGTGTTTTAAAATTTGATATTTCCTATAATACATGTAAAGCTGGGGATTGTACTCATTATTATGACTTAATTATTTAATTTAGTTAAGAGTACTTTTTTTGTTCAGTGGAATCAAATATTTTAAGAATCCCCAACAAAGCCATGTTTTACAGCCTCTTTGAAAACGTGTTACAGAGAGATGTAGAGTGAAGGCATTTACTCTAAAACTCTGCCTGTCTAAACCTTGTCTAATACTCATCTCTCCTCTCTTTCTATCTGCAGATGATCCATTATTATTCAATATATTGCTGTTATATTTTCAAATGTCATCATGCATTTTAGTTTTCAAATATAATGATTTTCCACATGAAGTTTGAAGAACTATGTTCACCCTTTAGGCATTTATCCCGCTTCCTATTATGATGTTAATTTCAGATTTAATAGTAAGAGCTAATAAATAGCATAATGTTTATATGTAATATTTAAGGTACGTCAAATATATTATTTAGAGAATGTCAAATATACTTGCAGATAATGATTATATGATTCCCTTTCTTTGGCTTAGAGCCTGGAAAATTTCCTAAGATATCAAGATGTCTTAAGAAGGTCTTGAGTTATTAAAACTTGAATATTTTACCAAGAAATTATTTTTATTTCCTACAAACTCAAATGTAAACTGTAATTTGAGAGTTTAGATGGGTTGTTGCCATTAACAGAAAGAGTATCTTTAAAACTTCAAAGTGTGAGAGTGGGGATAGGCAAAGCAGGGGAGGGCAACGGAAGGGTAATGGGGACAACTGTACTTGGACAACAATCAAATTTTTTGTATTATTATTGTTATTCGAGTATAGTTGTCTCCATTTTCTTAAAAACCTTTAAAAACCCTTTCACCTTTTAAAAGTTTAAAAAATACTAACTTGCTAAGGAAAATAACTAGAAGGTAGGAGTTTTTGTGTTGGAGAAAGATGTGTCTCCAAAGAGAAACAATGCTTTTACTGAGAAGGGTGATTGCCCCGTGCAGCCCAGCTCCCCTCTGCAGAGGTTACATATTCATTCCCTACACTGATAGCTCTGGATGACTGGTATTTCCAACACTTCCTTGGTACCAGCTCTAAGTAAGAATGATGTGATATATGGCTAGTCATTACTCACAACCTGAACTGACCTTAGAGAAAACTTTCTGAAAACAGTCCATGACCCCTTCTCAGATGGGGCTTATTGGCAAGTTTAGCCGAATAGACAGTGGTTTATGTGGTGCATTTTGATAAGTCATACCCCCTGCTTTGAAACTTCATGTAAGTCCTGCCAGAAATAGAGTTCTTAGGTTATGCTGAGAGTCCTCCACTAAAATGCCGTCTCTCAGAGCAAGGCCTTGTCCTCTTGTGCCCTCTGATCCAATCCCGATCCTCTTGACAAATACTCTCAATGGAACATTCAGTTTACTCTGTGTATCATCCCCAACTTTCTCCCTTCTTCCAAAATTCTTCCCATTTAAAACTTAGGTCTCTATTTTTTTAACTTATACACCCTGTATATATTTGTATCACAGATCTTTAACAGGAAAATATTTAAATTATCTTTTATCCCACAAAATGAAGCACTATATGTAGAGCAAGACAATAATCTTTAGACAAAAGAACTGGGGAGAAAATTTCATTCAAAAATGAAACTTATCGACCACCTTTTTCTCCTGCATGATACAAAGCTCCTGAAATATATTGTCTGTAAAGTTACATAATGTTCTTCCATGAAGATATTTTCAGCCTTGCTGTAGAGGAGTAAAAAGTGAGATTGAAATAAATTAGCATACTCAAGATTATGATTAATAGGGTCAGGATACAAACCCAATTTTCTCTTCCATATTCTAAATGACATTTTCTTTTGACATTATGATATTAAGATAATTAACCAACACTTCTTAGCACCCTCTCCTTACAACTCCACCCAACACACCCCTGGTGGAGGCCCCAGTAGCTGGGCAGCTTGGGAGTAAATGGCAAATGAAAACATGGAGTTCAGAGAACTCTTAAGAAACCCAGGTAAAGAGATGGAGTGCAGTCAAAGTAGACACATGACAGGTCTTTACAAATAACAAATTGAGCATGTTGACATGAGAAAAGTTAGAGCCAGAAAACAAGACAAGGCAAAGGTAAAATAAGTCAAATCTGTGAAGAACCAGAAAGAGAAGAAAGTCAATGAAAAGTTGCAGACCATTGGTCACGAGACAGGGTGGTTGTTTGAAGGAAACTTTGTACACTTTCTCTTTGTTGATTAGGTTCCTGTTAAAGGTGAGATCATATGGTATTTGTCTTTCACCACATGGCTTATTTCACTTGGCATAACACTCTCCAGTTCCATCCATGCTGTTGCAAAGGGTAGGAGCTCCTTCTTTCTCTCTGCTGCATAGAATTCCATTGTGTAAATGTATAGTATTTTTTTGATGCATTCATTTACTGATGGGCACTTAGGTTGCTTCCAGCACTTGGCTATTGTAAATTGTGCTGATATAAACATTGGGGTGCATAGGTTCTTTTGGTTTGGTGTTTCAGGGTTCTTAGGATATAATCCTAGCAATGGAATTGCTGGGTCAAAAGGAAGTTCCATTTTTAGTTTTCAACAAAATGAAAAAGCAAGCAAAACACAACCAAACACACTGAAATTGAGAACAGGCTGACAGTGACCAGAGGAGAGAGGAGAGGGGATAATGGTGGGGAAGGGGGAGAGTTCGCAGGAACAACTATAAAGGACACATGGACAATAACAAGTGTGGAAGTAAACAGGGGAGGGAGGTGAGGAGGGTTGGGGTCATTGAGAGGGGTGGGGAAAAAGACAGAAAACTGTATTTGAATAACAATTAAAAATGTTTAAGAAAAAATAACTTTCTTTTTAAATTGACCTCACAGAGATGTCTATACCTTATTTTAACACTCTGGGCACCTAAAACATTTCTAATAATTGTATAAAATGTAGCTGGAGTGTAGTGTGTGTGTGTATCTTTGTGGTTATAATAACTAACAGAAAATTGATACAGTATACAATTTCTGTAGAGTCTGATCTCTCCCATTATACCTGCATTTTTTAAGTATGATTCTATAAATAATAAGAAAATGTAGGTGGAAAATAGAAAACTCAAGTTTGAAATCCAGATAGTCTATACTCCCAATTCCCTCTTAAACAATTATTATTCTACCCATTTCCAAAATGTGCTTTGAAGCATTTAGCTTAAAAAGTTTTATATAAAGTCCATAGCATTCACTCAAGAATAATATTTTACAAAATAAATGAATTTCTGAAAAGTTAGCTAGAGCACATGTTTATCTTTTCCATTTCTAGATATAAATTGTATTTCCCTTTTCAATTTTATTATTACATTTTATTGTATTTGATGGTACAGAAAGTATTTTAGAATATATATCTAATAACAAAAGGTAACTCAGTATAGTAGTAATACTGCTCCACTTACAATAAAGAAACATGCCTGAATTCTATTTCTGCCACTGCTAGCTCTAAGACTTCAGGATAATAGCCTGTCTGGGTTTCATTTCTCTCATGTGTTAAACAGTAGTTTTGGATTCCATGATCCCTTCCAGCATTATAATTCTGTGATTATTTAGATATCAGAAAGAGTTTTCAAAGCATGTCCAATTTATCTTCAATTTAAAAACTGAAGTTTGAAAGTATAATGTAAAATCACAATGACTTCTTAAAAGATAATATCTAAACTAAAAAGTAAAGCACTTTTCAATTAATCTCCCCAAATTCTCCCTAGCAAGCTAACTATATCAGATGACTTTAAAAAAATTTTTTGTATTTTTTCTATTACTATGTATCCCCTTTATCCCCTCTTCCACCTTCACCTATCCTCTCTGCCCAGCAATTAATTGCCACCCTGTTGTCTGGTCCATGAGTCCTTTTTCTTTGCTCGACCCCTCCACCCCCAACTCCCCACCCCAGAGCTATCAGCCTGCTCCCTACCTATGAATCTGTCTCTATTTTCCTTGATGGTTCAATTTATTCATTAGATTCCACATATGAGTGAAATCATATGATTTCTGAGCAGCTAACTGAAGCTGCCGATTCTTTTATGTGTTGATCCTTGTAAGTAGGACTTGCAGTAGAAAATACAAAATCCTAACTCTGAAATGGATTAGTAGATGAATAAATATGAGGGCATAGTGATTGGATTCAATGAAGAGTGAGTTAATGAATAGTAAAAGTTTGGTGATGGCTTTTCACAACTCCTGAAACTGCATAGTGATTTTACTCCCTGATTTATAATCTTAATTATATGCTCATTATGTTCCCATAAAATGAGGCAAATTCTTTGTGCATCAAAATCACCTGATGATTTTGTTAAAAATATAGATGCCAGACACCATCCCCACCCACCACCCATATATTAGGTTTGCCGATTCTCCAACAATCCAGATACACAGCAAAGTATGTAAAACCCTCTAATATGTTGTTTAATTTGTCATACCCAACACCATTTTTCATGCTATTATTTTTTTTCCTCCATGAAGTGTGGTGAGGAATATCAATCCTTAAATTAAGTCCCTATCTCATATCTTCCAATGAAACAGAACAGATTTTCAAGTGAACTCACTGTCTATTGAGTAGTTATGTCAGGATTTCAGGATTATTTTAAAAATCTCTAGGCACAGTTAAGTTACTTTCCTAAAAATCCTCATTTTGCTTTGAACCCAAAGAATTACTTTTTAGTAATTATTTTTAGATATTGTTGGTATTTAAATGCCTATAAATACCAAAGGAAGGAATAAATATCACATTCTAAGTTAAACCTTTCTGGTTTATGAAGACAAACTCATAACCCAGGAAGACAAGTTTTGGTATTAATTTTGGTAAAAATTATGCTAGCAGAATTCATGAGAAGTTTCTCCACCCTCAACAGCTGTAGTATAGCATATGTATATTTCTCTATAGCATGTATACACTTTCTTCAGTAGTTACAGACTTTGGATAATGAGTCATGTTTTATTCTGGTTTTAGTAAACATTTATACAAGTTCAAGGGCATTGCCTTAAAATTGTATTGACTTACAGATGTATTTACAAAGGTGATTATTTTTAAAACTTTTATGAAATTTACATTCTGTAATATTATGTAAACATGTCATTTCTTTTCCATAATTTCTAATTTTTATACATAATTTATTAACTTTTTGAGTTTCAAAGAGAAATATATCCAATTATAGATGAATATATTTGATGACATATCCAGTTTTAATTTTCAGTCCCAGGTTTATCTTAGTTTTATATTTACTAAGCAACTACTTATAAATTCGTATTAACTGAAAAGCTAGAAAATAACTGAACATGAAAATTGCATAATTATGTAAGGTATTGTTGCTTAATGGAAACATATTGACTAGCCCACACTTTTGGAGTTCAATTCCATAATCAGTTCATGATGAATAGATTTTCAAGGCTATGTGTCTTAAAATTTTTGGCACAGAATAAACAGTTTTCTATGAAAAAAATCAATTTATAAGCAAATTATGCTAAAAATTGTGATGACTGTTTTGCTGCAAATTTTCATAATATTTATGGCTGTCTTCTAAAATGGCACTTTTAGAAATCCAACACAATAAATAACATAAAAATGTCTTCATATTTAAATAACTCTTAAGCCATATATTTCTTACTAAAAATTATTTTACTTGTTAAAATATATTTATGTTGTGGGAATAATGAATAAGTACATGTGTTTAGTCAGCCGTGCAATATAATATAATGAACACCTTGTAAACAGACCTCATACATGCCCCTTCCAACTACTTACACCATTGATTTGGTTAAACTATTTGTATCACAACTTGTAACTTTATATAAGTCCCTTGTAATGTGGGCTACTGAGTTAAAATCAAATAATGCAAAAATCCTCACAGCTACTTGTCTGTTAATAAGCCTATTTTATTCAGGTGTGCCTTTCAAAATC
The DNA here is from genome assembly GCA_004024845.1 of Tonatia bakeri. Classification (NCBI taxonomy): domain Eukaryota; kingdom Metazoa; phylum Chordata; class Mammalia; order Chiroptera; family Phyllostomidae; genus Tonatia; species Tonatia bakeri. Next base: position 140,641 of record PVIA01002374.1, on the reverse strand, counting down.
ATAGTATTATTACTGCTGGGAGATGGAACAAACAGGTAATTTATTTCAGTGTTCTGGGAGTTTTCATGAACCATCTCAACTATTTGAATTATTTCCATGTTTGGTTTACTCCAACATCAAATTATAACTAAATGGACATTGATTAAAATAAGTCATTTCTCAAATCACAACTTTAATTCATAAGTGAGGACACTTCAGCTCACATAGATGACTCTTCATTCAAAGGATGATGAAACAGGTTGGAAGGATGCCTTTCATATGGTGAATTCCAGGTCAAGACAGACTCTCTCCCCTGAAGTGCCATTGATGTGGGCTAAGCTTTGTGTATTAAAGAATGGGAAGTCCTGAGATTTTAAACCCTCTGACTTTCTAGAAATCACGTTGGTTTAATGAGCAAAAACTGTTCTTAATAGAGACATGAACAACTAGTGAGCACTTACACAGTGTTTCAGAAGAACTCAGTGTTTGGTGGTCAATTGCCTGTTCATGTCTTAAATTACAAACTGAAATTCAGGCAGAAGTTAAGTCTTTGCTCCAGATCACAGCAGGAGTCCTGTTATCTCAGGAACAGCAGGCCTTTTGACTCTTTTAGACCACACCCCAGATTAATCTTCTTGGAGGAAAGGATTTAATGGAGAAAGCATGTAAATATTTATGAAGTAATAGCAAATTAAATATTACAGAAATTCTAGATAACATTTCTAAAGCTCAAAATTTTCACCTACATGAATGAAACCAAGACCCCCCCACACCAACCATAAAAAAAGGCTGCCTGGGTCCCAAAGATGGGAGACTGTGCAACAAACAGTTGAAAGAGCAAAAATGTTCCTGAATCACATTGTCATGATGTGGCAACAAAGTAACTCGCATGGGAAGAGTTCATCAAAAGCCAATAAAACTGTTCCAAGACTGGCTATTTATTAATGTTCTTATTTACTCACTGGGTTAACCATAGGAAAAATTAATTGGCCATTAGCCTTAAAGTAAAACCTATGGAAGCGAAATGTCATATTAAATATTTAATAGGGACACAGTACACATATTGCTTAATTTAAATACACTAATTATAGCAAGTTAGTCCACTAAGTTCCTCATAACACTTAAAGTTATTTACCTGAATTCAGCTCATTTGACTTGGTTTCTGTTTTATTTTTTTCAAGAAATTGTTTTACAATAAAATGTTTTTTCTTAAATAATTTTTCTTGATTATGGGACTATAACTTTTCTATAATTATAGTTTACATAAACAACTTTAAATTTCATAAGAAACAAAGTGTTCCACAAAAAAAAAGATATACCTAAATAATATAGCATACACAACGCAAGACCATGGTATATCATCGTTTGACATTATTAATAGATGAATAAACCTTAAGTCTCTGGCAGAGTGAGGAAAATTTCTGACTCAGATTCTGTACATTTACATTACAAACTATTCCATGTACATGCTCAAACTATATATGTTAGGGTTTTTGTGCCTCTGGTTAGCACATCGTGTAATTTTTAATGTGAAAAATTAATACAGATACTTAAAAGACCTTGTGCAGTATTGTGAAACTTACCAAAATGTCTCAGGAGTGAATTCAACAATCTGTACACAGGCACACTTTATCCATGCCTTTAACAACAACAAAAATAGTATTCTGAGCAGAAAAAAACAAGAGGCAGCTTTAATTAAGTACTAGAGGTAACAAAGATTACATCAGAATGGGCAAGTAATGCCCAAGGAAAATTCTATTGTTAACAAGAAAACAGGTTTAAGGATATTGAAGTAAGTCTAAGCACAGATACAAATCTTTCAAAATCTAATCTATTTTATTCTTCTTGAAATATATAATGCTACCAACCTGAGATCTTAATCTTAGGCTGTATAAAATTTAAAAAGAAGAATAAAGATGAAAGTAACAAAAAGTGTATATTAAAGAACCGTAAAGGTTGTAATGAAGATAAAGAAAGGAAAGCAAAAACATTACAATTATAAAACTTGCTCATAACGTGTTGGTACTGGTCCCACTCTGGGAGATAGGTAATGTATAGACTGATGTGTTGTGTTTTCAGGAAGGGATCCTATTCAACAACTCATTGTTCAACTAACCCAGAATTCTTCAGTTAACTCTTAACAGCACATTCCCTTGAAATAACAGCGTACACTGACTGTCCGCCAAGTCATCAGTCTCAATAACTTAGTGTCTAAAAGACAGTTTTGGAGCAAGGTGCCCACCAAAGTTAGGCTCTTATCATCCCGCAGAACCTAGGAGATAGGGGTCCCATCTTCCCAGAAGATTACATTCAAAGAGATAGTTCTGGATCCTTAAAGACTTTGCTGAGTTATAATGCTGAGAAGAGGCTTATTTAGTTTTTTAAAAGATTTGCATACATTTTTCAGAGACTTATATGGATTTACAATTTTTCGAAAGTAAATGCTCTAAGAAACGGGGGTAGAGGCAAGTTTCTCCCTTTAGTTATAAAAAGAAGAATTACCCTCTTGTTTTTCATTTCTGTTTGTCCTTACAATTTGGCACATACAGCACACGGCTCAGAGCTTTACACACACAATTCAAATTACATCCACTAACGTACGGTTTTACCCCATTGTATGTGCCTTGTAAATGTGTATATTTGTGCAGAGAACACAGAGATTTTGGACATATGACACTCTGATACCTGTTAACTTTAATAATTGAATTGATGTATCTTTAGCATCAATTTTTTAAATGTATCTTGCTGAATAAGAACTGGCGTAAATTTTCATCTGGGGAGTGTGCTGGAAATGAGCATTCTGGGAAAGGTAAAAAAGAAAAAATCTTTCTAAATGATTATAATGTCATTTTCATACTGTGCATTTTGGGTTAATTCAATAACATATACCTCAGCTCAAATTCATGAGTAATTTGAAAAATAATTCTATTAACATGAAACTTTCGTTAGAACAGATAATTGCTAAATGGCTACTCTAATACTTTCTGTCGTTAATTCACAATAATGTATAGGAAGTTATCAGGATTCTCAATACCCGGGCAGAGCAGCCAACCAGGTCCCATAATTTCAAGACAACATTGGCAAAAATTCACTTATTTGTGTATATGAGGAGCAATGACACAGACACACCCCCTTGAAATTAGAATCATACCATTAAAAACCTACCTCTGCCTCGACCAGGTTGTTTTCACCAATGCCTCTCCCCAGAGAGACACTTTGGCAAAATGAGTGTGTTCTACAGCGTGGGGCAAAAGGAGGCTTACAGTTGTGCATATGGAAAACAATACAGTAATTAATAAATAATATAAGAATAAACTCTGTGTTTTGTATACTCACTCCTGTAAACCTACTTTTGCCCCACCCTATATAGGTATTACTCAGAAATAAACATATTTCCAGAAACTTCTGTTTTGATGCAGAAATGTCCGGTTCATTCAATCTGATCTATCAAAGCAACAATCTTTCTTAACTGTATCATTATTCCACATCTAAAATTTACTTGAACGTAAAGTTATTTTTGTCTGATAATGAAAGTATTCTCAGATCAGGCCATGGAATCTTTTTTGCTTTCTTTTTTTAATGATTTTATTTATTTGTTTGTTTGTTTTATTGTTCAAGCACAGTTGTCTGCATTTCCCCACCACCACCCTCCCACCCCAGCCGTAGAATATTTAAAAGCACTTTTCTGCCCAATCAGCTTAATTTTTCCTTAATTGTCTTCCTCTCATCTAAAATTAGAGTCCCCATTCATACTGTATGTATTTTAACATGTTTTGAAGTACAAGGAAAAAGCTGAGCCTGGCCTTTCAGAGCCTGGCCTACTGTGCTGCTAAGAATAGCAGCACAATAGAAGTTTCAAGAAATACAGTATTATATTTAAGACAAGGCAGAGTAGGGTAACTCTAGTTAAGTTTCAAACAACTATCTGGGCCAGACAGTGGAGGGACTTGGTAGCACAATGAAAGTTTAGCAGGTAGAGACAAGTTCACATGCCAAGTCCCATCTCTGTCCTCGGTGACCCTGACAGATTCCTGGCCAGTTCTGCTTCCCCTCATGCCCTTCTACAGTTATCTCTCCACACAGCAGCCAGAATCATCTTTTAATAAGTAAATGTTACTATACATTTTTCTGCCTAAAACAATCCACTAACTTCCCATTACACTTAAAACCCAAGCTCTCGTCCTGGGCCCTAAGCCACTGCATTCTCCAGCTCCTCCATCGGCACTAATCAAGTCTTCCCCCACTTTCCACTTCACCATCACTCATGAGCCTTCTCATCCCCCACACATGCCAGGCTTATTCATTCTCTAGGGCTTTTCTTTGCGTGAGCTGTTGCCCCTTCTGGTTAGCTCCCTGAAGAGCATGGCCAGGTTATATTCTTTCAGATCTCAGTTTCATTTTCATCCCACAAGAGGCATTTCTACTCATCCTCTCCTAAAGTAGTCATTAACTCACTTTCTATCACCTGTTTTAACTTTCTGCAAGGCTGTTACATTTTTTGGTTTGTTGATTAAATAAGACCTCTAACTAAAATGCAAGGTCTGCAAAAAAACAAGGTCACTGTCTACATTGCTCTCCAGTGTTTCTCAGGCACCAGAGATGTGCTGTATACCAGCACCTATATCTCAGTGTTAGTAGATTCTCAATAAATACTTGCTAAATCAGTGAATAAGATTATTTGAAGATGATTATTTTGTAGACTACAGGTAGGGAAGCAATTATACAATTACTGATATAGTTCTGAAAGAAGTGATAAAAATTAACACTATAATTATAGTAAATATAGATAAAAGGATATGAAGTGTTTGTTTATTTAGTAAGAGTGACAATACATGGAAAGCATTTCTATGTGGGGTTGGAGAGTTTGCTTAGTATGTGTTAATCACATCAGTGTAAAAGCCACATCGTACTGAAGAATCCAGGAAAATGATGCAGCAGTACTCGTCTTCAGTAAACAGTTGAGCTTTGGTGATCTCAGAGACTGTACTTTCAGCAGAGTGAGGAATGCTCAAGACTGACACATAACAGATACAGGCCAGCATGACCTGGGCTGGAGTGCTTATCTGTGTGTTTTGAAAATAATTCCTGGCCACAAACATGATTTATAATGGGAGGTAAATGTTTATAAAAAATAAAATGAAAGCAATAAGTATAGAAAAATCCTTTGTAGCCCTGATTGGGTAGCTCAGTTGGTTAGAGTGTCATCTTGACATGCCAAGGTTGTGGGTTCAATCCCCTGTCAGGGAACATACAAGAATCAAATCAATGAATATATAAGTAAGTGGAACAACAAATCAATCTCTCTCCCTCCCTCCCTCCCTCTCTCCATCCCTCTAACCCTTTCTCCTTCTCTCTCAGATCAATAAATAAAAAATTGTAAAACTGCTTTGTGAAGAAATGTGATAATGAAACAATAGACATATAGCAATGTTTCTCACTAAATATACCAGGTAAACACTAATCAAAAGACATTAACAATTTTGTGGGTTACTGTTGTAGAGCAGGATGAGGCATCTCCCCTCTCCTAGCTGAAATGACTGGCATGACTGTGGTAACAAGAGAGCTTGGTTTTTTTAACTTGCTCATAAAACTTGAAAGTTTTGAGGTAGTAAATAGATTAAAAATGAATTTTTGATAATCGATGATATACTGTATCATATAGACTTATAGATGAACTAATGAGCACATGTTCAATATAAGTGAATAAAAGAAAAATATTTAAAAAGGGATTTTTAATAGCAATATTTATTAATACAGTCCATTTGGGGGGCTAAAGTTGAATAGGGGGAGCATGAAAAATTAAACTCACAACTTACCTAAAGCCCTACTTTTGACAACCGTTTCAGTCTGTCTATTAATCTAAACATCTACCAAGTTAAAGTTGGTAAGTTATATACCTTTTTAAAAAACCTGCATTGCCATGGGTTCTATAGGTGATTTCTACAGATGACAACAGTTACTGAATTATTCAGAACAGTTTCAATTCAAACATTCTGCCCCTCATGCTAATAAAGGCAGATAAGACTATGAATATTGCTTTTTTAATAATAAAGCTAGGGTCACCAAAAGGCTCTGGAGATTTATTAGTTTCTAGCTTACAGGATCATAAAATCTTAGAAGAAATGAAGATAAACAGAAAAACATGTTAATTTTATTTTTATCTATTTTCCTCCTTAATTCTTAAGAAAATGATTCAGAAGTGCCTAAAAAAGTAGCAAGCCAAACTGAAAAAGCTGAAGGAAACATTCTTGGATAAATGATTTAGTCTCAACCAAAATCTGTGGGCCTGAATTTAATAAATTCATAAGCATCACCTGTTTTTAAGGAAAAGAGCATGCATTGTTTACTGGAAATATTCTTTTATTGTATTAAATATGTTCTCACACATAATGAAAACTTTTCCTTATTTTCTTAAAATCTGGAGAATGGTGAAGGTGATGATGGTAGAATTATATGCAATTTCTGCAGCATCTAAAGCATTCTCCCTCTCTCTTTTTAATTATTATGACTCCGTTTTTCCTCAGGATCCTTTTCATTCTTTGGTCTCAGATCTTCAGGTCAGATTTTTATATATGAAATACATTTTAATTGATAACTCATTATAACTTCTAATAGGCAAAATTTCAAACTCATTTTCTAAACAATTTTTGAGGTCTTTTGAAAGAGACTTAAATATCCATATAGAGAGAAATAAATGCAATTACTATTCAAGAGGCTAATATAATAAGATATTAAGTAATTAAGGTACATTCATTCTGGTATGCTTCTGGTATCATTGCATTACTTTAGAAGTGAGTTTGAGTGTAGCAAAATGAAACAAAGTGCTTACTGTCCATTCTTTTAACTATTTTCCTATCTGTAAACTGATGATGTTGGGGAAAGGCCATTGAAAAGCATTTACAGTGCATGGGGAAGAACCTACAATCTCAACTAAAACCTGGTGTGCTAAACCTAGAGCATTACATTCAAGCTCCCCTCCTGCGGTGTGGTCCAGTTCCTAAAGGGCCTGGAGGGGTACCTGTCCACAGCCCTGAAGTTAGGGACCCCTGTTTTAGGGGCACACCCACACACCCACATGTCCACACACTCACACATACACTTTTCTGACTCGTCCAAAAAATTGGATAAATTACGGCTACTTTCCTTGTAGCAGTGATAAGCAAGCAGGGATGACATAGGTTCTAGCAAAAGGAAGAAAGCAACAGAGCTCAGAATAAAATCCTACATAACTACTTTCCCTAACCAGCAATTAACCAATCCTCTTGACTACCAGTGATAAAAGTTATTACTAAAAAATGCTTACGTATTCTCACAAGGAAATGAATTAGCCTTTAATAAATAATGAATGACCACTCCTTTCTCATAGTCCACAATTACCAATGAATTGAACAGTCTCCTCCATTTGATATTTGGGTCACTGTCCTGATCTACATTTTATTTAATCACAATGGTGTAACTATATGTAATGTAGTTTATTCAAGGAATACTGAGTACAAGAGACTGAACTAGGTGGATCCAGGTTTCTTGCCTATCTTGAATATAGCTCAAGAGATAGCTCTACTGCTCTTTCATCTGCTTTGTTTTCCTACCTGGTCAAGTGAATTTTCCTACCTGGCTCAGTTCTTTATGACCTGTCAAACAAACTACTAAATCTAATGGCATCTAGAAAATAGAAACTTAACTCTAATAGTCCTTCTAAATTATTATGTTATTACAAGAACATCAAGGGTAAGACTTCTCCTTGAACCAGACTTTTTAAAGATTAGCTGATAATTACAGTGTGTGCTCATAAAGACTTAAATTATAACCCTTTGAAGAACTATTTTATTTTTGAAGCATGCTATTATCAATAATAATGTTTTATATATGTGTGGAGTATTATAAAAACATCATCTCATTCAAACTGCACAACAACGCCTCGTGGCAGGCTTTGCTATTCTCATTTTCAGATGAAGAATGAGACTGTGTCGACGCTACCACGGGGACCGGACACAAACCTCCCAATACACAGTCACCTACTCTTCAAAGGGCCATGCAGCATTATGAGTTGGATTATAGCTTACGTTTTGAAATAATCATAACTAATAGAGATTAAATTTTTTCACTTCATTTTACTTTTTTTTTTCTTTTCACATCCAGTCCTCTCTGGATTATGGTTCATGGAAATTACTCTGAATACCAATAAACTTTGAATTATTGCTTATTTCCAGTTACCATGAGATAAACTGATTGTATATTGAGAACATTATACTACCCCACATCCAAGGGTGGTAGTATTGTTTTTGTTGTTGTTAAGACTTTAGTTTTCTAGAGCAATTTTAGGTTCGCAGCAAAACTGAGGGGAAGATACAGAGATTTCTCAGATGCTCCCAACCCCAATGCATATACAGCCTTCTCTGTTATCAGCCTCTCTTATCAGCGTGGTGCATTTGGTACAGTGTGTGAACCTACAGTGACACACCATTACCCAAAGTCCACAGTTTATATTAGATTTCACTCTTGAGGTTGTGCATTCTGTGAGTTTTGACAAATGTATAATGACATGTAGCCATCACTGTAGTGTATCATACAGAGTATTTTCACTGCCCTAAAAGTCCTCTCTGCTCTGCCTGTTCATCCCTCCACCCACCCCACCTCACCCCAACCCCTGGCAACCCCTGATCTTTTTACTATCTCCCTTGTTTTCCTTTCCCAGAATATCAGTTAGAATCATACAGTATATAACCACTTTAGATTGGTTTCTTTTGCTTAACAATACAGTATACACTTAAGTTTCCTTCATGTCTTTTCATGGCTTGATAGCTCATTTAATTTAACACTGAGTAAATATTCTATGGTATGGGATTTATTTATTTATTCATTCATTCATTCACCTACGGATGGACATCTTGGTTCACTCAAAATTTTGGCAGTTATAAATAAATCTGCTATAAACATTGATATGCAGGTTTTTATGCTGACATAAGTTTTGACTCATTTAGGAAAATGTCAACATGTGTGATTGTTAGATCATGGTAAGAGTACATTTAGTTTTGTAGGAAACTGCCAAAGCATCTCCCAAAGTGTCTGTATCATTTTACATTCCCACGAGCAATGAACAAGAATTACTGTTGCTTCACATTCTTGTCAGAATTTGGCATTGCCGGGGTTCCAGATTTTGGCTATTCTAATAGGTATGTAGTGGTACTGCTGTTTAATTTGCATTTCCTCAATTACATGGGGTGTGCAGCACCTTTCATAGGCTTATTTGCTGTTTGTGTATCTTCTTTGGTGGAATGTCTGTCAGTCTTTGGCCTGATTGTTTTTTTTGTTTGTTCACTTATTTCCTCTTTTTCATTGTGTTGGCTAATCATTTTGAGTCAAAATTGTTTCAACTTTATTAAAATATTTGGATATATGTAAAGCGATATTGCCATAGAAAGCATTTCTCATTTTCCTCTTTGAGAAATGTAGATGCATAATCAATTTCATATTGACTTGATAATTAGACTTTCCCCTCAGGAATAAGAAGTATTTTGGTGGGTAAAAGTTTAGTATTCTAGTCTGGAAATGCAGCTATGATATTGTCATGTTTGGCCATGTTATAGACTCATTTATTATTTTTTATTGTGAAATAATCAAGCTTACTGTTAAATAGAAATATTTTATAGATGTACTATTTACCTATATCTACAAAAATTACAAATGCACACCAAAGCAGCAAAATGCTATTTTCAAGAATGTCCCTTTGAGTGAGACTTGTATCAAGAACTTTTTAGCTAAAAATGGAATTTTTCCCCCAAACAGGTATAAAAAAATAAAAGTTGTAGGAATTTAGAGGAAAAACTGAAAAGGTGTTTCCTTTATACTTGCAAAAATATAATTTCTCAGAGTCTATAAAATTTTAAGATAGATGTTTTCTGGGAATACAAAATATAGATTATAATATCCAGAATGAGATAGCATAACCATAGCATAGACTAGAGCATAAATGGGCTGTGCATTTTATTAATCATTCACTATTTAAAATGGGATACTAAGCTTCAAGAGGGCTTCTGTTTTGTTCTATAGTGCCATTGCTACACTCTCCAAAGACAGTCTGCAAATAGCTTTTGAGCACTCGAGTGATAGATAAAGTCTTCTAATTAACAGTTGGTATGAGACATTTTACCATAAACAGAGCATTGTCATCTCTAACAGATTGTAAACAGATGTTACAATTTGCTATTTGTTTTAGTCCTTCATCATAAAAGAAAATCCATAACTCCATTCTCTAAATATAACCAGTGTATTTCTACTGCTCTTTCTGGTATGGCCTGCCAGCTACAAAGCATGAGTAACGAAAAATGGTACCCTTTGGAGCAGCCGATTCTCAGAAGCATTAGTTTTCTTTAATATTCCAGTTTCCTTCCAGGAATGGGCAAGACAAGAAGTAAGACATTTCATGTCACTTTAGAATAATATCATGTAATTCTAGGGTAATAAAGAATTCATAAGTGATCCGATAGTGGAAAGTTCATTTACATTCTCTCCAGAGAGTTTTATCTCTTCAGATGTGACCTTGTATAATTAAATATATTTCAAATATCAAGAAAAATGGCAGCTAGGCAGACAATGGAACTCTTCATTTTATGTGGGACTGAAATACAGTGAAATTAAATTATATGAAGCAGTCAATGAAATAGAAGATAAAAGGTTCCACTGAAACTCTTTCTATCTGATCTTATTCATTAGCATTTTATAGGACGACAATTACACCATGTGCTATGTAACTTGATTTTAAACTGGCACTTCATTTCATTAATACCTCCCCCCAAAGACTCAAAAGAAGTGTCCCAAAGACTCATCTGTAAATGTTACTTTAATTCGAATCTTTCGTGTGTGCAGTTGGGCCCAACATACAGAATGCTTCCTTTTAAAATAAAAGACCTTTCAAGGAAAAAAAAATAGTTCTCTGTGTTGCAATGGAAATGTTGATATAATATATCAAGAAAGATAATTAAAATCGTATCTTATATATTTCCAAAATGAAAGATCTTTAAAGAAACACTAAGCATATGACATAAGAATTAATTTTCATGATAGAAGTAATTATTAAAAACACAAATGTAATTTTGTCATAGTACTGTCACTAGGCATTCCCTTAATTTATTATCATCTTTAGAGATTTATCTTTTCCTTCATTCTCTGGTTACCAGAGATATAAAGTGTGCTTTACTATAATCAATCTATTGATGAGGATGAGAGTTTTAATTCTGTGAGGATTCTTTACCAATCAGTTGTCACCTACAAGATAGACGAATTTCTAAATCCATTATATTGTTTTGCCTCACTTACAAAGACATATATAACGCATGTACAGAATAGTATAGAAGTTTTGCTCTGTGTTCAGCAAAATAAATGTATTACAAACCAAATGATTGTGTAACTTCTACCTAGGTCAAGAAATCAAATGTTGCAGCATCCTGAATCCCTCCCTGACTGCTCCCAATAGCCAACTCTTCTTTCCCTACTTCAGAAGGAACTACTAACCTGATGTTTATAATAATAAATTTTGCTTTTATTTATAATTTTATCACCTAAAATATATTGTCTTTTTCTGAATTTATATAAATAGGATTTCTATTATTTTTTGGCCAACATTAGTTTGTCAGACCTATGATAAAATTTTTTCATTCATTCTCATTGTTGAACAAGGTTCAATTAGGATCATATGACAATGTGTTTGTGGATTCTGTTCAGCAGCACCCATAGGGACTGCTGTGGCTCTCCCTGAGCCGCAAACAGATGGCAGGACCAAAGTGAAGGATAGAATACATCGTTAACACTTCATTGGGTGGAGAGAATTCCAAGATACACCCAATATTTCCCACCTCACCCTGTGGACATACAGGCCTGACATAATCCTCGGAACTGTGTTATTCCCATAACTAGGCTATATTGTATTGTTTATAGCATACTGAATCATATAGGGAGACTTGATGATGTGGCAAAATCCAGCCTATTCAGGTCGGAAAAGAGACAAAAACTATGAATTGATTCTGAAAGCACAGCATTGAGAAAGAGCTGAGGTTGTAGCTGTCAGACCTTTTGCTACAATTTGAGAAAAATGAAAAGATTGGAGTATTCAGTCATTCATGTTACTCTTTTAAGATGTTAAACATGTGCCTTGCAGATCTGGGGCAGAGATTGGAGGCAGCTTCCCAGGATGTGTGAGGTCCTCTGACTAGTTCACCAGGCTACACTTTAAAACTGCATTGGACCGATGGATTTTACTTTTCACTTTTTATTTCCCCCTTTTTAACTATTCCAGTTGCATCATTGTAGATGGGAGGTATTATGGGAATGTGAGTTATCTCTTTAGTTTTACACATACAAAGATGGAGAGCTACCATGTCCCAGGAGCTGTAGTAGAATGGTAGATTATACCCAGAAGCCCCATCCACACCTGGTTTAGATTTAGATAATGAGGTTTTTAGACTTTAAAGCTGGTGAAATTTGGGACTTGAAGTGATACAGCAATAGGATGAAAACTTTGGGATTCTTGGGAGGTAATAAATAAATTTTGCATTTGGAAAGTACACAAGTCTTTGGGAACCAGAAAGCAGACTGTGGTAGGCAATTTTCTAAGAGACCCCCTATATGTCCCCTCCCTCTGCTGTCCATGCCCTGCATAGCCCTGCGACTGGGACTGGGACTGGGACTGTACATACAGATTTTACATCTGAAACTAGTTTACATTACATGGCCCAGTCAACCTTCAGACTGGGAAATGAACCAGGTGGGCCTGACCTAATCATGTAAACCTTAGAAAGCAGAGCGTTTTCTCTGGCTGGTCACAGGAAAAGAAGGCAGAGATTCAAAACACAATCAGGATTTGAAACCGCTTGAAAATGGAAGGAGGCCATGTGGTAAGGCAGCTGGTGACTTCTAGGAGCTGAGAACAGCCCCAACTGCCAAACACAGAAACAGGCCTCAGTTCTGTAAACCCAAATTTTTTTTTTTTTTTTTTTTTTTGGCCAACAACCAGGGAATTTTCAAAAGCCTAATCCCTAGATGAGAAACATAATCACAGCCAACATCTTGATTTGAGGCCAGTAAGACTCAGAGCAGAGAATCCAGCCACATCACTCCAGACTTCTGACTTACATAACTGAACCAGCTATGTCATTTTAAGCCACTTATTTTGTGGTGATTTGTTCCACTGCAATGAAAAAAATGAATACAGTTTATCTTGATTTTATATTTTTAAATGTTTAGCTTTTAATTATTTAAATATGAGGTATATGTTGGCTCTATTTGTATTCTTGCCCCAAATCACACAAATGTTGTGGATTGGGACTATTACTAGTAATGGTTGCTTCCCATTTGGGATTACTATCAATAATGTTGTTGACAATGATCTTGTGCTTGTCTCTTTGTTCACATGTACATGTATGTTTGTTGGATACATACATAAGATGGGAGTTGCTGGTTTATAAAGTAGGAATATAATGTCAAATCAAATTTTAAAATGTTTGAACCAGTTTGCATGCCCACTATAGTCTATTAGTGTTGCTATTTTTCTCCATCCTTGCCAATACTTTTTTATTTTAGTCATCCAAATCAGTGTGCAATACTATAATACTATAGTTTTAATTTATATTTCCATGATTAGCAATCAGTTTAAGAGCCATTTTACATGTTCGTTGACCATCTATATATTCCTTTTGTGAAGTGCCTCTTCACTCTAAGTGTGCATTGTCTGTCTCTTTCTTACTAATTGAGTATAATTTCTTTGTATTTTCTGCATTCAAACCTTTTTGTGAGTTCTAAGCACTGCAATTATCTTCTCATATTCTATATTAGTCAACTTGGACTGCCATAACAACATACCATAGATTGTGTGGCTAAAACCACAGAAATTGATTTTGCACAGCCCAGAGGCTAAGAAGTCTGAGATCAAGGTTTCCACAGGGTTCAGTTCCAGGTGAGAGCTCTCTTCCTGGTTCTCAGATTGCCACGTTCTCAATGTGTGTTCACATGGTAGAGAGAGGGGGCTGCAAGCTCTCTGGAGTATTTTCTTATAAGGGCACTAATTCTGTCATGAGGGCCCTACCCTCACAACCTTGTTACCTCCCAAAAGCCCCATCTCCAGTACTATCCTGTGAAATATTAGGAAGTTAGACTTCAACATAGGAACTGGGGAGTATGGGGTGCAGTTCAGTCCATAGCAAGCTCCATCTTCTCTCTGCCCTCTCTTAGTGGAGTCTCTATTTTTTCTCTCTATCTTTTTAGTTTTTTATTATTGGAAAGTATGCACACACACACACATATATATATATATGTGATATATATGATACATATATTATATGCACGCACACACAGAACAGTGTGCAAAAAACAAATATACTATTTCATGATTTATCATAAAAGAATTCTAAGGTCAACATCAACCAGGTCAAGATTCAGGACATCGTCAGGACCATGGCGGCCTACTAATGACTGCTTCAAATTCTTAACCCTCACTCTTCCCAAAAGCGATCTGAGTTCTGTGGTGTTTATATCCTTCATTTTATTTATAGTTTCACCACCTAAGCACATGTACCTATAATCTATAATTTAGTTTTGCCATTTTAAAGCTTTGTGTAAAGGAAATTACACAGTAAGTCTTCTCTCTGCGGATACTTTAGCTCAGCATGTGTTTGTGAGGTTTACCTTTGCTTTTGTGAGTAGTTATATGTCGTTCATTCTTGTTATTGCACAACATCCCATTGAATGAATATAAATAATTCATTGGCTCTCTCTCCCATCAGCAGACATGTGTATGTATCCCAGTTTGGGAACATTAGGAGTAGTGCTGCTGCGAACATACGTGTACAGATCTGCGAGTGTGCACACACACACGTATCTGATGCACACATGGCTTTGCAAGAACTCGTTATATCTTCTGGAGATGAACTGTTTTTTATTACATATGGTACAAATTTATTTCCTCACCTTTGTCTTCTCTTGGCACTCTCTTAATGGTATATTTTAATTTAAAAAAAAACAAAAATTCTAAGTTTCAGTGTGGTTAAGTAACTATCTTTTCCTCTATGGCTAATATTGTTTTGTTTGTCCCATTTGATACTTTTACTACCTCAATGTGAAGAAAATAATTTCCTATGTTATGCTTTATATGCATTTTTATTTTACCTTTCACATTTAGATCCACAATCTACCTGTAATTGACATTTGACTATGGAGTGAGATAGGAAGAAAGTGCCATTTTTTAATATGAATATGTAATTTTCCTGGGGCCATTACTTAAAAGGCTATTTCCCCATTGCTTTCCTGTTACATAAATCATTTGTCCATTTCTAAATTCTTTATTCTATTTCATTGTCACATTTGCCCTTCTTTGTATTAATAGCACACTGTTTTAATCATTGTAATTTACAATAAATGTTGCTACTTGGTAGAACAAGTCCTCTCACCTTTTTATCCTTTATTCTTAATGAGTATCTTAGGTATAAATAGACCATTTGCATTCTCACGCAAATATTTTAGGGCCAGCTTGTCAAGTTCTACAAAACCTATTTGGGGAGACTTAACATCTTTATAACACTGAATCTCCCAGTCTGTAAAACATGGTATTCATTTATGTTTATATCTCCTATGTTTTTATTTTTTGGGGGTGTAGAGTTTTATATTCTTTTGTTTGATGTGATACTATTGTAAATGGTGTGGTTTTAGTTTTTTAATTTCTTAATTATTTGTCTGTAAAATGCAAACAGGTCATTGATTTTTCTCTATTGAGATTGTATCAAGCATATTACTTCTAATTGTTTTAAGAATTTTCCTGAGGATCATTTGGGATTTTATGCTTATATAATCATGCCACTTACTAATAATGAAAATAATGTGTTAGCTGTTCCTTTCAAGTATTTACATACTTTGATATTTTCCTTAAGTATTTTGCATGACCTGGGAGCTCTAGTACAACAGTGAACAGAAGTATCACACTGATGCTCTGTCGTCTGTGACTTAGTGATACTTGTCTGGCAGGAACTAGCTGCTCAATTAACTCATTACAGTTAGTAGTAAGTTGTAAATGAATCTTAAATGAATGGCAAATGTCCATTTGTACTTTTATTTTTGTAAAAAGTATGAATGTGCCACAAATTTTGAGTTTTAAGAAATATCATATTTACTTTTTGGTGCTTTTTTTCCTAAGTAAAACCCTGACAGACTCACCCAAGTCATTGACAGGTTCAATATCACTCATTACTAGGTTGTCTTCTATCTCTTCACTATACCTTTACGAGGTGTTCCTTGTGCTAGGGCCATCTTAGAAGCAAAGCCTACGAGGAAACAGAGGCTCACATAAGTGTAAGAATGTCCTCAAGATCACAGCTCTAAGTAGTGGAGCTGGAGTCAGGCCCTGGAGCAAGATTCTTTTAAACCATGATTTTTTTTTAATTGTCCACTTTACACTTAGATATGACATCTATCTATTCATATAAAGAACACTATGTAAACTATATAATGCTATGGGAAAATACTATGTTACTAGGTGTAGCTTTAAACTGTTGCTTTAAATTGTTGTGTTAAATCTGTCTTTCGGCTCAAACTCCCTTCCTTCCTGTGGTGAGATGAGAGCCGCGGCCAGTGTGAAAGTGGAACAGAATTTTAATGGGGTGGATTCATCTAGTCCTATTATTAGACCCTTTGCTCCTTCTGTAGATGCCATTTCCATGTTTAAGGAAATTAGTTTCCTGACCATCTCTCACTTTCTTCTTTGTAATCCCTATCTTCCACTCAACAAGACTCACCCCGCCCAACCACCATCTTATCCATATGCACCAGTTATGGTTTTTATAAGCTGGCCTGACAAGGGAAGATATTTGGCTTCACTTTGCTGTAAAATGTCACCAGAGTCCCGAGCCAGGGAGGTGTTGTGCTGACAGTGGTGGCTCCTGGATGGGTGCAGTCAGTAGAGGAAACTTTCATTATTTTAGTTTTGTTTAGTTATTTTATGAAAGTTCGGATGTATGTCTAACCCTTCTTTTTGATACTGTATAATTACATACAAAATAACTACAAATGGTGATTACGGCATCGAAATAATGACATGCAAGGTAAATTAGGTAAGTTTAAAGTAATGTCTTTGTATAGGAGGTAAAGGGAAGAATCATAATAAGATCTTGACAGGGATACTATTGCATCCAAAGTACATTTTCCTGGCAACACATCTTATTTAGAATTCTGATCCTGCAGAGCCTTTTCCTTCCTCTGATGCAACGGCTGCTATGGACCCTGACCTTGGGTGACAAGGAAAGGGGGGATTTTGATTGTCACATTGAGCTGCTTAAAATTCTTGTAAGTTGCATTTACATAATTGACTTGGAAAAGTTAAAGGTAGCTAGTTGACCATAAAAGATATGTAGCTATGTCCTAGGAGAAGATTATAGATTCTTGCTTAGCCAGGTGAATGTCCTCAATGAAGTAGCCCTTACGCCTTCTCGTAGTATAGGTGGCTGATGCACTGTTCTCTTGTCACTGCATATTTTAAACTGCTTTCCATGTATCCAGGTTTTGCATCACTTCAAGAGCATTCTTGACTTTAAAAGCCCATTGCCATGCTTTGGTCTTGGACACATAAGAGCAAGGCACATATATGTCTGATTTAACAAGTTATGACTCTATGGCAAACCCAAAACAGAGTTTATTGTCTCTTTCCTATTTCACTTATAACTTTTCAGTGTGTTTCGACAAGTTTCAGCCTCTTCAAGTGGGGCTGAGACATTATGGTTTTGTTATGTTTCACAAATTTGATGAAACATAACATAGAACTGGGTACTATGTGGTACCCAGGACTGATAGCCCATTAGGTGGCAGGACTGATATTTTTGTCAATGACAGTTTAGCTTGGAAACTCAGTGCTCATAGAGTTCCAGTTACTACAAAAACATTTCAAGCTTCTCGTTAGTTACTAAGATTTACAACTTTTCTCTATAATTGTATATGGTTTTAATTGTCAATTTAAACTAAATTTGTATGTATTATTTAAATAATTTACAGGTATTGTGTAATTCTGAAAGTACAAAGTATTCAACCAGCTACAGTATTCAGAGGTCTGGTCTTTCTTTACTAGAAATCTTTTAATTCCACAGTTCACAAAGAGCAAAGATGATTTCTGATCTCTGACTCATAGACGAACACTTTAAGACAATTAAATTTGAACTTGATATAATTTCTGAGATTCGGCTTTTAGTTCCTGGTTGAGAATGTGGGAAAATAAAAACAAATAACACTAAAAGTATACCAGACTAGCTGGAAGGAAAAACTATTTACTTTTAGAAGCTGAAGTATTTCTGGAATTGAAAATGTTTTTGAAATGTAAAGTCTTTTTTCACTCTCAAGCAAACAATATTTTTTGGCTTCACAACTTAACTGTGTTCATCCTATAAATTCATACAAACCCTATTATGTTTCATGTACTGGGCTAGGCACTTACACATACATTATAATAATACTTAATCATCATAAGAACCCTGCATTCTAAATATTCTTTCAGTCTTAACTTTTAAAAGGGGAAATTATACCTCAGATATTCTAAGTGTTTGCCCAAAGATTCATATATCGCAAACAGGCAAGACAGGATTTGAACCCATATTTAAAATTTTAAGCGCAATGGCCTCTCAACAATGTTACTTTAGATTATTAATGTAGACAAGTGGAACTCAATTCAGCAAGTATTTCTTAAGTGACTACTGTGTGCCAAATACTGTGTAAAGAAATAGAAAGATAACATTATATTCTGCCTAGAAATATCATTAATCTAAAATAATAGCATTTCTAAATTAATTTTAAATGTACTTGATATTATATTTTACTAGTTTAGTCTAGATATTTTAATAACCTTTTATGTGTTAATTGGTTGATAAATATTGTTATTCCCTGTACCACTACAGATTATGAAACTGCTAAATAATAATCAGTAATGTAAGGCCTGTTGATGAAATTATTATTTTCCTTTCTATTCTATGTGATGCTTACAAGTTCATTCTCAAATAAATAAATGAGATGTGTGTGTGAGACATCACAGAATGTTTTGACAGTATTTTTCTTGCAGAATATGCCCTCCAAAAGTAATTAGCTTTCTAAAAAATATACCTGTACCATGAGATTCAAGGATCAATTTCCCTCTTCTCTCTCTCTCTCTCTCTCTCTCCATTGTCTCAGGATGAAGAGACAGCATAAATGCAAAATTAGAATACTTAATTCATTTTATATGTTAGATTACTCAGTTAGAAAAGCTAGAAGGAATTTTGGATTTCACACTTAAAATTCTTCCATAACGCCAGAGATTTTTGCAAATTTTAAGCAGCCAGCCTCTAGAACTGCCCTCCATTCCTGTCCTAATTGATATTACAGAATTAAAACAAACCTCTTTGGCAAAGGCACCCAGTCCAAGATATATATACCTCCTTTCAAAATTCATCATCAAAGACTCAGCCCTTTTCAGGTCATCCCATGTATGAAATTCTTCTCTTTTAAGCAAAATATTCAATATAGGTACTAAAGGGAAAACTCGCCTGCCTGCCCTCTCTGGTCCTGAAGCGTTTTGATTACATCTTTAGCATTCAAATTTAATCTTACTTTTATTAATATTAATTGACCTAATAGTCAATCTTCAGTTTTTGATAGGATAAATGAGTTTTACATCCTGCTCTTCCATTTGTTATCTCTGCATTCATAACAAGCTACCTCTCTGAATCACAGTCTTATAAATAAGAATTATTATATTAGCATTTCCTCACAGAGGTGTTAGAAGGTTAAATAATATTTAAGGCACTCTTAAATTATTTTAATTATAAAAAGTGAAAGGTTTGTTGTTGTTGATAATAACCTTGCACTGACTTCATGATATTTTTCAAGGGTAAATGTACAATGAGAGCATAAGAAAATTTTTAATAGCTTTGAAATAATATTGACAATTTTATAAAAACTTTTCACTGTTATGACAGTGTTCAGCTTTTCAAAGAAAAAATAAGATATTATACAACTTATTGAAGTTATTCTGAATGTAAACAATATTTGTAGAAAAGCAAGACATCTGTGATCATACTTGCTGTATGATATATACAAGAATCACCTGAATGTAATTTTTAAATGAGAAAAAGATCATCACACTTTTAGACACAGGAAGCTCTTGGTTTGTCTGCACCAGCCACTGAAGCTGGTACTGGAAGAGCCCAGAAATGGTATTAAGACCTTGACAGTTTTTGAGAAAGTTCATTATATGTCAGTGAGACTTCTAAATGTTTCTCAAAAAAAAAACTACTCATTGCAATAGTCTGTGGCTAATGCATTCTTTAGATCAGTGGGGAGTTAAATAGCATGTGGCAAAAAGTGGGTCATGAAAGAGTAAATGAAAAGGTTTAAAGCAATTTGCCTGGGCTCTGTCTCAAAAGAGCTGAAAGAGTGCTGCACGGCTTTAAAAACTAGAATTTTCTTTGAGCTTTCATTAGCAGGTGTGGGGCTTAAAGTCATGTGACTTCTTTCTGAGCTCCTAGAGGACTATGGAGCATCACAGAACCCTGCTTGCTAGATTACCTGGGGCAGCAGAAGGTGGGCTGAGCGGAGGAGGGCAAAGAGGGAAAAATAGGGATAACTCTAACAGAATAACAATATAATGATTTTTAAAAAGAGCACAATAATACAATAATGAATGAATAAATAATAGAAAATGATAAAAAAATAAAAATCTTGCAACTACTGAAACTATAGTCACTTCAAGATTTCTAGAGTCAATCATCTATAAGGACAAATATCTTATAGGTTGTTTTAGTATTTATATTTAATTGATAAAGACATTACCAGATAAATTAAATTGCATTCTTATTTTATTTCACTAAAAGTATCCAGTGAATAGGGAATTGACTGAAAACTGGAACTATGGTGTAACTTCAGTTTGACAGGTGGTGTTTAGCTCTCTTGTGAGAGTATGAGACTGTCTACTTTTGTCTTAGATAATATAATGGAATTCTTTAACATTGTCAGCATAAATGGGTTCTTTTTTCCATTTTGAATTTTTTTATTGTTCAAGTACAGTTGTCTCCATTTTTACCCCATCATGCCCCCCTCCCTGCTCCACCCATCCCTGCCTCTCACCCTCAAACCTACCCCTTTTGACTTTGTCCATGTGTCCTTTATACATTCTCCTTGATGGCCCTTTCCCTAATTTCCCCCATTATCCCTCTCCTCCCGCCCCTCTGGTTACTGTCAACATAAATGGCTTCTTAAAAATCTCTGCAAAATAGATATTTTACCAAAGACTTAAGGATTAGTCTACTTTCTATTTAGTCTATGCATAAACCTCTCTGTTAACATTAAGCAGCCTGTCCATTTGTTCTCTTCTCAGAGGTCATCCCCAAGTATTCTTGACAACTAACACAGTTTAAGCAAGCCTTACTATGAGTGTTAATCCCAATTTGTGTCTGTTGATTTATTGCAGAATATTTTCCTGCATGATCACTTATTGTTTTATTTTATATTTGCAATTAATTTTGTATTATTTTGCTACTATTTAATTTTTAAAATGTTACCATGAGTAATCAGGTGCTTAACTGAGAACCAAAGATAAGAGCATCCAAGTTAGAATTCAGTCCAAATGGAGTGAAAAACCCCAAAAACAATAACAACAACAACAACAAACAACAGCCATAATGGCTTCCAGGATAACCATTGAGTAGTAAAGACTAGAAGCAGAACCAGCTACCTCATTTTTCTCACTCAGTGCAAAACAAAAACACAAGGCCCCTTAAAACACTTTTTAAAATTAAAATACAAAATATTTTCTTTATTCCATAGCCTCTGGTGGTTTTTTAATTTGATAATCATATCCCTCACGTATGGGGAAACATTCATAAACAAGTGCAGACCCGCCCAGGGTCCCCTGCCCTACAAGTTGGTGCTTGATACCCACTGGCTGAGGCATCCTCCAGCCTGACTCCCTTGCCAGTGGTAACTGCTGGAGAGGTTGCCGGTGACCCAGCCAGCGGGAGCAAAGTGAGCCAGCCTTCTTTCCTTCAGTCTTGCCACCACCAGAAACTAGTGGTTGAATGACTCTCATGGATTGCAACCCAGTTGCACTCAATACCTGCATCTGGGGTGGCGAGAGGTTTGCCCTGCCAAGTCACTCACAAAATGCCCAGTGGTGCTGCCAACCACCGAAGAAGGACCTTCACGTTAGTGATGTGAAAACACAGTTTACTTATTCCAGTGATTCTGACATTCAGAATGTATCTTTTAAACTGGCCTAAGATTTCTGCAAAGAAAAAAAAAGTAGATAAATAAACTCATTGCTTCAGAGTCACACTTTGTTTTTCACTGTGAAATTGCATTACTAGGTTGATCGTCTGTTTTCCACAGAGTTAACTATGAATTACTTTTTGTTGTGGCTAAAAATCTAATCCCTTCTCTAGGTGATTTTTTTTATCACTGACAATATTAAAAAGAATAAGCATTTGAACAATAGCCATGTGATTAAAGTCCAGCCTCCTGAACCATTGTAGACAATACATAATAAGATACATACATTTCAGTACATCCATTTTAAACTGCTATTGTACAATAATAAATTATCATAGACCAAACTCAGGAAAGCTTAAGAAAAGAGTAGCTCATGAAGCACTTCATAGAATGTTTTTAGAAAGCTTCAACATTCACGGGTGGCATCACCTAGAGCTGGCATTCAGTTTGAGCTCCATGAATTGATTCAATTTGGACTAATCAGTGAGGTTACAATTCAGTATATTAGTGATAGATTATGTGTTTTTGTTGTTGCCATACAAAATTTGAGGTTAGTAATAATCAACATGTATTAGAGTTCTAAAAAGAAAAAATAATTAGAAGAATCTGAATATATTGAGGATGTTGTGTCTTAGAGAATAATGGAAATCAGACCATATAAATCTAGTGGAACCAAGATAACAGAAGACCTTGAAAACTGCCACAAAGTGATCACATGTAAGCAGTAAGGTGCCCATGCACATTTCATCTGACATTTGGTAGTGTGCCTCAACAAAACAGTTGGTCAGGAAATACCCTATGAACTTGTTTAGAGCGGGAGAGGTTAAAGTCAAGTAAATGAATAAAAAGACTTGCAGGAGGTACAAATTATTGACCATCAAGATCAGAGAGGCAGCAATAGAGATAAAGACAGGACAGATATAAAAGTTCTAGACAGAACAAGGAAAAATGATTAAGATTTTGTAAGTAGCTATATTTAGACACCAGAAAAGAAGAATGAGGTAAAGTGAATACAGCATTCCAAACCAGGATGAGCAGAAGATGCTACTTTCTCAGAAGGGAACAATAATGGCCCTGGCTGGGTAGGTCGGTCGGTTAGAGCATCGTCCTGATGCTCCAAGGATGTGGGTTTGGTACTGGCCAAGTTACACACGTGAGCTGACAAACGAATGCATGAATAAGTGGAGCAGCAAGTCGCCGTTTTTTCTCTCTCCCTTTCTCCATCTCTGTAAAGTCAATAGATATTTTGTTAAAGGAGAACAATAATGAGACAATGGGTGAAAGGTAGAGACATCTCTTGCAGATCATTTTGAGGTTACAGTGGAGTAATTTAAGAAATAGGTAATTAAGCCATAAGTTTTTGCTCAAAGTTGAACAAAATAAATAGATATAGATAGATAGATAGATAGATAGATAGATAGATAGATAGATAGATAGATGGATTCCCATCCCAGAAAACCTCTCCACAAATGTATAAGTGAAATAGCAGTTTTGTTACTGAATAACAATTAAACCAGAATGTAGTATGTATCACAGGTAATTCTTGAAAGATATTCAGAGACAGAAAGAAACCCTACATTTTTAGATACAATCCATTATATGCATGTTCTCAGAATAAACAATAACTAGTTTGCAAGAGGACTCGACAACACTATTTGTCACACGTAGTTTGTCCTAAATTGACATGGTCGCTGAGGTGACCATCGATGTTAGGTAATTGGTTTTATAAAAAATATAAATCAACTTTTCATATCTTTCTCACAGGAGGTAGTTTAGGGTTCAGCTCCTAACCTGATGCAAAACTAGTAAAGAGGTGCCCCATCTTCCTTGATGATTGCCATATTTTTCAGACTATAAGACACACTTTTTAACCACATTTTTTGCTTCAAAACTTTTTCCCTATTTTCTTCCTCTAAAACCTAGGTGCATCTTATGGTGTGGACCCCAGACCATTTTAAAGAGCTAGTTGCAGGTCCTTGACAAAGACATTTCTGGGCTTTAAAACTGACGAAAAGCTTATTTAGCCCTTTAAAAAGATTTAGATACAATTCAAGCAGACAGAGGTCCATTCCCACACCTCCTTCCCCTTTCTGCCCTCCCTGGTTTCCTGATCACAGAACTCAATTCTAGCACAACGTATGGTACTGTCTTCATGTTATTTCTGCTTCTACACACCACTGGCTTCTGGTTTCCACATCTCTGATCTGGATTCCAGTTTTCAAATGTTCTCTTCATCTTCTTTGATTCTCCCAATCCAAACTTCCCACCCATTATAATACATGCACGCATCTGTACCACCTGCTATGGTCTTCATTCAAACACACTGATGGACCTGCACAATGGTCACTATACCTGGGAACAGAACAGTTTGAATGGATGACTGGGATAATTTTTTTTAATTATGTTGTATTGATTATGCTATTACAGTTGTCACAATTTTTCCCCTTTGCCCCCCCTGCAACCAGCACCCCCTGCAACCAGCACCCCCAACTCCCTCAGGCAATCCATGGGTCATGTCCATGGGTCATGCTTATAAGTTCTTTGGCAACTCTGTTTCCTACATCCCCATGGCTATCCTGTGACTACAATTTGTACTTCTTTATCCCTTCACCTCTTCACCCATTCCCCCAAACCCTCCTCCCATCTGGCAACCATGAAAACACTCTCAATTTACATCCTTTTCTTCTCCTCTCAAACATATGTATTACCTCCCTCTTCTTCTAAGGAAAAGAGGATTAATGGAAAAATACATGTCTTTTTTTTACCCAGAAAATCCTTTATTTTTTTAATGTGCTGGTATTTTAAATGAAATAGGGATACTTTTGCTTCTCTAACATGAATAGGTCTTAGTGAGTCTTCAAACATTTAAGCCCTGTCATATGTGTTGTGTGAGAGTAAGTTGTACGTGTGAAGAAATAATTTCCCAGTTGAATTGTATGTGTGAAGAAATAAATTCCCAGTCATATATACACAGAGGCCCATGAAATCTAACTAGTCATGTATTTTATACTATTCAAGACTCAAGATATATTTTGCATTCCCAAGGTTTTGATTTATGCTTACTAAATCATAAAGTATACTTTTTAAAAGGTATTCCAGATGTTTTCCAACACTTACATCAATAAACATAGAGTCACAGGGGAAGACTAGAAGTTTACACCTGCCTCTGTGGTCTGCTATAAGATACATATGGTATACATTTAATAAGCTTATATTTCTGTCTTCAACAATTTACTCCTTTGGTGCATAATTTTTAAAATTCTTGCATATTGGTAATGGGACCTATAATAGTTTTCATTCTAAGAAATACAAGCCAAATGGACAACACAGCCATCTCTAAATGTACAATTGCGGGGGCAGGGGACCAAGGCACAGCTAGGTCACACGACAGCTGCGCCAGTGCAGAGTGCCCAAGGCTATCACACTGCCTTATGCTCACCACTTGGTAATGTCCCTCACTATTCGCAAGAGCTCTGAAGAGAGAAGGTAAAGATACACGGGTATAAGAAAGTAAGTGAACCCTACTGTTACTGTTGTGCTAGAAGGCAGAAATTCAAATCACCCAACCTCTCCCCCCTCCAATTCATCTTCCACTTGAAAATAAATTCTCTTCCTAATTGATCACTACAGTGTTATTGTATCCCAGCACAAAAACCTCATGTGGGCTCCTGCAGCCTGTGCAATGAAGTAAACAAGCCTGGAACAGGACGCATTCCAAAACTTTGCCCTTCTCTTTATCCCAGAGCTTGAAGTACTGCCTTTTACCAAATCATTTATTTGCTCATGGGTTTATTTCCTCAGTTTACATACCTGGAAAGTGGAGACTCCTTTGATCCCAACATGGTGCCCAGCACACAGTAGACCTTTGATAAAAGAATACTGGATTGGTAAATGAAGAAATCAATTAATCTAAATATATTTACTTCTATTAACTCTTGACAGGCTCATAATTAAGCTCTGTTCCTAAATTGTTTTTGCCTTAGGAATATACCTGTTGACTATATATTGAGTGATAGAAGGACCAAACTTCTTCATAACAAGCTAACCAAAGAATTAGACAAGTTCTATATCATACTTGTTTAAAACAAATATTATAATAACAACGATGAAGAAATAGTTACTATGTATTAGGTACATAAAATATGCTAAGTAAGACATTATTTAAAATGTATGTTTTAGCTCTTGCTGGTGTGGCTCGAGTGGATTGAATGCCAGCCTGTGAACCAAAGGATTGCCAGTACGATTCCCAGTCAAGGCACATGCCTAGGTTACGGGTCATGTCCCCAGTCGGGGGTGCACACCATGCAACCACACATTGATATTTCTCTCCCTCTCTTTCTCCCTCCCTTCCCCTCTTTCTAAAAACAAATAAATAAAATCTTTTAAAAAGTAAAATGTATGTTTTAAATACATGTGTATATAATAGATATGTACACACACATATATGGTGTCACAATGTCAAGAGGTGGGGCAGGGACTGCATTTTATGAATGGTAAAACTGAGTCTCAGAGACACTGGGGGAATAACTTATTCCCCCACCTCTGTTCAGGATAAGGAGAATTTTTTAAATATGATCAAATTAGTAAGACCACCGACCATTAATAGAGCTTTGTTTTACTAAAAGGCAAACACTTATTTGTCTACTTATCTATCTATCTATCTATCTATCTATCTATCTATCTATCTATCTAACAACATTTATTGAGGTTGGACAATGTTCCAGCAACTGTGCTAGTTGGAGGGATCCAATGCTGACAAAGCAGTGAGATTTGTTCCTCCTGAAGATGACTAGAATGGCCGTGAGTGTGCCTTCTTGCCTTCCGGGTCCATGTCTTAGGTAAACTTGGTCGAGAACTGCCATCTGGGGCAGCTCTCACCTCAGTCTCCTCTTCCATTTCTTTCACGTATGCCACCACAAACAACAAAATTTGTCTTGCAAAACTTAGTCCTTTAGATTCAAATGTATTAAAAGTAAGAGGGCTTATTTTAGACAGAGGACCTTATAACTATTTCAATGCAATTTTAAAGCTATTTTTATACTGTCATAAAATACATATAACAAAAAATTGACCATCTAAACCATTTTTAAATGTACCATTCAGAGGGATTAGTGCATGCACACTGTTGCACAACCATTGCCACATCTACCTCTGGAACTCTTTTACCTTTCAAAACAGAAACTCTACCCCATTAAACAATAACTCCCCCTTTCCTCCCTGTGCCCAGCTCCTGGCAGCCACCATTCTATTTTCTGTCTTTATGAATTGGACTACTCTAGGTATCAATCCCACTTTTATAGGAAAGTGATTCACTTTTGCTGACTTTGTAACATGTTTCCCATTTGGATTTAATTGCCCCATATGGATAACAGGTGTGAGCAGAAGTTGTAAGCTTTGTGAATGTGTCCCTGGACACAATGCCATCACAACAGCACCAAGGCTCAAACTCGATCTCGATACCCATAGTGATAAATGAGACTCAAATGCAGATGTATCACATGCTGATGCCCCAGTCAGAGTTCCCTTCATTATGCCAGAATAGAGATGCCGCCCCTCTGGGTGTTCGCCTGCTGGGGCATACTTTTCTTGAACAAATCCAGCTTACTCTTCAAAAAACTAGTCCTGTGCTATTCTCTATAGGTCACAGGTACCTCCCTAAATAAAAAATATCTGAGGGAGAGGAATTCATAAGGTCAATGAGAGTGTGTGTGTGTGTGTGTGTGTGTGTGCGCGCGCGCGCATTGATTCATTGATTTCTCTTTTTTTTTATGCCCACCCCACCATGTGAAAAGTTTATGAGGAACTCAGGTTTCTTTATATCATTTCCTATTTCATCCTAGAGACAATCTCAGTTATACTTTCCCTGTCTTTTTCTCTAGAACTAATGATGTGATCTGATCTCTATATGACATTTTTTATTAAACTTAGCAATAAAAATGGCAAGTGCTAATGGCTGTGACCCTGTAGATTTTTCTCTCCTTCACAGTCCTGATAGAAAAATAACTTTTCATTCAAGGAATCTATATTTCTGCTCTGCCTCTTAGTGTTTAAGCCAGCTCCCCACTGTGCTAAGTCAACCTTCCCAGAAGCTAATCTGTCATTCTCAAGTGGCCTTGCTTCTGAAATTGGTTTGGTGCTTTAGCAGAAAAGAGCTCCTGTGTAGGGCGGGTTACATGGGTTTGACAGCCACTTGGGCTGGAGCTTGTCCCATTGCTTTAGAAAGAATGACTTTGCACCTCTGCCCCAGCAGACAGGGAAAATGGGTGTTGTATTAATCTGTTGAGGATCTCAAGTAACATTAATTCTAAAGAATATTGAGGAAGTTCTTTAACCTAAGTTGTGTGTGTGTGTGTGTGTGTGTGTGGTTTTGGTTTTGATTTAGAATGTGTCAGCATCAGTGAAGGAGCAAAAGAATTGTGCCTCTACCTTACCTGCTTCCCTGGAGAAATATTTATTTTTATATGTATGAAGCTCTTTGATTTTAACAATACATTTTGTAAAAGATAAACATAGCACCTGCAAGTACAAAACCTTTACCAGTTGAGGTGACATAAGGCTGTTGGAGGAGGTCACTGCACATTTACATAATGAAATGTGACCATTGGGAAAAGAACCACCTGTTTATTTTAGAGAATGAAAGGCAGGAAATTATATTAACAAGATTTTCATAGGAATGGGCATTGTCACTGTTAACAAAAGGGTTTAAGTTAAAGTTTCTAGTAGATGGTATGTGGTTTAATTTCAGTTATATGAACATTGAAGTAATCTAAATTTTTTATTACATTTTAATTATACTTGGGACTATTGTTCAGGAAAATGCAGTATCAGTTTCTATAAATATAGATAAAAATCAAAATCCAGTGACTGCCTTCATATTTATAACATCCCATCCAAAGTTCATACTGTCCAGCTAACACAGTAGAACAGATTTTAAAAACAACACAGTCTATATTATTCATATTCTTGTTCAAGTTTACACTGTCCATCGAGTGTTTCCAGCAGCTAGTATCATAGAATGGTTCATCTGAGGACAGTAAGGACATCTGAAGCTCTCTGTTAAAGACGATGAGAATTTATACAGACTATTTTAAAGATGAAGTTTCATGCTACAAAATTTTAATGTTCTGTTCTCACAGATTATTTCAACTTACTTTCTAAGTACAATAGATCTCAGACTACTAGGTAGTCATTTTGTTTTCTTCATTATTGCTGTGTTTTATTTTAAAAAACAAGTTTTTGAAATGTAATTGTCCATTTTTTAGGTATATAGTTCAATGAATTTTTTTAAAGATTTTATTTATTCATTTTTAGAGAGGGAAGGGAGGGAGAAAGAGAGAGAGAGAGAGAGAGAGAAACATCAATGTGTGGTTGCTGGGGGACATGGCCTGCAACCTAGGCATGTGCCCTGACTGGGAATCGAACCTGCGATGCCTGGTTCGCAGCCCGCGCTCAATCCACTGAGCTACACCAGCCAGGGCTAGTTCAATGAATTTTGATAAATACCCACCGTTAAAACCATTATCCAAATCAAAATGTACAATATTTTCATCATGTCGGAAAGTTTCTTTGTGACTCAGTGGTCAGTTTTCTCTCCCAAAGCCCAGTCCCTGGAAAGCACTGATGTTTTCACGTTTGTATTATTAAATCAGGCATTGTGGGAGTAGATTGCAGGGCTGGTAAGAAGCCAAAGGGAGATTACAGAAACGATTTTTGTACCCTAGATTTTTCCAATACCCTTACCACACTGCACCGTAATGCAGTTTGAATTGCTAGATGTAGTCTCTCCAGGAGACTTTCTGTTGACGACCATATGCCTTGTGACCTCATTGCACTTGTGTCACCTCCAACATGCCTCTTAAACTTTTGTTCATTGTTATTAATATAAGATGAATTAGGAAATACCAAAATTTTAAAGTATTTAAATATTTAGTCTAATTTCCTGGTTTTTACAGTTGTATGGGTTATTTTTAACTGTCCACTACAACCCAAAGAAGACATTTGCTCTATTTGCTTGTTTTCTCTATTTCTTTACTTCCAACACATACAAAGGATTATTCTGAATAATCAGAAATCAGAAAGTACTTAACTGGGAAGGGTAGCGGGGAGATGAGGGAACTTTTTCAGAGGATAAAAATGGTCTATATCTTGTTTTGCATGTTGATAAAATGTATATGAAACTGCCAGCATTTATTGAGTGGAACAGCTAATGCCTTTGCATTCTGTTGTAGGTAATTATACATTAATAAAATATTCAAAACTCAAGTAAACAAATGTTTGTAATAAAAAAGTCAATTTTCAAAAGTTAAAAGAAATCTATAGTATATTATTTTTATCTAGAGGATTGTCAATCACAAGTGTGGTTAGAGAAATATCCTTGTAACTTCTTGAGGTCCTGAAATCATTAAGAAACTTTTTTCTTATAGTTTTATTCTCTTTTGTTGGATTAAATACACAACACTGGCAAAGTATGTGAGGCAAGTGTGTGTTGCCCACACACGTATTGGCGTCAGGGCTGTCCTCAAAGAGCAGACTGCCATCATTTACAGTCGCAATGTGTTTTTTGCGGGGAGGGATCTTTTTACACTGCTAACAATCATTGCATTTCTGTATATATTAAGTTAAATCACATGAAATGTCCAACATTCAGCTTTTTTGACCTATAAAAATAAAAGTTTTATGTGGTTCAATCTAATATATTTGGGGGGTGAAAATTAATAATTCACTTCTTGACCCTGGGCCATGATAATATGTTAAGCTTCTTCAGTTTAGTTGGAGCAACCTCTGTTAGAATGGAGCCTGTGCTCTCTGGACCTTTGTGGGAGAAGCCAGCCTTGGGATCCCTCAGCCATGGTGAACTATTTCTGGTGCCTTAATGGAAGCTCCTATCTGCTTCTGATTCATTTTAGCTGCCAGTTGTTCACAAAAGTCTCTTGGGATTCTAAAATATGTAGACCCCTCATTTGAACTCTATTTTCTTAAGGAGAGAATTTTTCCCCTTAAAATGAGGGATTAAATTTGCCTTAAAATTTGTACTTATATTACTAGTAGGCATGTTCATATATTTTCTAATTGTATGCTGAACTACCAAAATCTAATGATTATGACTTATCACTAGCACAAATTAAATGATTGTCTTAACAACATTTCCTGAGTACACAACATAATAGTAAATAGAATATACATAGTACAGAAGACTTTGCAACATGTGCTACGTATCTATAGAAATTTCGCTTTTGCCTCAGTTTTATTTGTCAAAGGAACAGCTTGAGGTTGGCCTTTTATCTCTGCTTTGCCCTTGTCCTGGTCACCATTGACCAGTTCCCAACTTCCCAATTCTAATTCTCAACTCTGTATTCTGGTTGACGCTTGCGTCATTCTAAAACTGGAAACTGTGTAAGGTTAGTTTTATCTCATTGGTATAGTTCCCATCAATGCACTGCATATATTTTCCCCAATTTTAATTCATTATTTTGGCAAATTGTTATGGCAAGGATATTGGGCTGACATTTTTTCCTTTCCAAGTGGACATTGGTTTCTGAATAAATCCCACTGGGAACTACAAGGATTGGCAATACAAATCATAAAACTCTCTTTCTTTTGTTTCTCTAATTCAAATTCTCTGACCTTTTTAAAATTGTATTTCAGTTGAGATGTGACATATAGAAAACAGTGGCCAAGTTGTAAGCGTTTATCTCAGTGAAATCATGCAGTAGCCAGAATCCAGGAAAAGAGACAGAACATCGGCAGCTCCCCAGAAGCCCGACATCCTCCTCCTTAAAGAAAGATTACTTTCATTTTTAACACCACAGTCCAAAATTTCTGATATTAAGCTTTATGTAATTGGAATCATACTGTGTGTGCTCCTGTGTTACCTGTTTTACTAAATATTGTTTTTAAGAATCATCCAAGTTGTTGAGTGCAGGTGTAACGCTGTCATTCTCATTGCTCTGGAGTAACCCATTGTATGAACGTACCATAATTTGCCCCAGTTGCTCTACTATTGATAGAAATTTGGGTGATTCTAGTTCTTGGCTGTTATGAATACTAGTGCTATGAAAACCCTGCAATTTCTTTTGGTGCACAAGCAAATGCATTTCTGGAATTGCTAAATTATAGGATATATATGCACATATGTGTCAAATTTAGAAGCTAACAGTTGCCAAATAGTTGTTCCAAATAGTAGTGGCAGTTTGCACTCCCACCAGCAGTGTTTGATAATCCACTGTGCTCCAGACCCTCACTAGCACGCGGTGTTGCCAGTCCTACTCAGTTTGGTTATTTTTACACATGTCCACTACAATGTCATGTCATGTTGATTTTTATTTTAATGTTTACAGTAAATTTGAACAACTTTTCTTATTTCTAGTAATCAAAAGCACAAACTCATGAGAGAATTTTTAAAAATCTATGAATTTAAAACATGCCTTTAACAGATAAAATATCATAGACTCACTAAAATTGTTTCAGCTGTGCTAACATTCTAATTGTAGAAGTCTAAAGAAAGGTAACATAAAATCTCCTTGTACCTAGACATTTGGAACCTTACTATTAAGTGAACACAGAACTTTTGGCTAACTCTTTACCATGTGCTGTGCATTACAGTGAGAATTTTATAAATACTAACTGATGATTTAATTTTCATGTCACCCCTATGAGTCAAGTACTACTATTATGATCTCAATTCTACAAATGCAGGAATCGGGCACAGGGACATGAAACATCTTACCTGTGACCACTCAGTAAGTGACACAGCCAGGATTGCCATGCCACAAGCCTCCCCAGTTTTTACTATAATATCACACAGTATTCTAGAATAATAAATAATGATTCTTTTCTGAATAATAACCATAGAGAGAGCAAGTTTGAAATACTTTTGGGAAGGGCAAATTGAATATTTACACTGTGTTTAACATTTCCTAAATGTAAAAATGGAGTTTTCGTGTGTTACTAAAACAAAGTACAATGCAAGTTAATTATGACTTTAATGAAAGTCTGTGAGGTAAACAAATATGTTTTAAAAGAATATTAACTCTAAGAGTGAGTAATTCTTTCTACATTAGTGTAATGAGAATATTGAACCTTTGAAATAAGTTTAAAATATGGAAAATGTTAATGACCTTGAGTAGCACATATTTTGTGCTATGAGTGACATTTCTGGTTGTTAAATGTTAACTTTATTATGTGCAATGCATCATGTGGGTGAGTTAATGTTGCTAGGGAACTTTTAGTGTCTAGATTGCCTTGCTTTTATATATTTAAATTTGCAAACTCAACATTATGTTAGTATACCTTCTGGCACTTAATTAAGTTTCATTCCATGATTTTAAACTTGAATGTGCTTTAATATAGAACATTTTGTCATTTTCATCTTCCATTGTACTCCTTGTTCCTGGTAGTTATAATACTTAAACATAGTATATCAGGACACTTTACCCTTCCTAGTAGACTTGAGTGCAAAATATTCCTAGAACATCTTTAAACATTTTTATGAATATGCACTGTTATTCTCTTAGGTAGAAATTATTCTTTTTATGGGTTATTGAATTTGTAACTCTGACAATCACCCTCCAGCACAGGAGGTACCTGGATGCCATGACATACCTTATTAAAGACATGAGGTCGTTAAGAGAAGGCTCTCTCCTTATATTCCAGGCACACACCTAGACCTCTAACAAAGGTTGCCAAATTTAACAAATAAATATGCAAGAACCTCAGTTGTTTGACTTTCAAACAAACAACACTTTTTTAGCATAAGTATATTCCAGATATTGCACGGAACATACTTATACTAAAAAATTATTTATCTGAAATTCTAATGAAACTGGCTACTCTGTATTTTTGTCTGGCAGCCCTAACTGCAAAACACCTCAGGAGAAGAGGTTGACACATGAAGTCACCTACTGCTACAACTCTCCTAAAATGTACTCACAGCAATAAATCAACACCACCTTTTAAGGTTAGTAATATCTGCCAGGTTCAGGGATAGAGAGAAAACCACCTTGCTGATAACTAGATATAAAGATGATTTAAGGAGAGAATATAAACAATAAAGAAACAATAAATCCTTCTCTTACCTGGGAAAACACAAAATTTGGTAAGTTCTATGGAACACTCTAACGTATTTCCAAAGTACAAAACCATTGGATGAGACTATTAGGAAGTAGCATATTAAATTTCTTTCTCTTTTATAGATATTTGAGTCAATGAATGTTTATTGGGCATATCTTTCCCAAACTGTTCTCTGTAGAACATAAATGTCATAGTAATATAATATTAGATGGTCCTTGAAAACTACTTATAAGTCAAAAAGAAGGTGTAATCTTTGGTTACCTTTTCCCTTTAGTGGCATAATCAAGGGGAGCCTAGCCAGTGGTGATAAGTACAAATTACATAAGTTCAAGTCCTGGTTCCCATTGTGTTAGACTTCAGGCAAGTGCTCTAACCAGCATATTCCTCAGTTTCTTCATCTGTCAAGTAAAATAATTATAGTAGTTTCCTCATAAGGTAAATCTTTGAATATTTTAGAAGAAGGCATTAGACCTTGAGGTTGTCAAATATCTTAGCTATGACATAGAAGAACTCATCAAGAGAGAAAAAAATTGGTCATCTGGGTTTCATTAAAATTAAACATGCCTATTCATCAAGAAGTACCATTAAGAGCAAAGCAGAGACTGAAAGAAAAATGCTTGCAATGCTTATATCAGACCGAGGCTTTTATACTGAATATATATAGAATTTCTTCAACTCAGTGAAAGATTAAAAATATGAACAGGATAATAAGAATAATGGACCAAAGACTAGAAAAGATATACAAATGGTGGATATACATATGAAAATTTGTGTAATACCATTAGTAGTCATAAAATTTCAAATTAAATAATAATGAGATGCTGCTACATGTGTACAAGGATATCCAGGATGAAAAATGTTAACATTGATGGTTGGCAGTGATTTGGACCAACTGGCAATCTTCCACATTGCTGGTGGGAGGGTGAAATGGTAAAAACACATTGAAAAAAAATCTAGCACTCTTTAAAAGAATGTTAGGCATATATCTAAACTATGAACCAGAAAATTCACTTCTAAATACTTATCAAAAAGAATAATCACATTTCCATGAAAAAAGAAAAGTTGCACTAAGATGTTTTTAGCAGCTTTAATCATGAAAACTCGAAACTAGAAACAACCCAAATGGCCATCAGCAGAAGAATGGATGAAGAAATCATGGTATGTTTATGTAATGCAATACTACTGGACCATATATAAGAGAGGACTACTGAAACATGAAGCAGCATGCATGTATCTTACAGACATTATGCCAAGCAAAAGCTTATTTGCACAAAGATCTGCAGCAGGCAAGAACTAAGGTATGATCAAAGAAAACTGAATAGCTGTTGCCTTTTTGTGAGGCCAGTATGAGAATGACAGGAAAGGGAAAGAAGGAAGTTTCCAGAGTAAAGAAAATCTACATTTTGGAAAAGGTATGAATTAAATAAAGGTATCTATTTGTTCAAACTCATCAACTTCTAAACATGAAATCAGGGATTTCACTCTCTGTAAATTACACTTGAATATAAACATAAATGGAAAATAGAAGTTGTAACGCCATGTTTCAATTGACAAAAATATAAAACCATCAAAACTACTGCACACATTTGTGTCCCCTATTATAGTAAGTTTTAGAATTGGGGAAGGAGTTGGAAATGTTTCCAAATTCCACCCTTTTGTCTTTTCAACAATTTTGCTATGGCATAATCTCATACAATTTACTGAAGAATCTAGAAGTAAACAAATTACCTACAATTCCCTAAGATTATCCTGACGGTGATGATGAGGAGGAGGAATTCAGTGCAGTTTGAGAACGCAGGTAACAGTTAAGCTGTACGACTCTGTGGAGCCCTCTTCCTTTCACATGGTTGACAATGCTAAATTTCCAAATGGATACATGGGCAGGTAAATGCTGTTGCTGGACCAAAATCCAGTGTTTTTCAGAAGCTACCATGCAAACACATTTTAATTCTTCTCATGAGGACATAACAATCTGGATTATAATTTCTATAATATTACCATCAGGCCCCGTAGTATATCTGTGACTATAATTACTATTGCTTTGAATATTTACTTCATAGTCTACAGTTTAAAAATAGCAATAATTAAGTTTTTGCATTTTCTAACTTTTTATTATTAAGTCTTGTGGTTCCCACTTATTGAAAATTCTTTTAGATATTTTAACATTAGGATTTTTTAAGTGGCTTAAAGTATTTATTACAAATGACCTAATTTTTACAATTCTATCCAAACTTAACCATGCTGTGTTTTACCGAGCCTATCAATAAAGGCAATGGTAGGAATTTCTTTCCTTCTTTCTTCATCCACTCCAAAAATGTAAAATTATATTACATTTTTGTCGATGCCAGTTTACTACTTAAAAATATATTTTGCTTTACATAAGAAATAAATATTGATATACAAACATGGTAAAATAAAAATTAATTTCAGATTCACCCAGAATCAGCAAATCCGTATTTTCCAATTTGCAATTAATATTCAACTTCTATCCTGGTATCAGCAAAATTTTGTGTTTATTAGGATAAGGGGTGAAAAGTTAAAGTCATCAAAATTGGATGCAAAATCAAAGTCATCAAAATTTCAGATTCAGGCTAGCAGGTCTGTGACATCTTGAAGAGATAATTCTGACCCCAAAAGGAATTTGGTAACATTTGCCAAAGGCTGTGAGTTGGACAGTGGAACCAGAGTGGAGGAAATCTAAATCTGCATTTGGCCAACCTATGTGTGCGGCACTGACTCACAGAATCTTCTCAGACAGCCCGTGGTAACTGGAGTCCGAGCTACTGTTTCTGTTTCCTTTGTTTGGTTTGGGTTCACTTTTTTCTGCTCTACAATTATTGAAAGAAAAGAAAACATTGAAAGTCTCAGTATTTTAACTGATTTTATATTTTTTGCCTATATAAGTGATTTTGCAATGTTTTTGCAATGTTTCATACTTTTGATTGAATAAATGCATCAACATTTTTGATACTTCATCAGTGGGAAGTTTATATTCTTTATGTGTTTACAAAGCCAGAGAGATTATAATTTAGACTGAGGTGGGGAAAAAGTCTTGTTTCAGAAGTTTACTTTTTTATATTTCATAATAATAATATTTTGTCATTGAATATTTCAGATTACAATATTTCAAAGTTGATATAGATAATAACTTTATTAAAGGTGTATAGATTTAGCAAGATTTTTAATGGATATGACTGGACACACAACAGAATCAAGTGATAAAAAAGTAAGTAGTAAAAATAAAATAGGAAATTTTAAATTCCTGTGGCAGCAGAGCTGCCAGAACATCTCACATAATAATAATCGAAATGACAGGCGCACCTATGCGGTGCTTCCTGTGCTCCCCACTCTCTTCTAAATTCTTAACCTCTTTTATTCTCACAATATTTTAATGAAGTAAATTCTACTTATTTCCCCATCACGAGGTAATGCTATTTTTGCCTCCATTTTACGGGTCAGAAAATTTAAGCACGACAGAGCTCAAAGGTGAAAGATAAAAATGTGCCCAAGTTCACAGAGCTACTCAGTGTGAGAAGCCAGGTCAGAATGTAGGTGACCTGATTCCTCAGTCTGGAGCCCCCTGGACCCTTTGTTCCCTAACTAGATTCATTTTTATTTATCTATTAAGGCACACATGTCGTAGACTTCTGTCACCACTGATTAATTTGCTCAACCAACATCTGTGTGCAGCACCTACCATGTGTCAAGTACTATTTCTTCTGATCATTTAGTAATTATATGTGATAGATCATTTCAATAAGACCACCTTCATTCTTCTCAGCGGTTTGGATCGCCTCTCTGGGTGGTGTGGCCGTGATGCTAGGTCAGCAAAATATTCTAGAAGAGCAATGCTATTACTGTTTTCTTCACTGGCATGTTAATAAGCTGGTTCTCAAAACTCGCCACATTTTAGAATCACCTGGGAAGCCTTTTAAAAGTCCAGTGTCCGAGCTGCATGCCACGTCAACAAAAAATCAAAATTTCTTGGGGTGAGACCAGGCATCACTATTTTTATGGCTCCCCAGAAAATTCAAGGTATAGCAAACTTTGATGACCCATGCACTAAAGTATTTTTTTAATTAACAGACTGTTTAAAATAGTCTCAAGAGCCCAATTACCAACACGAATAGTATTGTGAAATATAACTTAAACTATTGGATCTGGTAAGATTTCACAGCAATTGAGGTCAAACAGTGACTCACATCTTTACTGCATCATAGCTTTGTGACTTTGGGAAAATCACCTCTTCTGAACCTCAATTTTATGATCTGTAGGGTATGATAGTTATTACCTCTCTGAATCTGTATAAGAATTAAATATAAAAACTAATGTGAAGCCAAAATGTTCTGCCCTCCCAGACCTATAATTGTAGCACTTGTTGCCATTAATTACTGGACATAAGTGCCCATTAAGCTGATCCCCTGACAAAACATCCCTAATCTCTCTGAAATCAAAATAACCCTGATATTTCTCAGGGCACCCTCTCATGCACGCTTGAGAAGAGTTCCTTATGCATTTATTTCCCTTCCTACCACCTCTCCTTGGCTCCTAGGAGCAGCCCCGACTGCCAATTAGTGATACAATCACTCATTTGAAAAGTACTTTCCTCTGCTGGCAATCACTGCTCTTGGCCTCAGTTTGGTCTCCAGTTCCAATACAAGACAAGTTATCCTTCTAAATTCCTAATAGCACCACAGAGAACAAGCTACAACATTCAATAAGAATTGATTGGAGGTTCTAAAGTGACAGACTGGCCTACCATGGCTATTAGATGTTATTAAGTTTAGAGCTCACAAGCCCCATCCTGACCTGAAGGTTCCTTACTGGGCCTCTTTTCTGTCTAGCTCTCCATTAGCCTCCTTGCACAAAGGGCCAGCTTGTCCTATATCATGAGGATGGATTTTTCAGTGCAGGGTTGAAGTGTTGTTACCCAAAACATCAGAACACATTTGTCAAGGGTCTGGGTCATTTGGTCCTGAATAGCCCATAAGGAGCTGCACTAAGTTCTGCCCATCCCTTTGTCCCAGTCTCTCTTCCGACGGGAGGTATAAATTCTGCCTGCAAGCCATTCTCGCTGCTCCCACGAACAATACTCCGTGATTTGTAATCACTGATCATTCACTGACTCCATCTCAATGCCATCTTCATTTCTCTTCAACTTCAGCCACAAACATATTTTGATATACTTCACAATTTTCAGTAAACCACAGAGTTTGCTGTCACCATGACTATCTGTATAAAATAGAAAGGGAAAGGGAGAGAATAAAACTGAAGATTGGAACAAAAATAGCAGACAAGGCTGATCCCGCCCTTGCTTCTCTGTTCATGAGGCTACAGTTAATATTTATAACTTCATTCTTCCATTTTCTATTTTGGGTTTCCATTGCCCACAGCTGGCCCCTCAGCAGACTGGGTACATAACTTTGTGAGGTGACCCAAACCTCTAGTTCTAAGGGGTCTCAGCTCTACATGGTCCTACCTGAATTAGATTGCTCAATATTTTAACTACTAGACAGACAATTTGAGGAGGCACCCCAAAGGACTTTTTTGTTTCATTGTGTGGTGGAAACATATTATCCACTTGATAACCAGGATCAATTACCCTAATCAACATAGTAATCCCTGTTATTGCCTCAGAGTGTATAGTATCAGGAGTTCAAAATGATCAAGTGATCATTCTAGACTTCGGTTGGAGACAGACTGTCATGCTGCAAGATGGGAAACTGGGATACTTACCGGATATTCCCACAATCACCCGGGAAGTGATGATGAGAATATAAATTAAGGAAATAACAGATGAGGAGGAGGAATTGGCTACCAAAAATAATAAGTCAGTTCACAAATTCCTTGATTACCACATATTGAAGATAATAGAGAAAAAAACTCTAGAGTGATCTTTCTAAAATGAAAACATAATCTACTCTTTATGTTAAAAAAATCACTGTGAGAAATAATAGGATGACTGGTCTACCATGAAACATTTTTAGGCTTAATAATCACTTGTGTTAAAGTGTTAGGAGGTAAACACTAAAAAATCTTGAATTTGTAAATTTAACTGTAGTTTATACTTCCCGTCTTTTAAGAAATATTGTAGCTAACATACCCTTCAAGATATTCTGGTTATTTGTGAAGTCTTTAAAATATCCTCTTACTATTATTATATGCCTTAGTTTCTGTGTACTTAAGTGTTCGGTGCATTTGACACACCAGAAAGATAGTGTTGAAATTTTGAAAGTACATATTTAAAATGGACTAATGTCAATCTCAAAGTACCCCTGTGTATTAACTCAGTGATCACTATGTCAGTCAGACATATGTTCTTGATATACTTTTGAAGAAAATATAATTCTACATATATGGGGTAGAGTTCTAGGTATGTCATTAGCAGATGAGGGTAATGGAATAATGTCGGAGGTATTTATGGAAGAACATTTCACCAAATATGTTCTTCCAGTTTAATTTACCTCATCTCTGACCATTTGAAACTTTAAAAATTGAAACAGTCTACATTTTTCAAATGATAAGAAAAATTAAAAAAGACTTTACAGATACCCATGGTTTAAAATGTCCTTAATATTTACAAATATGTTAGTTTTATAGTTATAATCCTGTTCTTAATATCATAATCTATTTGTTATTCTCCGACAGTATTGACATTTCCTTGTGCTTAACTCTGCCTCATTAAGTTTTATTTTCTATTATTAGGCCATGTTGTGTATCACCCTTCGATGTTTTAAAGGAGCCACTACATCTTTATTCTTTAAGAAAATTTTACAAAGGGAAGAGTTCTCTGTTCCCTTGGTGTCCAGTTCTGTTGGTAATCTATACAAGTAATTAATACTAAAATGAGGAATTAACCTCATATTCTCAAAGAAAGCATTGTTACACTTCTGAGTGGTTGATTTTGACTTGTACATAGGCCAGTCTCGGTGAGGAGAGACAATGTAGGGATAGAAATAGCTTGTAAAGCATAATCTTCTAGTTCACCTATGAAGTCTTTCTAGTGGGAAAAAGATTTCTCATGTGTGACCACTTGAGAATGAAGAAATGCAAATAACAAAATTCTAAATGAATTTATTTTCTAAAGTTTTATTGAATTTACCACGATTTTTTCCATAAGGATGTTAGGGCAAATTACAAAGATATTTAAGAAGGAAGTTAGTATAAATTAAAAGTTGAATGAAAGAAGAAAGAAAAGCTGAGTGGGACCCAGGTGAAATGTGTACCCCACTTAGTACCAGCTTCACGCTCCCACCACGAAGTCCTCAGCTTGGCAGTGTTACCCCAGCAGACCCGCAGAGGGAAACCAAACCAACGTGCAGTTCTTAGTGACCAAAGACAAAAACAAAGCAATGGTGTAGAACAAGTGTTCTTTGGATCAAATCAGATAGGGGTTTCTCTGGTGTCTTCTCTTGAAAAGACCACACACCTGGAATGGAGAACACCTTTGATAGCCTTGTGAGTAAATGAAACAAGTTTCAAGGAGCTGTTATAACTCTCACCCCCCTGTACATAGAAGGAGCTACACCAAAGGGAATTGTGGAAAACAATGTGGAAAGAGTTTTGGTGGGAAGTCGTGTGATGATTCTGAAATAAAAGTATTCACAATTTCCATTCACATCATAATCAAAAACATAGAAGGAAACACATAATCCTCTTTCAAGTTGGCGTCTTAAAACCCAGCACCTTGGCCACATAGGGAGGGATGGCAGTGATGGAGTGCCACCAGCATCTCTCTGGTGTCCCCAGAAAGTGTCCCCAGTGTCGGCCCCATTCTTTTTCCTCTCCAATTTTGGCTGAATCAACTGGGAACCTACTCTGCTCTCTTTGTAGACTCCACCTGTGCTCACATCTTCTGGGTTTGGATTTTGTCATTGTTGTAATTTTTTTTTCTTTTTTACAATTTTATATTATTGATTTTACAAGTTTTTGGGTTTTTTTGCTCCCTGTACCTTAAGTGTGGCAAAGGACCACTGACTGCTGCTCTATAATTATTCTGGTCCCCTTGGCATCAGCTGTTGTTGTGCTGCTCTTGTTCATGCAGAAAAGGCCAATACATACCCAAGAAAAAAAATGGAATAACTGTCTCTTTGGATGATACAATAGCTACATCAATTTACTTGCTGTGTACAAGATACATAACTACTTTGGATCACAACATGTTTCCTTTTGGAAACTTTGTAGGTGATCTCAACTACAAGGTTTCCCAAGGGAAACATGTGATCCAAGACTACCTTGATATTCTCGGTGTGGGTTTTAAAACACTCATTAACAGAAAGCAGAGGTGCTATATTAGGCTGATCAGAAGGAATAAGTCTCAAAAACAGTGTCTTCTTAGTATTTAAATCTCTTGGTCTTCAAAATGGTAGGTACAAAATAGACAGGGAGAGGTTAAGAACAGTATGGGAAATGGAGAAGCCAAAGAACTTATATGTATGACCCATGGACATGAACTAAGATGGGGGAATAATGGTGGGAGGGCGGGTACAGGGCAGAGGGGAATAAAGGGGAGAAAAAATGGGACAACCGTAGTAGCATAATCAATAAAATATATTTAAAAAATTATGTCACACTAAAGAAAAAGAAATTCAATATAACTGAAGAGAGAGGTGAAACAGTAATTATTGTTGGATTGAAGACAAAAAAGCACACCCTTTCTTTATCCTTGATAAATTATGAAGGCCTAGTTTAAGTAATTCAGAGAAATATGGAAAAGTATGTGGCAGCTCCCTACAGTTTCTAATAAAATACTGTCATCTTCTGTTCCTTCAAAGCAGTGTACCAGGCATTTTGTTCAGCCCACAGACACGGGTGTCTCAGCTGTATGTTTGCAGTCCCTGATTTTATTATTGTTTCTCTCTGCTTCACATGGCTCGCCCTGCAGGCACCCTTCCTGATCCTCCTTGAACTTGCTCTTCTCCCATATTGTCACGATTTTATGGATTCTAATTCTGTTCTACAAAATACTAGACATATCTTCTGATTGGTGTGGGCTCATATCTCTCTAGATTGAAATGATGAGCATGGCAATTACTACCTATAATCTACTGACAAGTCATTAGATCCCCTTACGCTGTCAAGTCTGTCACCTCTGTTCTCTGCACATTCTCCTCACTGTCACCATCTGTCACACTTTCTGTCCACAGTGTAGCCTCTACACTCTGGGTAGCCTCAGTGTAGCCTCTACACTCTGGGTAGTTAGTCTGTACACTCCCTTCCAAGTGATATTTCTGAAAGATAAGAAGGAGGAGGAGGAGGAGCATGCTACATAGCCTGGCTTTGTGCTGAGAGGCTTACACGAATTATTATGTTAATGCCAAAACACAAACTATTATTAACCCCATTTCACGGAGAAGGAGCTAAGATTCAAAGTAGTTCTACAATTTACCCAGAGACACACAGCAAGTGAGTTCATGTTTCTGATAGTCAAGTCTGACCACAAAGCCTGCAGGCCGAAGCTCTGCTGTACATTCTCCCACTTAGACCTAAAAACCGTCATTGGTCATCTAGGTACACAGGTCAGAGAAAGTCTTTTCCATGTGACTCCCAGAGCCCTCCAGTCACCTCTTGAATCCTCCTGCCTTTGTATAATCTAAGTTCCAGCCTCAGCAAACCGATTACTATTTTGCAAAGACCTATTCATTTCTGTGCTTCCGGTCTCTTGTACATGCCCTTGTCTCAGTTCTTGCCACTATTCCATCTGAAAGACTCACATGTGTTATTTCAGATGTTACCTGCTTGATTCACAGATAAGAATATAAGTATATTAGCAAAAACTTGCTAAAGGAAAAGTATTTGTGGCTGCTGCTTTATAAATTAAGTTCTATGTTTCTTAAATTTAATCTTTTTAATTGAGTTTCGCGCAAACCCCAGTTAAAGAGAGTAATAGGTCGTAGTAAACAACCTGTGACTTTATTTACTAAACAACCTTTAACTTTATTTACTAAATATCCTAGAATCACTGAAGTTAAGTCCTGATGCTTTGCTTTTACTCCATAATATCACTATCTAGAAGACAGTGTAATTGCTGTTAAAATTACTGGAAGTGTTTACCCAGCTACATTATTTGTCAAGTTTGATTCTCTCTTGTTTTAAATGGCTGCTTTTAGATCCAATTCATTAAACATCAATAACAAAATAAAAACAATTATAAATTGAATTTCCATGCAAATATGGCCTTTTCCCTATACTGGATGAATACACATTCATCAAACTGTTATGCCTTATTGTTGACATAGTGGAATAACAAAAAAAAAGTAATAATAATAATAA
Source organism: Tonatia bakeri (assembly GCA_004024845.1). Lineage (NCBI taxonomy): Eukaryota > Metazoa > Chordata > Mammalia > Chiroptera > Phyllostomidae > Tonatia > Tonatia bakeri. The sequence continues at coordinate 96,061 of PVIA01002374.1, read as the reverse complement.
CCATGTTCTAATTGTTTTGCTAGTCGCTAAGGTCAAGATTCATTTTTACCCCAAAAAAAGTTTATAAAGGTCATTAGAGCTTAATGAAAGTTTGGGTTTCCTTGTTATCAAAATAACTGTAGAATAACTGATTCTCATAAATATTTAATTAGGTTTTTGAAGAAGTACATTCATATTTCTATCACCTACAGAGAGAATTATTGCTAAATTTCTCCCTGCTAAAGGGCTTGAAGCAGTTGTGGCATTTACAAGAATTATCTGGTAATTTATTATAATGAAAAATTAAGTGGTATTATAATGGGCAAAAAACATTAGCTAATCTGCCCACTCTACTTAGTCTCCATCTAGTCCTCTGAAAAGAGCACTGGCCTGACTCAGTCTCAGGAAAAGGACTTTGTGGAACCTTTCCAGAAAGTTCAGAACAGAAAGCCTTAAATGGATAATACACAGTACTGAAGAATGCCTGGGATTTTTCCCTATATGTGTCACATTTCTGAGAATGTACAATCTCGCCCTGGCACTCCAGTTAGTTGGAGTGCCGTTCTGTACACACAAAGCTTCCAGGTTTGGTTTCCGGTCAGGGTCCGTGCTTAGATCGGGGTGCCTATGGGAGGCAACAGATTGATGTTTCTCTCTAATCTCTACCTCTGTCTGTCTCTCTCTCTTTCTCCTCCCCCGTCTCCCTTCCTCTCTTTCTAAAAAGCAATAAACATATCTTCGGGGGTTGGGGGGAGAGGATTGAAAAGGAATGTAAAATCTTTGATTCAGTTCACGATTCAGCACTGTTAAAGTAACCTCAATTTCAGGATCTCTGTCAATAGTACCTGATGTGAGTAAACCAACATGATTAGTTCAAATGATATTAATAGTACACTTAATGTTTCTGAAATTAAGTAACCAAAGTAATAAACAGAACCTCTTATTCACTGAGATGTAGGGTTCTCATACTTGCTCACCATTAGCACCACTTGTTATACTCATTTTCACATTCATAACTAGAATTAGCTCCGGGGAAAAATATTTCCCTTTTTAAATATCATAACTTTACCTCTTTCAATTCGGTTTAGATTTTTTCTTCTGGTGATCTCAGATTATGACTGAAATAGGTTGACTGAGAAACATGTTTGTGAAAGTCTGAGAGCCTTTGAGGAAATTGCTAAAGAAAAGGTAAAATTAAAAAAACCTGATGCATCAATCTTATTATGTTTAAATTAATTTTAAATCAGTTTTGTAAATGCAATCCTGGCTTCAAAGTCTAAAAACTGGACTGGCGAGTCTGTGATGGGGAAAATGTCACAAGATTTTATGCAAGAGTGTGATTATTTGACTGTAAAATCTCTCTGTCTCTCTGTCACTCTTTGATTAAAAAATAAAAAGTAACTACATTTATGGTGATTACATTGTAGGTATATAAGTGTTGAATTACTGTGTTGTACACCTGAAAGTAATATTATATGTCAACTACTTTTCAATTTTTTTAAAGTTTATTACCATAAGAGAGTAGATAACCATAAATTCTTTTTTATTAGGAAATTTGTAACAGGCAAAAGGGTCTATTATAAACAAATACAGAAAAATTTTTTTGTCTATTTGTCTAATAAACAAATAGAATATGCAACAATAAAATTGAGGAGAATTATGGCTGTAAATGAAGAAAAACCTAACAAACAATGAAAACAAAATTTAATAAGATTTTATTTATTTATTTATTTATTTATTTATTTATTTATTTATTTTTAATCCTCATCTAAGGACATTTTTTTATTGCTTTTAGAGAGAAAGGAAGGGAGAAACATCAATTGATTGCCTTCCATATCTACCCTGACTGGGGATCAAACCCACAACCCTTTGGCTACGGGACGACACTTCAACCAACTAAACCACAACAGCCAGAGTTTCATGAGCTTATAGCAAAAAAAAAAAAAAAATTAGTCTGCAGGCTCAAATTCTTTTTTTTATTTTTTAAATATTTTTATGTATTTATTTTTGATATATATTATTGATTATGCCATTACAGTTGTCCCATTTTTTCTCCCCTTTCTTCCCCTCTGCCCTGTATCCCCCCTCCCACCATCATTCCCCAACCTTAGTTCATGTCCACGAGTCATACATATAAGTTCTTTGGCTTCTCCATTTCCCATACTGTTCTTAACCTCTCCCTGTCTATTTTGTACCTACCATTTATGCTTCTTATTCACTGTACCCTTTCCTCCATTCTCCCCCACCCCACTGAAAACCCTCCATGTGATCTCTATGTCTATGAATTTGTTCCTGTTCTAAATGATTGCGTAGTTTGTTTTTGTTTTTGTTTTTATTTTAGGTTTGGTTGTTGGGAGTTGTGAGTTTGTTGTCATTTTACTGTTCATATTTTTTATTTATTTTTCTTAGATAAATCCCTTTAACATTTCATATAATAAGGGCTTGGTGATGATGAACTCCTTTAACTTTACTTTACCTGGGAAACACTTTATCTGCCCTTCCATTCTAAATGATAGCTTTGCTGGATAGAGTAATCTTGGATGTAGGCCCTTGCTTTCCATGACTTTGAACACTTCTCTCTAGCCCCTTCTTGCCTGCAAGGTTTTTTTTCAAGAAATCAGCTGATTGTCTTATGGGAACTCCTTTATAGATAATTGTCTCCTTTTCTTTTGCTGCTTTTAAGATTCTCTCCTTACCTTTCCCTGGCTGGTGTAACTCAGTGGACTGAGTGCAGGCTTTGAACCAAAGGGTCGCCAGTTCGATTCCCAGTCAGGGCACATGCCTGGGTTTTGGCCAGATCCCCAGTGGGGGCCACGTGAGAGGCAACTACACATTGATGTTTCTCTCCCTCTCTTTCTCCCTCCCTTCCCCTCTCTCTAAAAAATTTAAAATAACATATTTTAAATATACATACTAAAAAAAGATTCTTTCCTTATATTTAATATTGGGTAATGCAATTATGATGTGCCTTGATGTGTGCTTCCTTAAGTCCAACTCTTTTGGGCCTCTCCGAGCTTTCTGGACTTCCTGGAAGTCTATTTCCTTTGCCAGATTCTTAAGGTTATATTCAATAGATATGTTATAGCAGAACACCCCAAAGAATAGTGCTTAAACACCCCTAGCTCTTTTATATTTTATCTAAAATATACAAAACTATTCATATCATATTTCTGTTCCCACTACTTTCTATTTGTGTATTCCAAAAAATAACATATGATCTTGAAGATGCGTGAGCCCACACACGCACATACACTTGACTAGAAAGGCTCCTGTGCTCTCCAATGAGGTGCACCTATGAGAGGTCCACCTATGAGAGGACAGGATATGTGGAGCAGGGGCCCATCAACACTCTATGTACCCAGATGTCACTTATGACAAGTACAGAGTCAGGTACAAGCAGGAAAAAGTTACCAGTGGATCCCTAGCCTTGACAATACAACTCTTTATCCATGACATGTTTACTACATATGTGGAATTAACTCCAGCAGTATTTTTGAAGTTGTAATTAAATTCTGTATAGCCTTTACTCTTTATTTTCAAGTGCTTATCCATTTTTAATTCATTTTTCTTGCAACTGTTTTCTATTAATAATAATAATACCTCATCTTTATTGTTATATTAAATGTCAAATATTTCATAATCATGGTGAAAAGTGGAACTATTATTTAGGGAATTTAACCAGTGGCTATATACTGTATAGATAATTCACATCCATACCCCAACCATCCTTTTTAGGTATGTAATACAGACCCATATGTATAGGTATGGAAATCAGCTCAGAGAGGTCAAGAAAGCTGTCCTTCCTCGCCTGCCTAGCAAGAGACAGAGATGTTTGAAAACAGCTCTCTGGCTCCAGACCCAGGCTCTTCCACACATTCTTCTTGTCTCCTTGCTGCTATGACAGTGCCTTATCCTACTTTGAATCCTGGATCTGTTTTAAGATAACTATTTTTTAAAAAATCCTCAGCTTATTATTTCACTTTCTAATATTAGGCTGCAGCATTGCCACCATGGTCAAATTTTGATTTGTTTTACTTTGATAGTTTTCTGGAGGGAATTTCCAGCTGTGTATTTCTCTATCATAACTGTGGAAGTGGTAGCCTGACTTGCCACCCTACCTCTTAAAGATATTTGATTTATAAACTGCTTCTGAAAAGAACAACTCAGCATTTCAGATTTTGTTGGATTATAGTCTGTGATCTGTTAGATGTGGGATGTTGACTATATCATTTACATCGCTGTAGTTACAAAAGTCTGCTTCAAGATGGTGCAGTGTTGTTGGTTGGCATTTTCACAGATGTTACTGGCCTTCGTCGTCTGTACTTTCAGCCCTCCATTTTATTTCCCCGATTCAGAGAACTGGTTTTCTTTTCTAATACACACCAAAATTCGTTCAATGCTGACATGAAGTATGACAACTGGAGATGAATTTTGTAGTGCCAGGAACATGTTACCTCAGTTAAATTAAACAATTGCAAAGGACTTGGCCAAAGGACTAGACATCCTTTCATAGACTGACCTGTTTTTAATGTTTCTTAACCACTCGTGGGTTCCTTTAGCAAGTATATGCGATTATCAATTACATAATTACTTCAATCGGAGAGAACAATTTCCAGGTCTGCAAACTCTGTTAAATAATGCCTGTTTGTTTCAGTTAGGGTACAATTAATCCATAGAATACAACTAGACTCCCTAGTTTAAAATGCTAAATCTAAACACACACACACACAGAGGGGGAGAGGCGGGTAGGCGGGGGAGAGAGAGAAGAGTGGGAAGGAGAGAGAGAGAGAGAGAGAGAGAGAATGGACTAGGAAGTACATTACCCTTTAGTGGCAGTTCTATTCAAGGCCAATTTTTTACTTAGATATTTAAGTAAATGTTGCTATTTTAGAAGATTTGAAAAATCTTCTAAAGTTACTTTACTAATTGTTCTCCCTTTTATAATAACTAGCATCATATAATCTAACATCTAGATTATTTTAAAAAAACTCTTGATACCTAGAATTGCTACCTTGTGAAATACATTGTTAGGTTTTTAAAATTGCAATGTACTGTCAAGTGATTCCAATTTTATATATTTTCAATAATTTGTAGCCATTTATTTTTCAGGGTATCTCGTAGCTTTTTGGTTTAATAACTCTTGAAGTTAATATGCTATCAATATTTCAGAAATCAAAAAGAAATGAACATGAAAACTAATATAGGACATTATCATAGAATTTCTCTACTGCCGTCTAATATTCTTTTACTCATCATTATCTTGTAATTTAAAACCTGGTTCAACTGCTTGCTCGTAAGTAACAGGTAACAGAGTATTGGGTATTCCAGTTACTTTATTCATCAATCTAACGTTTTGGAGAAACTTTCCATCAGAACATTTTCTTTAGTATCAGTTTTTCACGATTTCCTTTACCACCTCCTGACAACTTGAATAAACTTTTTCCTTTATGTTGCTGTTGCTATAGCTGGAGAGTGATGTTTATGGAAGATTTTCAGGTTACCTGCTGAGTGTTCTTTTTTCAAGGATTTATTCATTTGGCTCTGGCTTTCCCTTCACAAAGTTTTATTCTGTATCATTGGTGTTGACCTCCATGACATTTTCTGTTATCCTAAAACTGTTAGAGCCTTAGTATAATGCTTTTAGTTAAAGGGTTCCCCTGGACCCAGTGTGCTTTAGATTGATCAATTACTACCACAAAGAGAAAAGTTCAACTATGATTCATTGAATTTGATCAATGTATACAGTATATCTAGATAATCCATATTCACCACAAACAATCTTATTTTCAAAGCAAAACCCACTCAATAGAACAAATGTTCTTTACTCTGGTTTCTTTTAAGTATTTAAGATAATCAGAACAAATGTTTCCATTCACTTGGTCGGTCAGATCACTCAGACCTTAGGTGGTAAAGGAGACACATGCCAAAAAGGGCAGTGTCAATTTGATATTCTCACAATAACTATATAATCTCTCATGATAAAAAAATTGTAAACTATTCTGAAACACTTTTAGATTTACAGATGTTACCATTTTATTTCCTCTGCTCAAAGACTTCATTTTCTAAATATATTTTAATTAGCAATCCTTTAATTTTATTTGAAGCTGCTTCAAATTCTTTCTAGAAAGCAGTAGATCCCTAACCCTTTAATGATGTTAAAGATGGTATCAGCTGCATGAGGTGGGCATTGCCCATTTTAATGGCCCTGATCCATGCTGCTCCTGGAATGACATGGTCAGAACAAGAAGGCATGGGGCACCGAGGAGACAGAGTTAGGTATTCATCTATAAAGGGACATTTCCATCTGTGAAGTACCCTCTAGTCACTATCTACTCCCATAGGCATTTCAAATATGTTATGATATTCTTACTCACAAAAAAATCCTTAATATAATGAGAACAGAATGGCTCAAATTGTATGTAATTTACCCAGCCTTACATTTCATAAAAAATGGAGTGATCTTGGATCTAATGATTGCTTGTACATGGAAGCTCATGAATAGAATGGTGGAAAGAACTTCTATTCAGGAAAGCCTACATGGAATCCTGACTTTTGCCATTTATTAAGCTCTATGATTACAAATAGATTCCCTCACTGCTCTGGGTTTTACCCTTCTTTTCTGTGAGTAAAGTAAGATGTGAGTAATAGTATCTGCTTCCTAGAATTGGGGAGAGGGTGAGATAAGGCCATGCACATAAAGCACTAAGCAGACTACTTGATACATTCTATACTTGGTAAATGGTTTCCATTATAAATATTATAAAGAAAAAGGTTGAGGAAACTGTTGTCCCATGAGATTTTGAGAAGTTCGGGATGACCACCAATACAACAGTGAGAAGAAAAACTTCTTATATCAACATTGAGAGTGGTTGGCTGTCACTATAGAGGTTTCGCCGGTCAGAAGTTCCCTGCCATGGGGTCCACAGGTGAGCAGTGGGGTTTGAGAGCACACCTTCAACAAAGTGGAGAACAGTCCGCGTCACATCTCTCAGTCCCTGGTGTTGGCCCTGTGAGTCAGTCTCTATCTCTAGTCACTGGGTGGAGGGGAAAACAGGAGCTGAGCTGCCCACGGCAGGAAGGAGGCCTCACTTCGCTGGTCTCCAGAGGAGCCTTCCCAAAACAGCTGGGCAATTCCGATAAACTCATTCTCCTGAGTCACCTTAAAGAATTGTTCAATGAACATTTTAAAATCTCTGCCCAAGCAACATAGAGCTGCTGCCGTAATAAAAGATATGTTGGGTGACATTCACCATAAGAAACTGTTTACAACGGGTTTTGGAGAATAAATTAAGAGATGAGAAAATTTAGTGATGTAGCCTCCAAATCCAAAATACATAAAACTACACATTTATTAGTTTATTCCCTTCATATGTTCCTTCTTTCATGTCCAAAGTAGCAACCCATTTTACACTAATTTACTTATATTTTCATATAAATTAATCTATATAATATAATCATGAAATATATGAACATTTTCTCCTGGTTAAGAGATCCCAGATCATTCCTTCCAACAATTCAGTTTTGTAATAGCTAATGTCTTTCTCTCCTTTTCCACTGTGTGCTATCTCAGATTGTTGTTTGTTTTTTGGTCTGTTAGCATCTCTTGTGGCAGTTTCTCTGGTAGCTGTTCACAGTCCCATAAGGGTATTTCATTAGGTGGTACCTGTTGCTTCCCAAGTGACCCAAGTAAAAGCAAGCAGCCTCTGCCTCTGAACTTGTGTCAGTTCACAAGAGGATCCCGTGAAGGGCCCAGGCAGCCAGTAATCTTCAGATTCTCCCAAATCACTGGACACATATGAGAATCAGAAAATGCCGTAGTCAAGATTGGTATGTGCAATGCCCCTCCCCCCAAATTATATTAACCACTGATATGCAAACCTAGCAAGTCACAAAAAATACACTGCTTTCTTAACCCCCCAGTAAAACAGAAAATAGAATAGAGATAATAAAGATGAAGATAACAATGCCTTGCAATTTTATGGAGCTTTATACTTTTCTAAGTACCCTCGTATATAATATCCCTTTAAGCACGAACTTCCAGAAGAGATTGATACTAAAACTGAGACACACAATGCTGGTATAAAAGCTCTTGTGCTGTTATTCAATACTATATGTAGAAAAAAAAGTTGTCTGAAGTCATAGAATGGCTGACTTTCTGTTTTATAAGGGAAAAAATTATGATTTCTTACAAAAGCTAAAGATGGTTTTATTGCTAGTTCCTGCTCATTTATGAAAGTAAAAATTTCCATACTGTGCCTAAATTATGAGCTCTTTTCACCACATTTCAAGTTTGCCAGGCTGATTTAAGCAGGGAATTGTTCTATTAAACAATGTAAGAAAAACACAGAGCACACATGTCCTTTATCCTATGCTCCTTATCTTCAAAATAATCTTATAGCATGGTATTCAAATAGCCAATGTTTGTTTAAATGCTATTATGTTTATTTTGCTCTTTTCTAACTATGGAATTCAAGATGTCTAAAGAAGAGGATTATCTCCAGATACTGCCTCAAACCCTCCCCCTCAACTTTTCCAAAAGCTCAGATAACTTAGTATTTGTTTATACAAGAACTGTTTCTATTAGATTTATTCATTTATTCTGAACCAGAGCTCATTGATTGACCAATTACATGGTCATTCTCCTCTGATGCTCCATGGCCTCACAAAATCCCTCAGTCAAATTGTCAACTAAAAGTGTTAAATAAATTATATTATAAGCCAGCCTACTTTTATGTTCTCACTTAGACAGTACATATATGTTGGGTGAGTCCCTGTGTTTCCACCTCAGGATATAGCTATTATATTAATGACAAAGAAATTCAAATCTTCATGAGCCTGTATTCTTCTTTAAGGCAAATGATGAGTGGAGTTTTGAAACAATGACTCAAGTTACCTCCTTGAATAACGGGGAACTGACACAAACCCGCATTCACGTTCTTCAGGAATCTGCTGGTGAGTTGATTGACATTCAGCTTCAGATAATCAGCTGACTTAAGTGGTGACAATCTGATTTATAAACACTAACACTAGCATTTTCTCAGAGACGCAGATTAAAAAATAGAGCTTTTCCTCAGTGCAGAATATTTTAACATCAGTAAATTATGTAATATGCAACAGAGACAGAATTCTATGTTTACCCACTGACATCAAGAAGTTTGACTGACATTTCTTATCTGGTGGCAACTAACACATTTGAGCCTTAACTTCACACTACATTTTTTTTTTACATAATGTAGCCTCAGTATGTATTCAAAATTTATTCAACTTCACAAGTTTTTTTTTTCTTTCCCCACTTCTGGTGATAGACTAACCATTCAGAAAACCTCTGCTGGTATACTGTACATAAAATACTGAAAATGTGTATATGTGTTTTTTTTCATATCATAGTTGATTAAGTAAAGTAAGACTTCAACATTTAGTAAGACTTATTCTGGAGGCAGAGTTTACCTCAAGGGCATTTGCCAATTTTTTTTTAATTTTTAGAGAGAGGAGAAAAGAGAAGAGAGGGAGAGAAACATTGATCAGTTGCCTCTCACACGCCCCAAACCAGGGACCTGGCCCACAACCCCGGCATGTGCCCTGACTGGAATCCAACAGGCAGTCTTTGGTTTTGTAGGATGATGCCCAGCCCACTGCCACACCAGTTGGGGCACATTTGCCAATTCCGATGGTGTTTTACAGATGCTACAATACTACAGGGCATTGTTCCTCAAAGGCTGTCATTCACCTCGGGATCATTTTTCTCCCACATAATTCCCAATACTCCAAAACATGGAAATAGCACCTTATTTGGAAATTACTTATCTAGAGCCTGGGTCTTGATGTATCATTAACTTATTAATTGCTAGAGTCTGGAGTAACTGTCTAACTGCCTTTGCATTTAGAGATACCTCTTCACAATTCCAGGTTCTTGAAGTGGCAACAGTTTCAGTGATTAGACAGAAAGGAAGGAAGGGAGGAAGGGAGGGAGGAAGGGAGGGAGGATGGAAGGGACTATGCTCATAAAAGTAGATTTTATTATTCTACTTCAGCTGAAGGAGTAGTTTAAAAAAATCAACCATCTCCTCTAAGAACTCCTGATACAAATGGCATAGCCTGAAAACCACCAAGTCAAACAAATGTAGATGCAAATGGTCCCAAGTTGATAGGACAGCCAAGAATCTGGCAACAGTAACATGACTACATCTTAAATGAATGTAATTCAGACAAACGCCTCAAAGATGTCTGGCAGATCTGTTTCTGAGGAACGTGGCCTCACAATACAATAAATTCAACACATGCAGAAAACATGCCACCATGAGCAAAATTTGTGGAAACAAGGAAATACCAATCAGGTCAACAAAGACTCCAGATATTAAATACAATTCTCAGATTCAGCACATAAGACAAGTATTTGATAGTTTGAAAAATAAAATCAAGAAATGAGAGCCTAAAAAGTAATAAGAAACTATCAAAATTGATAAGCTATATTTGAAAAGACAGCCAAACAACTTCTATTTAGAAAATCGGAGAATTAAAATTAAAAATCTAACTAACAGCCTTGGCTGGTGTAGCCCAGTGGACTGAACACCAGTCTGGGAAACTAAGGGTCACCAGTTCGGTTGCCAGGCAGGGCACATGCCTGGGTTGCGGGCCAGGTCCCCAGTGGGGGATGTGCAAGAGGCAACCACACATTGATGTTTTTTTTCTCCCTCCCTTCCCCTCTCTCTAAAAATAAATAAATAAAATCTTTAAAAAAATTAAAATCAATTAGCAAGCAAATAACAAAATAGAGTAGAACAAATTACACAGAACATAAGCCAGGCAATCACATAGACAAGTTTTAAAAGAAACTTGTTTATTCATTCTGTTTCCTTCAAATTTAGTCTTTATTTCTGAAATCTCATTTCAGAAAGTCTTTATTTTTAAATGTTTAATTCTTTAATTAAATGTTACATTTGGAGAATACTGCCATCTCTCTTTTTATATCTACCTTTTTACCAGTGATCTCATTTATGAACCTTTATAATTCTGATTTATATGGTTATTTTAAATCTTCTGTCATTTTCAAATTCCTTCTATCTACCTTTGAAACATCAGGTTTCATTCTGACCTATTTTTAAGTGTATGTCTTTCTGGAAAATGTTTATTGTCTACAAGAGAAATTATTCTCCCTGATTTCTTGTAACAATTTTAATAAATTGTATTTACTTTAATGGCAGTCACTCATTTTTTAATTAAATATTTGTTGAAAAGGTACTCTGTATAAGGAAACATATAGGAAAAAACAAGACACCACCTATAAAAATACAGACAGAGCTAATAGAGCACATAGACAAATAAATAATTGCAATGAAATGTAAATAATACAATAAAATACAAAAGCTCTGTGGAAGCACCATCAGGAAATCAGAAAAGACTTCCAGCCCTGGCTGGTGTAGCTTAGTGGATTGAGCGCGGGCTGCAAACCAGGCATCGCAGGTTCGATTCCCAGTCAGGGCACATGCCTAGATTGCAGGCCATGTCCCCCAGCAACCACACATTGATGTTTCTCTCTCTCTCTCTCTCTCCCTCCCTTCCCTCTCTAAAAATAAATAAATAAAATCTTAAAAAAAAAAAAAGAAAAGACTTCCAAAAAAGAAGCAGAATGTGGTTCTGAGGCTAGCCAGGTAAAAAGGTAAGAAAGCACATTTCCAAGAAAGTGGTAGGATCTGAGCAACATTGTGTATGAGAGAAAGAATGTTTAAAAAATAATAATTAGACTAGAGAAGAGAGTTATAAAATATAAGAGACTAGAGATAAAACTGCAGAGATAACAAGGGACAGATCTCAGAGAGCTGGATGTCACGTTACATTAACTGGAATGGACAATGAGAAACTGCAAGGACATTGAACAGGGCAATGGCATGTCGGCTTTATATTTTTAAAGAAATTTCACTAGTTTGTTACATTGAGAACAAACAAAGGTGGGAAAAGATTAGGTGCAGGGAAACAAATTAGGAAGTTATGAGAGGACAGTGCTTATACTTGAAGAGAATGGGGATAGATTTGAGGAACATTAACAAATTAAACTTGCTGTGATTAAATGTACATAGTTGCCAAGAACAACTTCCAGCTTTCAGGTTTTAATGATAGGTTGACATGGAGCTGTTTATAAAAATAGGGAACATTAAAGCAGGGCTGATTTGAAAGGGCCAATAATGAATTCAGTCTGGAACAAGTTGAGATTGAGGAGCAGGAAACCATCTCAGTGAGGCCTGTCTGGGTTTATATTGCAGGAGCTCAGAAGGTATATTTGGGCTCTGAATAGAGGTTGGAGAAATTATTATTATTATTATTATTATTATTATTATTATTATTATTATGCTAATTGAGTCATAAGAGTGAATGGCATCGTCCAGTTGAAGTGTGTGGAATGAAATGGGAAGGGCGATGTGGACTGAGTTCTGAGGAACGAGCTGCAAAATAGCCTGAGCTGTCCTGGTTTAACATGGGCACTTATCCAAAAGAATGTGATGCCACAAAAATACACTGTTTCCAATACTGCCAGGAACTCAGCAAGATAAGTACTTAAAAAGCCTCTGGTGAATTGACCAATATGGATATAACTGATGAACTAGAAAAAAAAGTTTTAATGAAGTCTGGTGGAGAAGAGAGAGCTTAAATCTTGCTGGTCTTGTTTCTGATGTGTTTTATTTTCTGTGAGGAACTTAAATTCTTTGTTGTCTCTCCAATTAGACTTTGAACACTTTATATTTTTTATGACCCAAGTGCCACCCCTTGTTGAATGAATGAATTAATAAATATCTCAGTTTCCTTCTCTGTAAAAAAGAGAAACCTTATTTTCCCTCCCTCCATGGGATGTTTTATGGATAATAGCTTACATGAAACAGTTCTAAATTATAAATCCTACAGAAGTGATAGTGCTTGCTATTATTTCTCCATCCCAGCAATTCAAGAGTAAAAATAGGAACTGTGTCACAAGACAGTTTATGATTTATTGCCAAATGAATATTTACCAACAATAGCTTCCCTGGGGATTCAAATGGATAGGGTATTTCAGGATGAAATAATTACAGGGACACTTTGAAGAACTGCTAGAAAGACATTCCAAGTGGTAGGGGAATGAGACATAAATAAAATTTAAGATTGAGGTGTCAGGAATGGTGGACAAACCAGTGAGATTAGTGCAAAAAAGTCTTAAAGCATTTAAATTCATTTTAAATTCTTAGCTTGGACAAGGAAAATGCATTATTAAGTTTCAATGATTATTGCTGAAAGAATATGTATAGTACTAGCTATTCTACAAAATCTTTTATGATGCTCATAGCAGACAGTACTTGCACATGAAAGCTAATTTCCCCTCCTGGTGCATAAATGGACTTCACTTGGCAGGAGGAGAGCAAATATCAGCCTAAATATTGTCTCCTGATTGCTTGCTCCAAACTTGACCTTCGAATTTGGAAAACAGACTTGACAATATTTTGAATAGAAATAAACCAAGTCATTTTACAATGTAAGTTATAACAAAGAAATGTATTGATTTTGTAAAGCCACAAGGTTATCTCTTACAAGAATAAAATGGCTGTGATAGCCAGAGGCTTAGAAGCGAAAAGAATGTGAAGAATGTATGCATGGGTACATATGTGGAAATGTCTGTGTTCTAGAAAAATGTATGTAAAAGCTACACAGTCCCCTGTTCTCATGAGAAAGAACGCAAACTGATAGGAAGGGACCCGCAGACTACTGAGCCTTGCTCTTAGCTGTACAGATGACAGCTAGGAAATGAAACAGAGGACTCCTGCTTTGACATTCCTACAAAAAAGAATGAAATGGACTAGATCACTATGATTGAATGCCACATTATATTCTCCATCTATTCGATGATCTCTTGTCTTCGATTCATTCCATCCCTATCCTTGGTTCACCATATTGCCAGGGGTATCTTTGTTCAACATATACCTGATCACGTCAGTCCTTGTCACATCACACAAAGTGATGGCTCACCCTCCCTTCAATATATAATCAAAACTCCTTCAACTCCTGAGCAACTCTCTCTGCAGTGTGCCTCCCACCAGTTGTTCCAATTTAACCTCCTGTTACCACCCAGCATGCACCCTGTACTCAATCCTAAAACATCACTTGCATTTCTAAACAGCCTGCACTCCCCTCTTGCCTCTGCACTTGACATGCCTGCTTCACTCCAGCTCACGACGTCTTACTTATCCTTCCAGGCTCATCTCTAGCAACGCCTCCTCCAAGAAGTTTTTGTGAAACACTACCACACTCACCGCCCACAATAGTGTGTGTGCATGTATGTGTTTGCGCGTGCGTGTACATACACGTAAGTGATATTTTATTCCAAATCATCCCAAGCCTTTGGCTAGCTGAGGCCTTTTGAAAATGTGTTTATTATTACTTCTCCATTTCCGACAGATTGTGATGCCCTTGAGGTCTTGTTCATCTCACACATAGGAGGAGGTCCTCAAAAAGTATTTCCTAAACATTTAAGTGATAGCAGACTCAATAAGGAACTAAAGATAGAGTTGATATTAATAGACTTTGGCATTGTGAAAATACTTATGCAAAAAAGAATACAGGTTTTTAAGTTTCCTGATGCTATTTATGTCCAAATGTAAAACACTTGTCCCCCTTCCCCCCAATAAGGAAGTTGATGCATAGTCTATTCCGGTTCTCACCAAGGGTGTAATATAATAGTGCACTCTTGAAATTTTGTTTATTTTAAAAACAAAACACCACATGTCAAAGACACATTAAAGGACCTCACAGTCATGGCTGGTTTTGTGCATCTGGGAGTGGTAACCCGATAGAGCCAGTAAAAATTACATGGTTGTTTTCAAGTTAAATGTCTCTATAATGGTCTTCTCTAGAAAGCAATTCAAGATTGCTTTCTAGCGACCATGATTATAATGTGTGATGATAATGATTATAATGTGTGAGCCATGAATGCATAGTAACAAAAGTTAGAGATTACTCTCCAAATACAGGGGAATGTAATTTCTAGTGATGCCATCATATATGGATCGATCTTAACAGTGCTGTGTGTCAGTCATATTTGTGATGAGCATTTCTGGAAAACTATTAGACTCTAGAAATGGCTCTAATCATAATGAAGGCAGTGATATAAAGGATGTCTATGGGGTGAAAAAAATTGTATGGACATATAGATGTGGAAAAAGTATTTCTCAGCAAACATATATTTTATGTGCATGATTTAAAATGTGTATGATTTGCAATTGATTAATTATATCTAGGAATTGGCTCTCTTATCTAATTCGTGAAAATTATACATTCCATCTGGTCTATGTGAAGAAAAATCTTCCCTGTGGAACCATTGTTGAGGAAAATAGCAAACTCACCTTGTGTTTGCCGTATATATGTTTACAGTGCAGAACAGTAAAGTCCTACTAATTCAAGGGGAAAAATAGCTCCTTTTTTCTAGTTGTCAAGATCAGACAAGTCAACATTTTTTGAGATTTTGACCTCAGAAAGTATATAAATCTTTAGAAATAGATATTTTAACTTGTATGTCTGTATAAATTGTATTACTTATTAAAAACTGAAGAACTTACTTCTTCCACCTTAAAATTTTCTTTTGAGTGAGAATGTTTTATTGATACATGATTGGAAAGACCTATTGAGTATTGATTGACTTCCCAGTACCTCTTAGATAACTGGCAACAATTCTTTTCTTTTTTAGAGGAAAGCATTCATCATTACAGGGAGGTTAAAAACTGAGGCAGCCGCCGAGGAATCTAACGTCAGTGTGCACTCATACCTCCCAGAAAGAGCAGTGTTGATGATGCTGGAAAAGCAGCTGTTTATGAGTCTAAATTCTGTAGCCTTCAAAGTTAAATGCATGCCGCCCTTGATTCCAGTGGTTTGCAACAGAGAACATTTTCCTACCTCTCCCTGCTGTTTTCCCAAATAATTTGCAGATCACTCCAGTGAATGTCTTAGTGCAATACTACGTTTCCTGTTCTGTTTTATTAACTCTGAATGACTTTCCGTGTTAGTGATTTCTTTCTCTCTCTCTTCCTCTCTAATTGTACTGTCTCTTTTGGAAAATTTACTCCTCCCGAAAATGCGCATAATGGACCAATTTTTTACCCTGTGCAACTCTAGATGAAATGTCTACAGACTAATAGAGCAATCAAATCCACGCTTCTAAGCCAAATAGCAGTGGAAGAAGGGGATTCAGGGGCCCGTGGCACCTGTCTTTCCTGTTGCTTGTTAATGCATCTTTGCACAAAACAGACATTCTGTTTCAAATCTGCCTCAACTCCTGATGCTTATTCTTTTCTGCCTCAAATCACTCCCCTGCCTTTGATGACATGACAGTTGGTTTACGGGAGAAGTATTACAACCCAGTTGTCCATGCACTGCTTTCTAATAAGGCACCAAAGCATCAGTATTGGCTGACTTCCCATCAAAAGCTTCTGAGCAAACTTTTGGTGGAATGGCAACAGGAAACATTCACAGATGGACATGCAAATCTGGAGGAGCTCACACTCTTCTTTCATCACGTCCTTAGCATTTCCTTGCCTGTGGTATACTCACTGGGTACTTGAAAGAAAGGCACTATCTCAGATCTACCCAAATCACACCTTTTGAAATCCATTGCACTTACCTCTTGTTAGCTCGGGGTCAGTATCCAGCTTGCTAGTAGTTCCTTTTGCAGTCTTTGGCCCTAAATAAATCTCCCCCTCAATTTAACAAAGACAAAGCCCTGAATGAACTCTGTTCACAGTGAATATAGTATAATTTACTTTTCAATTTCACACCCAAAGATTCTGTAATGGGAATGTAGGCGGTTAAGTTTCCAGTCACACCAAATGGGTTTTTAATATTTAAAATCCATCTGTTTACTTACAAAGAGTAAATGCCTAGAAATGAAGCTTCTGAAATTCAAATGAAGAGCTACAAGATTTATTTCTGCTTGGGAAAATTCAACACTTTTCTGACAAAAGGGAGTAATAATAGCTCCTGTAGAATCCAATAATATTATAAATGATGTTTGATACAATCGTGCATGATATGTGTATGGGGAAATCTGTGGTGTCTTGTTTGTTATGACTGCATTGTAAAATGCTTCATGAATTTGAGGAAAGAGAGTGGATTCAAATTAGCACAGCACTCTGAGAACAGTCAGATATCACAATTCTTAAGTGCTTTGGCTTACAAAAAACAGTTAACAGATTTGAGAAGCTAAACACTGTTTCAGAAAAGGTAGTTTCTGCTACTGCTCATGGAATATTAAGGTGTAGGTAGACCTCTGCTAGAGTAGTTTTATACCAGAACTTAGCCTCATTCTTTGTTTGTTTACCTTTGAAAAATTAAAGTTTACTTTACTTTTAGAAAGTTATTCTCAGTTCATGGTTGTATAAAGGATCACACACTAATAGAACTTTCTGTAAAAATTATTATTATTATATAGAAGTGAAACATTGCTAGGTCTGTAAATAAAATGGTATGATGGATTTTTCAAACAATCTAGTATGCTTTCATTTGAAGTTACTAGCGCTAAAACTCAGCTGGGCCATGGCTGGTGTGGCTCAGGGGATTGAGTGCCCGCCTGTGAACCAAAAGGTCTCCAGTTCAGGGCACATGCTGGGTTGCTGGTCAGGGCCCCAGTAGGGGGCGCATGGGAGGCAACCACACCAGAGGGCTGATGTTTCCCTCTCTTTCCCCTTCCCTTCCCCTCTCTCTAAAAATAAATAAATAAAACATTTTTTTAATGATCTTAATAAACCTCAGCTGGGTATATCTCCATTGATAGGTTTTGTCAGAAGCTTTTAAGTATTTTTATTTAACAAATTTTTGATTAAAAGTATTGTTCTGCCTACCTAATAGAGCAAAGCCATCAAATTCTACCCCCCTTTGTTTAAATACTTCCTTTTCGCTCTTGAAAAATGGGTACACTATTTAGGATATTGCTATTTACCACTGTTTTAAGACCCACAAGTATATAACAGCTAAGCTGATAGAAGTTTATTTCTCCTTCACAGAAAGCCCCAAACAAGTGTTTCAGTTGGCAGAAAACTCACTTTCTAGTGGCAAGTATCTTGTTTATTGAAAATGATGCTTCTTCCATCTTGTGACTCTTCCTCTTGTCCCTGTGACTGTGCTTTAATTCTCCAGAATAGCCTGTCTTTGTCTTTCAGAAGGTCACCACAGGAGCGGCCATTCTTCCAGTTCAGGAAAATTTCTCAGGCTTGTTATGTCATCTCAGGCTCCCTGTTGGCACTAGAGGTTGCAGTTTTGTTTCCTTTTATTTTCTTGTATGTAGAGTATCTCTTACATTCACTCTCTTCAACAAGTTTTGTCTCTATAGCTTTGCCTTCAGCTCTTCCCCAAGGCTCATGCTTATGGAAGACCTCCCTGGGCAACATGAAGCATCGTTCATAGGCCAGTGAAAACCAGAGTCTTTGCAGGCAGTTTCCATGCCCCATCCTAATCCTGCTTCTTCTTCGATTGGACCCCACAACCCAAGTTTCCTGCTTGTTGGGCAGTATTGGGGGACATAGACTATTTATTCACTTAATCCTCTGTCAAATTAGAATTAGAGCACATGTCCATATCACACTAGTAGAAATGTTTCAGTGTGGAAAGAAATCAACATGTTATTCCCAATGCCCTCCAGTCTCCACTACCTCCCTCCCTCCTACAAACCAAAGTCAAGGCACTTAATGTATTTTTAAGTGATAAAAAGACATTTAAAAATATTTTTATTGGAATTTTCTGTACATTATGCTCAATTTAACTATGAACCTAACACTACTCTAAAAAAATAAAGTCTAGATAGATGATAGATGATAGATAGATAGATAGATAGATAGATGATAGATAGATTATAGATAGATAGATAGATAGATAGATAGATAGATAGATAGATGATAGATAGATTATAGATAGATAGATAGATAGATAGATAGATAGATAGACAGATGATAGACAGAGTCTGTCTCTATCTCCTGAGATCCCCTCACACCAATTTTGACCTATTCTGATGCTGATGAAACATCCAAAGGAGCTTTGTTTGCTATCGAGTTTGGCATTTTGATATTTCTTCATGATTAATATGAAATGAGCATGTATAACTAATTTCCTATGCATTGTCTTCTGTAAAATAATTGAATGACAAATTGCTCCAGAAGCATTTTCCATTTATATGGCCAGCTTTTCTATCTGGGGAATTGAAATATGAGCATTTTGAGTCTAATTCAATTCCAATTAGAATAATACTCATTAAGTGCTTGCCCGCAGGTTATGTGATATATGATATTAAATTGAAAAAAAGACAACCCCCCATCATAAGGTGTTTATATTCTAAAAAGGGGAGTCATAGAAAATGGTTTTCTTCTTTTTTTCTTTTTGATCTTGGTAATGACCTGCTGGATATCTCTGTTATCTCTGCTTACATAGATCCTTTACAGATGTCTCAAATATAACATGCAATAGAATTTTATTCTTTTATTTTGTCCTAATCTTGCTTGCCATCTTCTTCTATTGTATTCTGAATTTGAAAAACTCCACCATTATCAACACAGCCTGTTCTCTATTTTTAAATGCTTTATTTTCTTCAAGGAGGGAATATACACATTTGTTATCTTTTAGGCCAATGGTTTCTATAACTGGTTATATTCTCTGCACCCACCAGCTGACTAAGTATATAGAATATGCAATGGAAGTATTAGAACTATCAGTGATTCTGTCTAAATTTCACCTACAACAAAGTTGGTAGGAGAAAATTATTTTTTCACTGACTACCCTGTTGATGGTCAAAATTCACTGCAGGTATTGCATAATAAAAGGTCTGTCCAGAAAAAGTCCAGCCATTATTAATATAATGAGAATGGTGAGCTCAATATCAATTTGACTTGACAGACAAAATGAGTGGACTAGAATGCACTTTCATGAACAATGACACCTTCACTGTACTAGTCAGTGGGGACAGGAGATGCCATTGAGTGAACATGTGCACTGTGTAGCCATCTCATTCAAAACGACTGAGCAAGTAAAGCAACGAATCTCCATCAGATTTTGTGTTAAGCTTAAACATTCCTTCATGGAAGCCATTTAGATGATTCAGAACACCACAGTTATGGGCAACTGGTGATTGACAGCTTCATCACGACAATGTGCCTGCTCATGCATCACATCTCCTGTAGAGATTTTTGTAAAATATCAAATCACCCAGATGAACTCAGCCCCTGTACAGCCCAGATCTCACATCCTGTGACTTCTGGCTTTTCCCAAAACTAAGATCACTTTTGAAAGGGAATAGATTTCAGACTGTCGATGAGATTCAGGAAAATACAACAGGTCAGCTAATGGAAACCGGGAGAACTGTGTGAGGTCCCAAGGTGTCTACTTCGAAGGGAACTGAGTTGTCAATGTCCTATGTACAACGTTTCTTATATCTTGTATTTTATTCAATAAATGTCCCTATTTTTCGTATTACATGGCTAGATACCTTCTGGATAGACCTCATATACCTAACATATAGCATGAGACTCTTGGTGGATATTAACTTATATTTATGATCAAGAGGCAGGCACACTGAGTACTCACTAAACATTCTTTGCTTGATTTCACTACCTGTGGGATAAATATCATTAGAGAAGCTGAATAAGCACCATTCTGGATTAGGCAAACATCCTCTCCACTGTGGCACCAAATGATATTTGCTAGAATATGTGATTTTCCTGTAGGAAAAATCTTGAAGACTTTGTGAAATATGAATATTTTGTATTTATCACTTTATAGTACTTCCTTAGGGCCTGGAAAAGTCAACATGGTAGTCCTTTCTTTTTGCTCAAAAATAGGTTTTCAAGTGTAAATTGTTAAATCATGGTTATATTTTAATACTACTAAATGAATATTAGCTATATGTGCTTCAGAATTTTATAGATTTCAATTGTATGTCCTGTCCACTTTATACTCAGTATATCTTATATATTAAAGAATAATTTTTGTTTTACAAAGGATCAAGGATCTCAAAGCATGATTATCAAAACAATCTCATATTATGATTTACTATTATGCAAATTTCAAAAATTAGATATAAATCCAGTTTAGTTATAGTATAAATTAAAGCATACCTACATAGTTGATGCCTCTGGAGAAATATTCTTTTTGGACTATCTGTGCATTATAGCCAAGAAGAAAAAAATCCCAAGAAGAGTACTTTAAAATATCTTGGACTAATGTTGGAAGCATCTACTATAGTACATATTAAATGAGCATTTTAGGAGACATGAGTCATTCGTACATACTTCTTCCCCCTGCAACCTTTGGGTATCCTACCCTCACACCATTGACTTAGGCATGAGAATAGGAGTCACTGAACCAATCCATTCTCAAGAGAGGCCACAAGGAGAATCTTACCTGTGCAATTTCCACATGTACATTCTTCTAATCCAGACCAATGGAAGGAAAACATCGCTAATGAGAAAAATATTACACACTGTTATATTTAGAGTATACAGTATATTTAGGTTTACTAATAGAATAAATACAAGGGAAGTGACAAAGAATAATTTATAAATGTCATTAATAATGAGTAATTTTAACAATAAATTATTTTATGTTCCACAAAAATGCCAATACTATATACACACACACATATATACACATACATATATACACACACATATTGTTTGTGTGCATGTAAATTTTTTTAAAAAACAAGTTTACATATATAGAACACATCATTATTCAAGCTTATGTAGAATTTCTTAATTTGAATAATTATATATGAGTAGACATTTATATATATATCAGTAAATCAGGGAATTTAACACTGAAATGTCTCTTTCATAAAACTGAAATACAGCTTTGGGGTAAATTATAATTTATAAAATTATCCTTTTTAAACCTCACATGAAAACTCTAAAAATTAAGTAGTTAAGTAAATCCTATTATTTACCAATATATGTGGGGATATTCCCTACTCAAATATTGCCTGACATAATCAGTGTCCTCAGGTATTGCCATATGAGCATGCATTCTCATGGACTGGAGCCACAAAACCAATGAACTCACTACCCAGGGACATCGACTGGGCGTGACACTGCCTCCATTGTCCACACACCCCTGTCCCCCTGTCTTTATTGTAACATGATTACTTTTCATGTGACATTACAAAGTATGTTATATCAAATTACTATACTGAGGCCTATGATATGATACACTCGCTAATTAAAATCCTTATCTTGAGTTCATATAGTTATTTGCCTTGTTTCTCACTAACCTCTTCAGAAATACATTAGGAAATGCTTCAGGCTCAGCATCTTTTGTGCCATTAAATAATAGTTATTTGTGCTTTCCCAGATGTAAAATGGAGGCTACATTTTTTTTTTTTTTTTTGCTGTGGGGAAAACTATGTAACAATTATAGTCAATGCAAGAGTTCAAGTTTTCTACGATGTGAAATTCTAGTCAGGTAGAATTTAATAGTCTAAATAGACAGACCAGTGACTAGCATTCCATATCCTTAGAGACCTCGAAATGAAGAAACACCCACAACCAGTCAAGTTTAATTTGTTGTCAATGTAACACTAGAACAGTTTTGCAAACTTCCAGCATATATTCAAAAAACACCAGCAAAGTCAATAAACTTGGTTTACTGCAGGGGTGTTAATCAAGTCACACGAAAAGCATCTGATTACTCTTTAATGTTCTGTATCACTTTCTCCATAAAACTTAGAAAAGCCCCAGGCAAACAGAGTCCTCGTTACAATGCTGCTGCCTTTTTTTGGTCAGATTTCAATTGTAAATGTTGGAGAAAATTTTGCTGCTTCAGATGTTCTCTTTCCCTAGCATTTTTTCTATTGTTAAATAATTGAATCATTCATGACATCACTACTTCTAGTATTTTGGAACATGAGGCAAATTCCCTGGCCTAATTCCATGAAAAATGATCTCTGCTATACTACATATAATTTAACAATAACAGCAACAGAAAGCGTTTCTATTTATTTTTATTTTTATTTTTTTAATAATCAGACCATCAGCCTTGGCTGGATGGAAGTATCTGAGAACACAGCAAAGTCCTAAAGTGTATGGTCTGTACCTATTGACTGTGGTCCTTTTTTCCTTAGAAAATTAACTAAGATAACCAGTCTTTTTTCTTCAACAGTTTGAAACAAGTGACCTCATAATTATTTCTTGCTTCCAAATGCCAAGTGGCTCATACAACAGCAAAATGTAATGAGAATCTGCAAGATAACTACCATTAGAAACATGCCATTAGCATCAGTATCAATGCACATCAGGCTTTTGATTATGTCCATAAAAAGCCAGAAGACCAGTTTGCAGAGATCGTTGCAAGTTTGGCCTTCCAACTGTAAGAGCAACAGAAGTGAATGATTAAGGAGAAAACATTCCCCCTTCTGCACCCCTCAGCATGTATGTGCTCTTAGATATAAATATTTCTAAGTTTATATCTGTAGTTTCCTAATGGATTTAAATAGTTTTAAATCATGCAATTTGATACCAGCCATCGATGTAAAATACAAACACATGAGCAATTTCTTTAACCAGTCAGAAATTTTACAATATTTCTTCTTCTCCTTGTACTTACATGTATACTTTGATTTCAGTATATTATTATTATACTGAAAGTATAATAATAACTATTAACTTTAATAATAATTATAATAATTATTATTATTAACTTTCAGTATAATAATAATATACTTTATTAGTATATTTAAGCCTTATTATTTACCCTATCATCTGCAACAAAATATGTTACCAAATAATTAATGGTAACATATCACTTTATCATTATTGCAAACTGTTCATTATATTTTCTGATGTACGCTAGGTTTTCTTCAATTCCAGGACGATGTACCACAGTAAGATCGGGCGCAGGGTTTCAAAGAGGCGCACCTTTTTTTGAAAAGTACAAGAGCTCCTGTGAAAGGTGAGCAACCTGCCACTGCAGGGCATTCCTAAGCAGACTCGCTTTAGGAAATAAATACGTGCAGAATTAGAAGATCTGGACATTTTTCACCTAAAACTATCCATGTGCCTACTCGACTTCGTGTACTAAGGCTGTTGACAGAGTATGTCTGCCCAAAGCAATAATAACCACTTTTTAAATCAATCATTTCTTAGCAATTGTCCATTGCTAAGAGCTCTGAAAAATAAGTAATAAATAAATAACAACAATAACACTTTAAGAAATAACAGGAGGGAAACTTTCCTTTAGGAATTAAATTATAATCAATGTGTCTGTAATGAACAATACTGTACACTTAAAATTTTGTTGAAAGAATTGATCTCATGTTAAGTGGTCTTACTACAGTAAAAAAAATCTGCAGTGGGGGAAAAAACAAATAACAGGAGGGAAACTTCACTTTAGGAATTAATCAGATTATAAGTAATTAAAATATTGAAAACACAAAACAGTGATAAAATATCATTGTTAGAGGATTTTTTTATCTTCCTGTACAGTGTTCATATTGAACCATTCCTTGTTTGTCATTTTACTGTGAAAGCATCATTTTTACCATTTATCTGATTTTTTAAATATCAACACTTGGCTCCATATAGAATATACTAATCTTGGTGGCATTACTCATTATTCAAGTCTTTCTAATTAGTGTGCAGTGTGATTTAGATTGCCTGTTAGAACACACCAGGAATGTGGATGAAGGGAAGAGGTAGGCTTCAACTATTTTGCATCAGCTAGTTTTTCTCTGTTCTACAGGTACGGAAAGCATCTCCTGCTAACTGAAAATTTTATATGTATGCCATTCTTTGAAGGAATAAGCAGACATTGTAGATGGTCAGGATGAGTACTTCATTGGTCCTATCAATAAAGGCAAAATTCTGGCCCTGCTGAGTGGTGCATTAGTAAACATAATGCCACATCAGGAAAAATTAACATAATGTGATTTTTATCATTCTTCCTGCTGCTTTGGGATGAAAGGTGTGTAAACTAGAGAAGAGAAGATTAATTGGAGATAGGATAAGTTTCTTTTAAAAGTCTAAGGGCTATAGGAAAAAAAGCAGACTAGCTTTAAGTTGCTTAAATATATATTTACATAAATATGCATATGTATCATATATGGACATATGCAACAAAGTGAATTAGGAAAAAAAAAGATGTGGAAGTACCAAAGAGGAACATTTATTTAATAAACAAACAAGAAAAACAAATAAAAACTCACAGACACAGTCAGCAGTATGGTAGTTACCAGAGGGAAGGGGGAGGGAGGGTAGTAAAGGATAAAGGGATATCAAATATAAGGTGATTGAAGAACATTTGACTTTGGGTAGTAGACACACAATGTAACATACAGATGATGTATTAGACAATCAAACACTTGAAACCTACATAATCTTATGAACCAATGTTACCCCAATAAACTTAATTTAAAAAATAAATTAAATAAAAATTAAATGCTAATTAAAGGTATCCAAAAAGGAAATACACTTGTATAGGCTAATGGAACAAACTCCATAGTCTTAGAAGAATTTAAGCAGACATATAAGGGATATTTGCCAAAGATACATAAAGAAAAATTATGTCCTGAGTAATATATTTATCTCTAGGGCCTTTGAAAGTAGAAACTCCTTTATTACACAATAGTATCTAGAGGTGTTTAAATTTAGAGGTAGCAAAACTAAAACATGATTAAATATCAGCTGCATATACTTTAACCTTTGAAAATAACAACTGTCCGAATAAATAGTTCCTTGGATTTTCTGGTCAAGATTTATTTTTCTTATTTTCCCTCCACTCTAGGTTAAGGACTTAGAATCTTTTCCACTTCTTAGGATTTGTGAGTCCTTAAAAGCTTCAGTACCCACGTGAGTGATTAGCTGTAGCAGTTGAGATCTTTTAAACTTAAAATAACGTTTTCACTGTAGACCTCATGCATTAATCTTCCCTCCTGGTTTCTGAGAGGCAAACAGGCTCTGCTTTTTCAGGGGTGCTCCCAGTGTGACCACAGAGCAGGGCATTCTCATCCCTTTGTTTCCAAACAATCCCCTTCAGGAAACTCAGTGACAGTGAGCAAGCACAGAGTTACTCTTTGCAACTGTAAAAGCTTAACTATTGACATGAAAGAAAAACATCAAACAATAAAAAGTACCATGGGTGAATTTGAGAAAAGTGGATAAAAGCATTTCATAGACAAAATGGATTTCATCAAAGCTGTTGACCATAACCTCAGTGTCTGTGCCTTTCTGGGTACCATTTATGGTGAACTTGAACATAGGTTGTCAAAATGTGCTACTAAAATACAGGGAAAGTATGGTGGCCACTTTATGCCTTTAAGAAAGTTTTCTAGTCTTGTGTTCCCTTAGACATTCTTCATCCCAAATATGCTCACTCAACACCTGACACACCTTGATTGAATACCTGCCCTGTGCTAGTCATTTTGCATGGATAACAAAGAAGACAATGACACTACCTTCAGAATAATCAGACTAATGGGGCAGATGGGCACATCAAGATAACTGGATAAATATATACATATGTATAGTGGAATGAATAACATACGTAACAAGAAATAATAACAAAATACTATAAGGAATCCAAATGGTTTGAGGAGTAATTTGAACTTCATATTAAGGACTTCTAGGAGGTCTCCATATAGAAAAGAGAATGCAGGACCTCGCAGGCTGAGAACGTGAGCAAAGGCACAGGTATCAAAAGGGGAGGGTGGGTTCAAGAAAAGGCATGAGGTTTGGTATGTCTAGAAGACAAGCTGCAAAGGGGAAAGAGAATTGAAGCTATGAGCCCAGGAAAGGCCAGGTTGTGATGGGCCATGTGAGCTGTATATAAAGCATAGAAAATGAGCATAGTTTTTTTAAGCTAAGAAATGATAGTTTTAGAGGTTTTAGAAAAATAATTGATAAGAGTGCAAAGGGTAAACAGCTATTGCCAGATGGTGACAGATGATAAGCACCTGAACTAATTGCAATAGTTTTTATTAAAGAGGAGAATCGAGTTTAAAAAGATATCTTTGATTGAACTGATAATTCTTAGGGGTTGGGAGAGGACTTTAGCTTGGGCAGAAGCACAATTATGAGCCTAATTATTCCTTTGGGGAATTTCAGTGGAGGAGCAGACTTAAATAGAATGCAAATTTGTATACAGTGAGTTTGAGAAAGCAGTGGCCAATCTGGTGACGGTATCTAGCAGTCATTGGAATGCATGGGTCTGTAGCTATTGGGATAAATTATAGCTAGAGATTTGGACTAGAGAAACACCAGTCTTTTTATGACATTTGAAGCCTTATTTCTGATTACTCAAAGAAGAATTAGATGGAAAAGCAAAGAATTAGTTGGAATATTAACAACCTGTCTTTGTACCTACTCTTTAATCCCTCTATAATTATCCCCCTGAAAATTCCTTACCATTTTTTTTCTCTTAACAAGTTGTTAAGTGTGTATGTGGTAGAGACAGAGCTTCTGGCAGAGAGAGGGCAAACAATGAAGGCAGGTATAGCTCCTACCAGTATATTTGTTTTCTCCTCATCATCTATGAGACAAGTGAAATTAGATGCAAAATACATGTGTTTGGGGGTCACACCAACCTTGACTTCAAACCTCGACTTTACCTTTTCCAACCTTGACTTCATCATTTGCTAGCAGAACAATATTGGTAAAATTGCATAGTCTCCGTAAAGTCTCAGTCTCGTCATCTGTTTTTCAAAAGTGAGAACATAAAGAAGCCTTGTTCAGATGTGTGTAGATTGACTGGCCAATAATGGGCTCTCACCATGATGGTTTTGTTATAAGAAGATAACAGAAAAGATGAAGAAAGTTGGGGGTAAGCTAATTAAAATTCTTTTAACTGCTTCAGGCTTCAGTTTCTTTATCAGAAATAGACATTGTGTGTGTGTGCGTGCGCGCATGTGCGCGCACGCACACACATGAATTTGTGTCAGGAGGCACAGGGCCTGATAAACAGTGACTTAAGAAAAGTTGCATTTATGTAACATGCATGAAGTCTAGAAGCAAGTACAGGGATAGTACTGGAGTACAAGAAAGCCAGGGCCCTGAGCATCAGAATAACATCAAAGGCAGGAGGAAGGCTGGGCATCAGTTAAATCAGGAGAGCAAAAGCTTTCCCAGAAGTCCTCCTGCAAACCTACTCTTGAGTCCCACTGGACTGAATTATGCCCGTTGTCACCCCTACCTGCAAAGGAATCTGGAAAAAGGAGTACCTCACTTTTTCAGCCACATGAGAAATGACTTACTTGCAATGGCTATTGAGTAGCCAACATAGAGTATATCACCATGACACAGGAGACTTCTGATGTAAAAATTCGCCCTAAAATTTAATTGTAATCTTTTAGTTTTTCTCTTAGTCAAGGATATACTTATAATAAAATGATAGCCATTATGAAGGCCTAATCAAATGCAAAAGGAATCTTAATCTTTTTCAGTGGCTTTCAAACATTTTTAAGCTTCAGAATACTTGGTTTAGTTGAGCTATTACAAGGAAGCCCAATGTGTAAAATGAAAAAGAGCAGATCTTCTCCAGAAGGGCTGAGGGCCCAGAGCCCTGACTTACATAAACAGACCGGCCTTCTACAGCCAACATTGTCCCTCTCTCCAGCTACTGAAGATGCTACAATTCCACCTCTAGTGCTGCCTGGAATATAGCCCTTGTGCTAGTCAACAAGTATTCATTGATCTTCTACATCTGCCAAGCACTGTGCTAGGCTCTGAAATCGACTTAAAAGGCAGATGAGTCCACTATGTATATAAGACTTATTTTCCAGGATAAGAGACAGACATAGATATAGGTAAAAGATGAAAATTATAGGAAAAAATGAAATTATTTCAAAGTTGGATAATTTCTCTAAAGGAAAGAACCAAGGGGCACAGATAAAGCATAGCAGGAGAACCTGTTTGGACACATAATGATGGGCGACCCTTATAAACAGAGACTTGGAGAAAGAGAAGGTACTAACTATATGAAGTGTAGGGGAGAGGGAAGGCTTATCAAAAAGAACAAGTGAAAACTCTCGAAGCAGGGCTGATGAGACATGTCAGTGAGACAGGCAAGGGCCAGGTTTCACAAGGCCTCAAAAACACAGGAAGAGTCTTAGATTTTATTCTAGGAAGCCCTAGAAAGCCCTGGGAAGCCCTAGGAAAGGAATTTTGAAAGAAAGCCCAAGAGGTGATCTAACATTTTAATAAAATCATAGAAATGTAGGGGAAGGAAAAGCCTATGATTTACATGTTGACAAAACATATTTTTAGAATTTATAATCACCATGTAAACATTATGCTGAAAACAGCATGGTAGAGCCCTGGACAGAAACAGACTTCATGCTGGCCCCATTCTTCTGGCTCTGCCGTTTTACTTTACAGGGTAACTTCTCTTGTACTAGAAAACTGGCATCCGTCTGAGGTCAACGTCCCATGCAGCAAGTTTTTCAGAATTTATTCTCAAATGAGCTGGACTCTTTCTAAAGGAATTTGTTCCAACTGCAAAGAATATGATTATTCCCTATAATTACCCTTTGATTAGGTTTAAGCTGAAAACAAATTTCCCATGTTGGGCAGAAATCTAAATGGCCTATTCTGTAGGACCATGAACCTTTTTTTTCCTCCCAGGGCATGCTCATTCATTCTCTTTCTGTCTGTCTGTCTCTGTCTCTCTCTCTCTCCCTCCTTTTCTCTCTCCCTCCCTCCCTCTCCTATTTAACTAATAGTGAAATTATATGTAGACTACAGTTCACAGATAAGGCTTTAATAAAGTCTCCCTCTGTACTCTCACACATCCATCTCTTTCGTGTCTGTTGAAGAGCTAGATTCTAAGGCTCTAAATACACAGCTGTGAAGCTTGAAGTAAGGCCAATGGTTCATCAGAGCAGTTCATACATTCTCTAATCATTTATATCTTTGTTATTTTTCTTGGGATTTAGCTAATAATTTCCATCTAAAAATAAATTCAATGTAGAATAGAGGCATGAATTTTTATTAATTGAGGTCTTGCAGAAAAATATTTTTTCACAATGATATAAATATGTCATATAACTTGATGTGTAAGAGCCTTTTCAGTATCAGAAAGGAAAATTTGATAAACTATTCACAGAAGATTTGCTCCATACTACTCTCTAGGAAATGCAGAGCTAATTTTATTGACCCTGTAGACAGGCACATACAAATCCTTATTGTTAAAACAGCAGACCTCTGCTAACCAGAGAGGCTATTAGTCTTAAAAGATGAGAGAAGCACTGCCAGCATTGTAAACCTAATCAGGTGGGTGATGCGGATCAATTCTTACTGTCCTTGACTCCCTGCTTCTATTAGAATTCTGAAAGATCATTAGCCACCTCTGGGATATGTTTGATTAATGGGTTTGGTTAAACAAAAAAGGGGAGGTCAACTGTGAACAGAAATTAAAAGGAAAAAAGTTTATTCCAGAGGGAATGTGTGCTTTGCAAATTGCAAATGAGAAGCAGTTCGTTCCTTAGGCAGGTTTTATCAATGCAGCCGTTTGCCTCACTGAGGTGACCCTGGAGAAGCCTTTTGACCTCACTGTTCGAGGTACCATTCAGCCAAAGGACAGGTGGTCTCTGAAGCTAGGGTATTAGCACTTCTGCTGAAATCGTGTTAGCCTGGGCAAAACAGACCCCAAACAGCATGGTATGAACAAAGAAGATTCACTGCGAGCACCAACAAACAAGAAATACTTGGTTAGCATCTCACAGTGACAGAAGTTCTCTGTCACTAGAGAAGATGAAACATGCTTCTGTTCTTTTTACCCACTATACCTTACATTGTTTTACTCCTTTGTTAAAAATTAACCTCTTTTATTGTTTTCAATAATGCAGCTTCTCCTCTCTTTGTAGTGGCTCTCTCCTCAGTGTTTTCATGAAGATAAGACAGGGGCAACACACTAAGAAAAAGGTTTTGCTTTCCTTGATGTGGTTTCTTTAAACGACTGGCCAGCTTACTCCTCCCAGTTTGTCATTCTGCACAAATTAAGCTAATTTCATAAACTGAAGATGCTCTTTCTATTGAGTTCTCCTAAAACTGAAGGCAGTGACCTTTACTCTATTTATTACACTGCATTTTACAATTAGTGTTATTATGTGTGGCAAGGATGTGTTTACTATAAATCTAGTCTATAACTCTTACATTTCTAGTGATGGTTATGAAGCCCTTGAGTAGGATTGAAAATATTATATACATAGTAACTCAGCCTGACTTATAATCTCCATTGAAAAACTAGCTCCTTCCATCCAAATTCATTTTACAGGCCTTTTGACTAGATTCAAGCATCTAAAATAATGAGCTTCCCAAAGTAAGACAAATTATTCATAGTTTAGTAATATCAGACAATTTCTGTTTTTTAATACAGACTTAACAAATATCACCAGCTGACACTTAGCCTCTTGTTTTCATTTCCTTAAAAAATAAATGTGTCCCAATATGTAATTACGGAAAAGGAGTTTATGTATCGGATACAGCTTAAAAATATATGAAGTGCCTGAATTTTTGGCTGAATGTGGATCGAATTTAAATTAAAAAAGAGCTCTCTGCTGCCACCCTCTGCCCATAACTGGTAACATCTACTTTTGGCCCTTTAGAAGGGTTTGAAAATTTGAACATAAGCCTTATAAGACAGACTGCAATAGATATCATTTAATACAGGCAGTTGAAAAAAATGTTCCTCATTTAATCTGACACTCAATCTTCTTTATTGTAACCAAGTGGAAATCGTTGTTGTTGTTGTTGATTTGAAACACACATTTGTTTTTCTTTTTCCTTGAGCCCGACTAACTTCCTCAGAATGTTGCCAATGTTCTACATAGCGTAAGACCCAGTTCTATTACATATGTGTATGTGTTTGCCCACTTGGTGCACACTTGTTTCACGATACTGTGGCATGAGAAATATCAAGTTACTTTATCTTTCCAATTCAATTAGATTTAGCTCAAGTCTCATGTAGTGAAACTGACAGAAAATCTAGTCTCTAGTCTCCATTTTTTTTGCAAAGCTTTCTTTCCCTATTGTTCTCTGAATTATATTAGATATAGAGAATAACAAAGTCTAAAAAGACTGGGAAAAGAATTCTCCGGTCTTTAATCCAACATATTTCTCATTCTTATTTGTCCTTGTCAAAACCTGAATATGCATTTGAAGGTAGGCAGCCCCAAAATCAGGAAGGCCACAGGCTCTAAAGCAGACATGGTCATGCGGGAAGCTTCATGGGCCCCTCAGACAGAGGTTCTTGGAGTCCAGTTCCTGATGACCAAGCAGCACAACCCAACTGGCCAGGGTTCTCACAAGTTTCTCTTCATAGAGCAGGACCCAGCTTTTCAGGAAACCCTCCACCCTGTTAAAACCCACTTTCCTCACCAAGAGTCTAGTATTTCAGTGTAGAGACCTCTCAGAATTCATTCCCAGGTAAAGAATATCCCAGGCCTCCAGGCTTCAAAGCTCTTGGCTTTAGAGTGGACTGGAAAGTAAAATTTTTCTCATTCTTTGTGGTGAGCCTACAGTTGAAAACTGAGAAATAGATAAGTAAATAGGGCAGACAGATGATAGCTAGACAGATAAATGTATGTATATGTCATTATGTGGTAGTTGGGGTGTATGTAGGTATTCATGTGTGTATGAATTCTGTCCTGGTGAAGAAACAGAAAAATAAGGTCTTTTGTAATAATAGCATCTCAATAAGGAAAGAAATCAGCTAATAAGGCTACTAAAGAGTGAGAATTAAGCTAAGGTGACTGTCTAATTCATACTTGATCCCACAGATACTATTTTGAGACTCGGAGCATAATAGATACTCAAAAGAATGTGTGCGTGTGAATAAATTTAAATAAAACCCCCAAAGTGGGTGCAATTTTCCAGAGAGCAATCAAATACTAAGGCATCTTTTAACAATGAACAAGCAGCCAAGCACATACAAAATACCAAAAGAAGTTTCTAATTCCATCTTTACCTAACTACCCCTTTACTGTTGCCATAATGTTGGACGTACATCTCCCGAATCAATTGTTCCCACATGTACCTCTAGGATAAATTATTCATGCCTCCATCTGGAACCCTGTCTTACATCTGCTTCTCCTTCTCCAAAGATCCCCAGCTCAAACACATGTACCGAGAATAAAGCTAGGCAAATGGGAAAACAGAGTAATGAAAGAATAAACAGAAAAACCTTTGTTGTTATAAGGTGTTTACACTACATCTCCCTGCATTCTCTCTGTGAGTTAGGCAGCCTAATTCCTGCTCTCCTGTCACACAAGTAGAGTTGGAAAAGGTTGCCAATATAAGGAGGTATGGATTCCTTCTGTCCCGGTAGCAAATGGACCGGGCATGGAGTTGTTGGCACCCCAGGGCCGGCCAGTCATGTGGAGCTGACAATAGCCCCCTTCATTGATGCTAAGTGCCTGGGAAATTTGTCATTTTCTGCCAATGATATGACAGGTACAGGGTTGGTAATGCCATATATCTAATGGTGAAGAAAAGCGATTCTGAAGGTAACATGCCAATGAGTCAAGGCACAGTTCACCTCCACAAAAACTATCTGCATTCTTTTCACTAATGTTCCACTGCCTAGTGACGCAGCCCAGTGAATGCCCTGAAACCATTCCTTGATGTTTTCTTTGATAATAAATGTAGTGATGAAGAAACCCCTCCAAATTTCCTCTATAGGACAGTGAAAATCATGGTGAATGGGTCTTATGGAGCTCCTGATATCATTTAACACTATTAGATATAATATCCTTAGAACCATTATCATTTGCATCTATACATCCTATTGGGTTTTTCCCCATATTCTCCATCTAAAGGGAGCTCCATTTTGATTCATGTTACTTAATAACATAAAAATCACCAATTGGTCCATCTTTGAACGTCCTGGAGAGTCTCCCTCTCTCCCTCCATGCTGTAAATAAGGAGCCAGGGAAAGTGAGGCTGTGTGACATCATTATTTAGAGATATTAAAAATTGCAAAAGGACTTAGAGGTAGACATTGGGGCTAAATTACGATGGCAGTTCCTCCCTCCAATAGTCTCATCGGTAGGAATAGATTCCTATATGCTGCGTGTTCTCTGTCTAGCCTTAGCAACAGGCTGATGGGCAGCACACCTATCCAACTATGAACTGTGGGTGGAGATATGCATGAGTTCACATACAATGCTGTCCTGAAATCCTTCACTGTTTATCCTGGTCACTTATTTGTACAAATAGATGTCCTTTCATTTTGTCAATCTAATCTTTTTTTCTAAAATAACAAAGGTGAGAGTTTTTTCCCAAAAATATGACTTGTGTAGTTAGTATTGATTTCTTCTCTCTGAGCCACATTTTTTAAACCAATAACCCAATTTTACATTTTTGCAATGTATCTTCACAGCCCTGGCAACTATGCCGTAGTTTTGTGGTTTTTTTCTCAAAATATGTAAGTTTCAGATCTAAATCTAATTCAACAATATAGTATCTCAGAAAACTTAAACTAGTTATTGAAGCATGAACTTCTTGAGGTTGCTTTGGATATTTTCTGTCAGCTTTGTTTTCCACGTGTCTGGTTATTTGATCCTTGAAGTGTGGTTTTGAGATTTGACTTGTCATAAACCAAAAGTATTCCAGAATACATAAAACATACACACACACTTTGGATAAATCTAGCCATGTGAGTTTCACCTTTCCTTTTTCATTTATCATTACTATAAAATGCACATGTCAAAGGAAATCTTTTCTTCAAATGTCCATGTCATTGAAACAGCAAAGGAACCTTTCTCCCATGTGTGGGCAATTATTACTACTTTCCAAGAGACATCTGAACTATAGCTGCAAACATTTCACATGTGACTTCAAAGTTATACCTTTTCCTTTCAAAATGACATGCCATCACCATGGGTCTATTTTTCCCCCAAAGGCACTATAATATCCTTCACATTTTTAGTCTACAGTTGCTGAAAAGTTCATGTAGACTTTGCTAAAATTAACTAAAACTACATAGTAATATATGTGCAACACATACAGATATTTATAGAAAAGAAAGGGAAGGAAAAATCCCAAATACTTCCATATACTTCTGGGGAGACAGAGGCGCCTCCCCATTTCCCCATTTCCTCCCCATACCTCCATTTCATTTCTCTATTCTCAACTTAGAACAGGGAGAAAATAATGTACAGTGTCATTCACCCAGTATGCATTCAGTTTCAGCTTTGAGTTTTTGTTTTTCCATAATATAGAGTAATTCATTAGCATGATCTTGCTTCTTTCTGTTCAATATTATAGAAGACATTTATTTCAGAACTTGGAAATACTTGTGGTATAGTTTAAAAGGGTGAAGATATATACACCTGTATGTTCAGTGCAGCATCATTTGTATGAGAGCCAAGACATGGAGGCAAGCAAAGTGTCCATCAATGGATGAATGGATAAAGAAAATGTGGTATACGTATACAATAGAATATTATTTAGCCATGAAAAAGAATGAAATCTTGCCATTTGCAAAAACATGGACAGAGCTTACAGACATTATACTCAGTGAAATAAGTCAGACAAAGGAAGACAATGCTGCATGATCTCACACGTAGAAAAAACAAAACAAAACAAAAACAAAAAACCACAAGCTCATAAATACAGACAGTTGCCAGGAGCAGGAAGTCAGGAGTGGATGAAATGGGTGCAGAGGGGAAAAAGGTACAAAAATAACATAAGTCATGAGGATGTAATATACAGCATGGTGACTATAGTTATTAATATTGTACTGCATATTTTGTTTTATTTTTTAAAGATTTTGTTTATTTTTTTTAGAGAGGGGGAAGGGAAGGAGAGAGGAAATGAAACATCAATGTGTGGTTGCCTCTTGTGTGCCTCCTACTAGGGACCTGGCCCACAGCCCAGGATGTGCCCTAGACTGGGAATTGAACCAGCGACCCTTTGATTCCCAAGCAGGCACTCTATCCACTGAGCCACACCAAGCAGGGCTGTGCTACGTATTTTAAAGTTGATAAAACATCTTAAAAGTTCCAAAACAATAAAATGAAATTAATAAAATAAAAGGGAGGAGATGGTTTTAAATAAATCACCCTATCCATACTCTTAGAATTATCCTAAAATGTTTCTGATACTTTATGCTTTTGTTTGGTTCTTGATAGAGCACGTTATAAATTTTATGATTATACTACTTTACTTAGTAAGTTATAAGTGTAAAAATATTGTTTATGCTAACATAGGGCACAAATACCCCCCAATGCATATCTACATCTTCCAAGAACAGAAGACTGGAAATTATTTTGATTACTTCACTCATCAAACAAATAAAATTAAATATTACTTTAAAAGTTGTTACAGAAACTAAAAACTTTTCTCTCTACCTAACTTTGCCTCAGTAATTACATAATGGAATCAAATTAAAGACTTGAATGCTGAAATAAAGGTTTCTCCCAGTTTTTGCCCTTTAAATGAAAATTCCACACATGTTCCTGAGGTGCTTTTCCATATTGAAGTCACCAACAAATATCAGTGTCTAGGCCAGGGCATCATGGAGTCCCAATTCCCTTCATCTGAAGACTAGGTCCTCTACTTTGAGCTCCTGAATCAACCTCTGGGTTTTTGGTGTGGTTATGAAGGCATAGACTGAGAAGTCTTAGGATAGGGGAAAATGAAGGATTTCATTTTGGTTTATTTCTGAATTATAAATCATTTAATTTATTTTAAACATTTGTTATTTGGGTAACATTATGAGAAAATGCAACCTAGAGCAAATGATCTATCACTTTTCTTCATCTAGGTTTTCATTATTAACAATGTTTTTAACATAGGTCAGAGAATGGACCTTCTAAAACCAAGATGGCAAAATTATCTCCATTTCATTTCTCTATCCTCAACTTAGAACAGGCAGAAAATAATGTACAGTGTCATTC
This sequence comes from Tonatia bakeri, assembly GCA_004024845.1. Taxonomy (NCBI): domain Eukaryota; kingdom Metazoa; phylum Chordata; class Mammalia; order Chiroptera; family Phyllostomidae; genus Tonatia; species Tonatia bakeri. The sequence continues at coordinate 59,211 of PVIA01002374.1, read as the reverse complement.
ACCCAGTCTGCATTCAGTTTCAGCTTTGAGTTTTTGTTTTCATTTTTCCTTTGTGCCTTCCCTTCTACCCATTCATACAACTCGCCCAGATCTAAATAACTCACCAGGTAAAGGCAAGACACTTCTGTCTCCCCAGAAGTATATGGAAGTGGAAAGAACCCTGTGTCTTAATTATTATTAAATAAAAAAAGGAAAAAGAGGAAAAGCAATCCTAATTTACTATGAGATGTAATTTGTAACAATGATAATGATATAAACATCTCTAAGGGCTATCACGAAATTATGCTGCAAATTTATTTAAAAAGATGATGCAATAAGAAATGTGTGGAATGGAGAGGAGAGACAAGAAAGATAAAAGCTAAACTCTTTTCTTTCATGTCAGAAATCAATACACAAAACTGAAAAATCAAGAAGTAACCACACAAGCAGGTTATATTGAGCTCTGGAACTGAATACCCAAAGAATCTACTAAAGGAGTTCGGAAGAATTGCTTCAGAGGGAAGGGAATAGAGAGGTTCTGAATGATGTTTTTCTTAACCAATCTTACAAAACTATTTGCTCTTCAACCTTCATGTATATAGCTACATGTATATATGATTTTGATAAAAATAAAAACTTATAAGAAAGATGAGGAGAAGGAAGGAAATACAGGGAAGAGGGGAGGGGAGGGGATGAGAGAAGAGAGAAAAAAAAGAATAATGATCTAAAGGAAATAAAAAATATCTGGAAGCCAGAAAGGCCATGTTTTATCAAATGATATGAATTTTAATGTTAAAGATATCAAACAGGGTGCAGAATAATATAATGCCATTACTAGAAAGAACAAAGTTAAGGTAAAATTTTATAATCTATTCAATTAGTATGATTTTATTGAGTTTTTTTATCCCCCTTTCTATGGGAAAACCCAAATAAATTTCTAACTCTCTTATTATAAATGTAATTCTTGGCTGGCAGTCCATCACGACCAGAATGCACTAGCATGTCTTTCAGGTTTGTCCACTCAGACAAAGCCTTGTCATTGTTCAGCCATGGAGTGTGACCTGGATGTGGGTCCGGAAGGCATTTTCTTCATGATGTCAGATTGGCCCGGGTCCAGCTTAGGCCTGTCTAATTTTGTCAATTCTTCAGATGATTTTTCTTTACTCTTTCAAAAATATTATTCATGAGATATTTTATTTATCAGTTATATTTTTTCATGTATTTTTCTTTCATCCATTGATTGCAAAATTATGTGCATTTGGAGGGTGAGGCAAAAGTAGGTTTACAGTTGTGAGGATGTAAAACAATTTTTTAATATTATTTATTAATTATTTTATTTTTCATACAAACAACTGTAAATCTACTTTTCTTCCCCACCTGGTATAGTGAATTATGAAATCTATAAAGTTTAGGAAAATGTCAAAATTTCCAAGTTCAGGCTGGGGATGGCTATACTTTATAGCTACAGGAATTAGCCAATATAATTTAAAATGTGACTCTTATCTGAAGAATTTACATGTATGACCATATTAACCAGCATCCCTTTATTGATAAGAACATAAACTCTTTTAGCTTAAGCATAAATAAATAGTTAGATAAGTAAGTAAATACATCAATATTCAGAATTTTTTCTTGGACCCAAAACATGAATGTACAATCAAATGCAGAAAGGCTGTCTAAAAGTGCTATGAGAAAAGGCACCTTTTTTCTTCTTCCCTTCTGGGATCTTATAATATCTCATTTCTATCTCTCAGGGTGCAACTGCTTTAATTTTTTCTCTTGATGGACCAGCTCTCTCTTCCTTTCCATCCACCCAGCTACAGTTTTTCAGCACTATGTGTACAGGGGCTTTGTAGAAGATAACTGCTTCTAGGAATCCCGATTTCCAGTCCCTAGGAGATAGCATCTCATCCAGTTGGGCCCGAAATCCACAAAATACAGACTTTGATCCTTTTCTTTTACTACCCTGACCTTTTAATCACTTTCTTCAGATTTATTTGGCTTATTGTAATAATTATGTCAAAAAGAGGAATCTTTTATATGTATTGTTCCATTTAAATTTTCATGTTAAAAAACAATTAAAATTTTATAATATAGGGGAAATATTTACATAATTATTACCTTTGCCATAAAATAATTTTCTACATATATTCTCATTTACTCTACTACATTGTAGGGCTATTTTGCAAATACTTCCTGACTCATTCCTCCAATTTATACTGCCCTTACAATCCTTCTTTTACCTAATTCATGTTTCCATTCATTCAAAAATATTTGTTGACATTTCTAATGTGTGCGAGGCTCCATTTTGACAGCCAGAGAAAGAGCAGAGACAAGATCCTGTGTTTCATGGAACTTAATTTCCAGTGGTGAGGGAAACCAACAGCAAGTCAATAAACAAACAAATCAAATAAACAATAGAATGGAGATAGATCTAGGCTGAAATTAAATACTGTAATGTTTTACGGAGTGCTTGAATGTCACTTCTGAACAGTCAGGTCTGAATGAAAAGAGAGGACCAACAGTGTTGAGATCAGAAGGCAGTGGGTTGCTTGCAGACCACAAAGTTGGACACGAGCCAGGCAAAGGCCCTGTTAGAAGACTGTTGCATGTTTCTGGAACCTGAGGAAGGCCTGTGTAGCTGGGCAGAGACTTGTAGCGATAGTGATAAGGTTGGAGAAGTGGGCGGGGCTCTGACATCCGAGAGCCAGGGTGGGAATCTAGATTTTATTCTACTGAGCGTGAAGCCACTGGAGCATTTTAATCGATGCAGTGGCAAGGCTGAGTTTACATTTTTAAAATACTTACTTACTCTGTAAATATGTACACAATGGCGTTAGCAATAAAGCAAATTGGGGGGAGGGTGACTGGGTTTTAATCATAAGTGTGTACACATGTGCACCTCTGTGTGTTTTCTAATGTAGATACAAACCTGGTGAAAGATATCTGGACTTCATACAGGTGATTATCAAATCTCATCCGATGTTATGCTCACTTGTTATACATGTCAGCATTTTCTAAGATAAAGCTCTAAGGCGCTCATTTTCCACATCAGTGTTAATGTGCTGTCAGCTGAGCATTTACTCCTTCAAAAATGATTGTGTAGCACCTGCTATGGTCCAAAACCCATACTGACTATACTGTAAACAGCTTGCTTAGACAAACCCAGAGTCTGTCTTCAGTCAGCTGACCATTTAATGAAAATTTTGAAAACACTCCAGTCTCTCTAGGAAGATAATTTAGAATCATTAAACATAGGTGTTTCCTCTGTTTTCACTATATTTAAACCGTGTGGTCTACTAGAGAAAGGATAACAAAAACTTGACACCTTGCCTGGAATTTTTCTTGAACCAGACTGATGCTTCTTTGTGGGGTAATTGATGGCCTCCATAGATGCTGGCCAGACAAGATCTGTATCTACCCCCAAATACCCTCTTGGTCTCTGTGAACACCTTGATTCAGTTAATGATGGTTTTTGTTGTAGGTAGTATTTCCAAACAAAGAATCCATAGCCAGGTAAACTTTCTAAGCAGAGAATATAAACCTGTTTTGCTAATTTTAGCAAATAATAAAAGATTTGTTAATCCCTTTTTCTAAAATGTGTGAGAGTGTATTTTCTTTTGTTCTAAGTTGTCGTGAGCCACAAGAAGCAAATTACTCTTTTCAAGGATAACTCATTTACTTTCCTACAAAAGTAAAATTTGAAGGATTTCTGAAGAGTCTTAAAAGAATCAAGTTGCCATTCATGGGCATGCATTGTTTATCACTAAAAAATGAACAGATTTCACAAGGTTTGTAACTATTAAGACACAGAAATTCCAATGAGAGCATCTGAATTGACTTTAGCTATGAGATTAAAAATTATTAATTATTAATAATCTTTAAAAAATAAGAGTATTAATAAAAAAGTATTGAAGTAAAATATATTTTGAGACTTGACCCTTTGTGTAACAACCAACTTTTATTACCCCTTTATCTAATTATAGATTCTAATTACATTTTAGTCTGTGATAAAAAGTACAGGATTTAAAATTCAACCATTACCAGTCTTAAACTTGGGGCATTTTACCATTAAATTCTCTGCTGCTTGTAGACTATCAGTGCTGTGATGGATAATCTTGCCAGTTAAGAAATTGCTTGATTCCCCATAGGAGTGGATATGAGTGAAACATGAGCAGTGGGGATTTTGCTGATATAAAATACTTCCTATTAAGTAAAACCTTGTGCACCTGGGAAATCAAATTTTAGCTCAGCCAGTATTTATTATGACACTTGCAACTTTTGTTTTATTGATTCAGAATGAGAAAATCATTAAAATATACTTGTCTCATTAAAGAATCATTTAAAATTACTCCCCTCTGAGATTGTTATTAGCAACATATGGAAAACCCACCTTCCCTGACCATCCTATCTTCACCTAACACAATTTTCTGTGGTGAACTAGAGATCTTAATGTTGGCGAATGTTACTGTTGTCGTGACATCTTAACTGAGTCTTACCTTCTTTTATCACTGAAATGTCCCACCAAATAGGAAGTTGTTTTTATTTTTTTATAATTTGCAAACATCCTCACTTTGTTTCAATCCAGTTTACTTTCTGTCAGTCTTCTGCAGGTTTTTAGGCATCTATAAAAAAAGAAAGTCTGACTTTCCCACCAAAACGGTCTCCTTTCTTCCACATTTTTGCCAGCACTTGCCGTTTGTTGATTACTAGGATAGCCATTCTGGCAGGTGTGAGATGAAATCTCATTGTGGTTTTAATTTGCATTTCTCTGATGATTAGTGACGTTGAGCATCTTTTCATATATCTAGTGGCCATCTGTATGTCCTTTTTAAAGAAGTATCTATTCATGTCCTTTGCCCATGTTTTAATTGGATTTTTTTTAGTGTTGAGTTTTGTAAATTCTTTATAAATTTTGGATATTAACCCCTTATCAGATATATTGGCATATCTGTTCTCCCACTCCAAAAATTGTCTTTTTATTTTTTGATGGTTCCCTTTGCTGTACAGAAACCTTTTAGTTTGATGTAATCCCATCTGCAACCACTGTGGAAAACAGTATGGAGATACATAAAAAATTTTAAAATAGTCCTGGCTGGTGTGGCTCAGTGGATTGAGTGCCAGCCTTCAAACCAAAGGGTCACTGGTTCAATTCCCAGTCAGGGAACATGCCTGGGTTGAGGGCCAGGTCCCCAGTAGGGGGCATGTGAGAGGCAACCACACATTGATATTTCATTCCGTCTCTTTCTCCTTCCCTTCCCCTCTGCCTAAAAGTGAATGAATGAATGAATGAATGAATGAATGAATGAATAAATAAATAATATATTTTAAAAGTATTTAAGGGGGATCTGCCTTTTGACCCAGCAATTCTACTTCTGGAAATATATCCAAAAACCCAAAACACTAATTTGAAAGAACATAAGCACCCCTGTGTTCATTGAAGTGTTATTTATAATAGCTGAGATAAGGAAGCAGCCCAAGTACCCATCAGTAGATGAATGGATAAGACAACAACTGTGGGACATTTACACAGTGGAATACTACTGAGGCATAAAAAAGAAGAAAATTGTATCCTTTGCAACAGCATGGATGGACCTACAGAACACTATGCTAAGTGAAATGAGCCAGTCAGAGAAAGACAAATACCATATGGTTTCACTCATATGTGAAATCTAATGAACAAACTGAACTAGCAATGAAAATGGGGACAGACTCATAGATGGAGAGCAGATAACAGCTAGTGGCAGGTCGGTTAGGGGTGGAGAGACTGAGCAAAAAGAAAAGAGGACCCATGGACACGGACAATAGTGTGGTGATTGCAGGGGGGATTGGTAATGGAAAAAATACAATAATTTGTATTTACTTCCATTCTAAAATAGTTATTTTAGACAGTTAAATAACTAAAAAGACTCAACAAAAGAAAATAAAAAAACAAATCCTGGGACTTAAGGCCAAACCCAGGAAAAACTCAGGTTTCCAGCAAAAAAAAAAAATGAAAAAAATCAGAGATCTTTCCTTGATATGAAAATTGTATTTAGTGAGAAACAGACTGTTCACAAACAGGGAAACTTCAAGCCCAAAGTTGGTATGAAGTTCACAGGCATGACATTACAGGCTGGCTTATAAAGTGCAAATGAGGAAGTTGTCTAGTCTTACAATGACTGGTTATTCCAATAGGGACTTCCAGATGGTGGAGACTGGTGAAAAGTAATTATCTGGTATCATTTTAGGACTATGACTTAAGTTTTGTTTATAGCTATCAGAGGCATTTATGAGAAATAACCTAAGTTTCGCTTATGTTCATGAAATTAGCTCAATTTCATCTTGCTTACATGGCTTAAGTGGTTTTGCTGCTTGGGGGATTTGGAGGTCTGCTCTCTGTTTTGTTTTAGCATACGAAGAAATCTAAACTTCAAAACCAAGGTCATGTCATGTAAGAACATAAACATACATTTTATCTTTCCATAACATGTCATCTCTAGAGCACTTTTCCTACTAGAAATCATAATTATATCCATCAGTCGCTCTGGGGCAGTATCATCAAGCTGATAACATACCTGCATCTCTGCCAATCACATTGCCCCAGAAACAGGGGAAAGAAGACACGACTTCACCACAGTTTTGCCTCCAAACCTGTAAAACAACCATTATCTTTATGACAATCCATATTTAAGTCACCCATCAAATTTTCATTTCTTTTTAAGTTTATGTTTCTGCTTTCCTGTAGCTCTATTTGAAAAAGTATTTCCTTTAACCACTTTTCCTTTATTTTGCCAACTCAGTAGGGCAGGTTTCATCTAATTATACAGAAACAAGAGATTCCTGTGGAAATGTGTGTAGAAATATAAATATATATCTATATATCTATATAAGGGGTAGGCAAAAGTAGGTTTACAGTTGTGAGTATGCAAAAGAGTTTACTCTTGTATTATTATTTAATTATTGTTTTCTGTACATAGAGATATATACACGTACTGCATATATATTATAGAAAATATAATTGATATTTGAATAGAGAAATTATGTAGAAAACATTGACTGAAAGAAAACAAAATTATTTAGAAAGCTAAAAGGTACTGATTACAATAATGTATATAGACACAGTATATATAAATCTTATATGCAAAATGTAATATTTCCATAGAGTCATTATGTAAATTAAACATCAACCAATGGAAAATAAAAAATTCTTTAGAATTCAAACAAGTACTGATTGTAATAAAAAAGAGCTTTTGATTTTTTTAATGTGTAGTATTTTCTAATGTTTTGAAGATATATGAAAAGAAAAAAAATCCATTCTATTAATATTAGTCTTTATGTTTCTCTAACAATCAATTTCATTGTTCAACTTTTCTTCTCTGAATGATATAGTCTTAATGTTCTGCTAAGAACAAGCAGTATCTGTTCAATCATTCAATCATCAAAGTAAAATTCCAGAAAAATTCTTTCTCTAAAACTTATATGTGCATAATGATGTCTTTGTAAAGCAAAATGAGTATAATTTGCTTTCAAGCTTTCCTACTCTGTCTGTGGAATCTGGTTTTGTTACTGTGCCATACAAATAAAATACATGCCTGAATATGGAAACTATAGGTAATTTGAGAAGGAAATACATCTTTTAAAAAATACTGAAAACTTCATGACAATGATGAAGCCAAATGTTTCTGAATTCATAATTGACTTCCACCACAAATCTAAATCAATGTTTTAGAGGTTTTAAGTATCCATACATTTAGTACATTCACATGATAGAATTATGTAGCCATTAACATTCAAGTTTTGAAAGTATTCAATGACATAAAAATGTTGTATCAGTGCATTAAAAAAAAAATGATATGGAGCCTGCATGCTCTGGGTTCCCGGTATCGCCGTCATTGGGAGACATGCCCAAGATCATGCCTGTGAGCAAACTGAAAACAGAAAAACAGAACTGGAGGGAACTACATCAGATTATAGGACTGGTTTTCTCTGGCTTTCAGGGGATTTTTTTCTGTTTGGATGTTTCTATAATTTCCAATTTCTACCATGATTTTTAATTTTTTCCTGTCACCTAAAAATTAATAGACATTATTATTTTTTAGAGCAAAAGGAAAGGAACCATCTAGTATTCTATTACCCTGATACAGACATTAATAGCCTTTGGCGTTTTCCATCTTTGTAGAGTTATTTAGTTATAATTATTATGCTAACATTTGTGCTTTTCATTAATTATTTAAATTTCCTTTATAGTATCACACTGAGTATTTACCTTATATGTCATATAAGCTTTTCCTATTTTTTGGTAAATAAAAAAAGAATGAATGAGCCCTGGCTGGCATAGCTCAGTGGATTGAGCGCGGGCTGCGAACCAGGCATCGCAGGTTCGATTCCCAGTCAGGGCACATGCCTAGGCTGCAGGCCATGTCCCTCAGCAACCGCACATTGATGTTTCTCTCTCTCTCTCTCCCTCTCCCTTCCCTTTCTAAAAATAAATAAATAAAATCTTTAAAAAAAAAAAAAAAAGAATGAATGAATGAATGACTGCATAAATAATTCTGTGCAGAGTTTTCTTTGTTCCATTTGACCCTGTATTTTAAGATCAAGACAAACACAAAGTATATCTCATATGTACTGAGTTTTTAAAAGCTGATGCCTTCAAGATGATTATTTTTTTTGTTTTTGTTTTTGTGTAGTATAGTCAGAACCACCAAAAGTAAGAAAAATACTCAAGTAGTATTTTTATAGTGATAGAATATTTTTCTTCTCAGTGACATAAAGCTTACACACTATGTGGTTTCCATGGAAAATCTAGTTTGCAGTGTTAGGGGGGAAAGAGTTGTGGAAAAAAGTATTTTTCTAACTCTTCCGTAAATAGTTCAATAAATAGCCTTCAACATGGCTGACTAGCTGTATTCAGCAACTGAAATTTCTCAAAGGAAAATTGCCTCACCTACAAAAATGTCAGCAGCAAAATATTTCATAGCCTGCTTGATTTCCTGCCCAGAGAGACAACCAGCAGAAACTTCTGGGGTCATCTTTCCCTGCAGGCTCAGCCACTCCTGTTATCGGTTGGGGGATCAAAGGAGCCCAGCTTGTCATCCCACAGCCTGGCATTTACTTAACCTGCTGGTACTTCCACTATGCTCTTCTGTGGCTACTGTGGTGAAAAGGCTTGTGACATTTTCCTTCTGATCAATTTTTTTTTTTTTTAGATCTTTACAGTAGTTCCAGCAGTGATTCTCTGATTTGTTGCCTCATACTGAATGCCTACTTGGATGTTATCAGTTTTGCTAGAGAATTGTCTTTGAATTCACCTCCATGACTGTTACTGGATTCATAGCATGCCCCATGCCAATTGCTTGCTTGCCCAGGCCCTTTCCGAGAGTCTAATGACAAAGCCCATGGTTGCCATGGTCCACCTGCTGGCTGGGAGAGTAGCTGAGTCCTTGCCTGTTCCTTTCTGGTCCCTAAGGCCAGCCTCTCCACAGCCATCTCATGCCCATCATTATATTCTCGTTGAACAGCTCTCACCCCTCCTTCCTTTCCTTATGGCCCTCATCTTTTTCTCCATCGCACTAAGCAGCTTCACCACCCTCCATGCATGTTATATCATTCAGTTCCAGTCCTCTTCTCAAACTAGTCCTAAATCTCACGGCATGTTTAGCGTAGCTCTCGCCATTCTTGCCATCAACAACTCTCCAGATTCACCTCCAGCTCTTTCCAATGGACCCCTCCATTTAGAAAAATAAAATATGTCTGTTCTCTGTACTTGAAACATCATTGCACAGTCTTTATTCACTTTGTGCCTCTCATCTATAATATTTTCCCTCCACCCATTAAGAAAAGTCTTCTAGACCTAAAAGCAAGGTGATTGACAGGAAGCTTCAAGTGATACATGGCTTGAAGATGGGTTTTTATAGACCATATGGTAACCAATAATTAAAAATTGGAAATGTTTATATAAAAATCCAGATTTCCATGTTCGCATTAAAACTCAGAATACCTTGTTACACTGTTTTTCATAGCAATGGTTGGCTGAAGCTGAGTGGAAAGGGACCCTTTTGATGGGGAGGGGTATATATGTGCTCCTTAGTGTAGTCCAGTTTTCATTTCTTCCTGTTTCTGAAACCAGGTCACTAAGGCATTCCAACTTTTCATCTCGTACATAAGGAATAAAGTTCTAATAGCAGAGAGTAGAATATCCATTGAGGAGGAAAGTTCCAACATCTTCTTTGATAACACTATTTAATCTACACAAAGTCAGTCCGTTTGTCTACATTTAATTATCTGTATTACTTAACATAATCAATATTTCTTGAATCCTGTGTTGTGCCAATTATTACATAAGGGAATGTAGATTAAGAGAAGAGTCTATAATACAATGAATATAATCAAAATATAAACAAGTTATTATAACACAATGTAATAACAGGTATTATACATAAGGCACTAAAGAAAAATTTCTGGCCGTTAGTATTTCATTCAAAGAGTTAACTTCTCCATAGAGACTATTAATAAATGGCTGACAGATTAGATGGCTTATATTAGTTTGGTTTTAACAAGAGTATTTTAAACATCTATGTCATTATGTTAGGGTGTGAATTCCTCAAAGTCATAATTGTAATTTTAAATGAATTGTAAAATGTTTGCTTCAATTATCATAAAACACTAAGAAATGAGTACCATATTTTAGAATATAATTAAAGCCTTTTTATTACTAACCTATTATTTATCTGCCTATCACAAAGAAATATTTTGGATGTTTGGATTAATTTTCCTAGTTGACAGATGTTATATAAATCAATTGTTACAGCTCTCAATGTTTTGAAATTTTTTTTAAATATATCACAACCTGTTTATTTAAGATTTACTCCAAATAATAATTATTTGGAAATGTCTCAGTTTAAAATTTAAGGGTAACTTTAAGAATTATTACTACAATTCAAACTCATTTCAATCTAAAGACAAATCTGAGCTTTAGTTTGGGGGGTTAATTGAATAAAGGCAAGATCTACCTCCTCTCTACTTTGACCCATTAATCTGTCTTTCCCCTTTAAGCACACCTTTTCAAATTTCAAGTATTTCAAAAGAACTATCTTATCTTCCTCACCAATCATTAATTATTCAATAGTTTTCTGTATGTGAAAGTATCCTGTGATCATTCATACAGCGTGAGTACTTCATTTTTACGCCAATTCCTTCTTGAATGGTCCTCCATTTTGTAAATGCCCCTGTAAAATACAACGCTCAGAAGAGAATGATAAGACATGACAGATATATGATATAATTAGGTAATAATTTTATATATATGATAACCTTATAGTTCTAACAGAAGCATGAGAATAAAAACCATGGAGCTCACATTTCTTGAAAGGAATATTTCAGCCTACCTTTGAAGCACTGTCTTTGTCCAAACTAATATTCACACAATACTCAACCCTTTTCATAATAGAGACCAGGGAGTCCTAGACTTATAAACTCATCACCCCATCATTTGCTCAAACAAAGAACTTAAAGACATTATCTTAGCACAAAATCAAATTCACTATTGCAGAAATTGCCCTCTAGTTGGAAGTGACAGATAATAATTATGACTGATATCAAAGAGTGAAATCTAAATAATGATATGTCAACATTATTTTGTTGATAACTGTACACTGCTTTGCCCATAAATCATTGAAACAGAAATTTGTTAAAACTGGCGAAACTGAATAAATGGAACACCCTACTCACCTCCACCAATAATGTTCTTGTCCTAATTTATGGAACTTGTGAATATGTTGTGTTACAGTGTAAAAGGGCCTCTGCAGGTGTGACTTAGTGAAGGCTCTTGGAGGGATGATCCTAGATGAGTCCAGTAGGCCCAGTACAATCACTCCTAACAGTAAGGAGGTACGAGGGTCAGAGTCAGTGTCACAGTGGAAGCAGAGATCAGAGTAATGTGAGGCCACAGAGAGGAAATGCAGGCAGCCTCTAAAAGCTGGGAAAGGCAAGGAAGATTATCTACCCTACAGCCTCCGGATGGCACAGCTTTGCTGGCCCTGCATTTCTGAATTCCAGAACTGAAATAAAATAAATTTGTGTTGCTTAAAGTCATTAAACTTGTGGTAATTTGCTACAGCAGCAATAGGAAACTGATACACTTCTTAGCCAAATTCTCCTGTAAAAAATGTGTTCCATCTAATAGACTTTCCTGGGGGTGAAATAAAATACAACTTCTACCTACTCTGAGAGATATTTATTAAAGACCATAAGACTTTTTTTTTCTTCTTTCTAATAGTGGCTTTAATATTTTGACTTGTCCAACCCTGGTACACTTTATGTATGTTATAAGACAGAAAAGTAGTATGATAAGCATGATTTTCTTAAGAGTTGTCAAGGGCACTTGAACTAGTAAAATATATCTCCGAACAATCATTGGTTCCTAACACCAAAAAACTGAGTGTACAACCAGTCTGAAATATTCTTAAGAAAACTTACTATCCCCATTAATTAATTGCTAATTTATTCATTAAATATTAATTATTAAATATTCAGAAACATTTATTATATTACTGACTCTCCCTAAATGACAACTGTTGGATTTAGTGAATTTGGATAATGATAAAAGATTTAAACCTTTGTTTACAATGATAGCACAGTATCAAATGAGGATCATATAACTGAGATGTTTGAAATACCATAAAATGCTATGAGAAATTTATTTAAGTCATTATCTATAGAGTTAATGCATTTCTAAATTACCATGAATGCTTTAGACAGAAATAGAAAACCACTAAACTAAACATTTCAACCATTTCCTGGAATTGTTTGAATTTAGTAAATGAAATTCATTTGAGGAATCAGAATCGGTGTATTTACCTTTCATTAATGTGAAAATAACTGCATCACTAGTCAAAAATATTAATCACATTGATTATCCTTAAGCATTTCTAGTTTATTAATGAAAGCATAAGTATTCATTTTTCTTATGTATATCAAATTAAAAACAAAACTATAAATTCCACAAAGTGTAGTGAAACAATAAGATCATTTAACATCACCATGGACTGAATAAACATTAATCTCAAGGATAGATCAAGAAGAAACTTGATTTACTATGTAATCAGAAGGCTTAAATTCTACATCTGGCTCTGTCGCTAAAAACACTCCTTAAACCCACTGGAAATAATCTAATTGTGACCTTATCAATGTTCACGTCAGTATGTAGGAAAAAACTCAGTTTTCCTCCTGTGTTTCTCCTTGACTGGCACACTATCACCATACTCATGACACTTCTGACAAAGGGGAAGGGTGGGGTGTGGACAGGTCCCACACCAAGCATACCTGCAATACCAGCTGGGGGTCCTACAATTTAACTCAATTCTAACCCTGCCTTCCTTGGAGATAGCATCAGATCCCACAAGTTAGGAGCTCAGTCCCTTAAGACTCTCCTGCACTTTAGATATCAATTGCAAGTAGATTACCCACAACTTCTGTCTGATTTGGCTCCCGTTCGGAGGTTCCCATGACTCCCATCCCCTTGGATGTGATAATTTGATGTGATTATTTGCTAGAACAGCTCACAGAACTCAGAAACACATTTACTTGCATTTCCCATTTTATTGTAGACTATGATAAAGGGTTCAGGTGAACAGCCAGATGAGGAGATAAAGAGGGCGAGGTCTGGGAGTGTTTCAAGTGTCCAAGTGCGGTAGCTTCTGTGGAATTGAGTTACATCACCCACCTGGCTTCTGGATACGTTCACCAATGTGGACGCTCTCCAAACCCCATATTTTAGGATTTTATGGAGGCTTTCTCATGTAGGCATGATCAAATATTAACTTCATTTTCTGCCCTTCTCCTCTCTCAGGAGAACAGGGAATGGTGCTGAAAATTCAAACCTCTAATCATGGACTGATCTTTCTGGTAATGAACTCTAATCCTGCTTTAGTGACTGTGCTTCCTACTCTTTCAGTCCAGAAGGTTTTTCATTCAAGTACCTGCACAAATAGTTCCCTTGCTTTTTTCAAGGCGTAGCTTAAATCTCATATTAATAAGACCTTCATAGTACTCGTGAGCTGGGTCAGTGCTACCTCATCACCTTCAACCTGGACTTTTCCATTGTTCGTGGCATTGATCATCACATACATTCACTTATTAATTATAAATATTCTTTATTGTTTGTCTTCTAAGAAGGAATGTAAGTTCCAAAGTGCAGAGGTCTTTATTCATCTTCTCACTCATATATCCAAAGTACCCAAGGCAGTGTCTAAGACTACATAAGTGCTCAATAAATATTTGAATGCATGAACAAATGAATAAATAAATAACAAGCCTTGTACATGTCATTTATTTTCTTGAGCTTCAGTCACTTATTTCTCAATACAGAAGTAAATTATATAATGTCTTAAATTTTTTTTTAAATTTTAGTTGAATTTATTGGAGTGACATTAGTTATTAAAATTATATAGGTTTCAGGTGTATAATCATATAATACATCATGTGTGTATTGTATTGTGTATTCTTCACCCCAAGTCAAGTCTCCTTCCATCACCATTCCTCCCTTTACCCTCTTTTCCCTTCCCCCACCACCCTTTTTCTCTGGTAATCATCATACTGTTGTCTCTGTCTATGACATTTGTTTGGGGTTTTTTTGCTTAATTCATTCACCTTTTCCACCCAGCACTCAACCCCCCTATTGTGTACTCTAACTAGGAAAATTTCTTTTTTATGACTTTATAGATTCTTCTTAGAAAAAATAATAGATATTTATTAATCCAAATTTACCAAGTAGATAAATTTGATTATTTTTAAATTTTTTAAAGATTCTTTCTTTTAAAAACAAACTACTGCTAATGTATGATTATATAGTCATTGGGAGTCTCATGATGTAGAAATGGGAAAGACTAGTCACCCAAACTGAAGTGTTTGAGGTCTCTGTCAATTGAAGGTCAATGGCAAATGAAGATAAAGTACCTTGAAAATGATCACATAAATCAATAAGCAAATGACTTTGATTGCAACTGTGATTTAATTAATTATAGGGGTACATCTGTTGCATTAATCAAGTTAAAAATCAGAACAGAATTTAAATAGAATATGGTCCCTTAGAAGACCTTGCCTTTTTAGTTAAACTTTTTTTTATTAAAGAATGCATTCATACAGAAAAATGCATAAATTATATATTTACTCTTTGGTAACTTTTCACAAGATCAATCTATTCATGTAACTATCACTCAGCTCAAGAACCTTTACATGACCGGCTCACTGGAAATCTCCCAGAAATCCTTGTGTAGCCTCTGCCTCCCTGACTGCCAAGAATAACCACTATTCCAACCTCTAAACACATAGCCTACTTTTGCTGGTACTTGAATTTTTTATAAATATGATCATGGTATAGTGTGTGCTCTTTAGTGTCTGGCTTTTTTTGTTTAACATTCTTTGCAATATTTATTCATATCATTGTTTATAATTATAGTTCATTCATTCTCTAAAATCTAATATAACCCACTAATGGATGTACTACGACTTAATTTTATACTATTGATGGACATTTGGGTTGTTTTTAGTTTATAACAGTGTTGCCATAAACATTCTTGTATGTTATTTGGTGAACATTTCTCAAGCATATATCTCGAAGCAGGTGTCGCTAGTCATAAGGTGTGTTTATATTCAGTCTTAGTAAATATTACCACATGGTTTCCCAAAGAAGCTATTCCAATTTATGCTCCTACTCTCAATATAAGACAGTTCCAGTAGTTTCTTGCCTTCCTCAACACTTGGTATCTTTTGTCTTCTTCAGTTTAGTTTTTATAGAGGATGTGTGGTGGTATCATATTGGTTTGACGTCTGTGTGTTTGTGTGGTTTTGAAATTGATTTATGGGATGTATACAGGAAAGCACACATATTTTTGAGCTGGGTAAATTTTTACACACATAACAGCACACATGGTAACCACCCTCTGGTTCAAGATACAGAACATACCCCTTTCTAGGTAATACTCTTCAAGAAGTTACAACATTTCTTACTGTAAATTAGCTTTTCTTGTTCTTGAACTTTAAATAAATAGAATCATAGTCTTTTGTGTTTGTAAGAGTCATCCTTGTATTGTATGTAGCAGTAGTTTGTTCTTTTTAATGCTTTGTAATACCATACTGTCTTGATTACTATAGCTTTATAGGAAGTCTTTATATTTCATAGTGTAAGCCCTCCAAACTTTGTTTTTGTTCTTCAAGATTGTCATGGCCATTCTGGGTATTTTATGTTACTATGTACATTTTAGAATCAACTTTTCATTTTTCACAAAATCAAAGACTGGGATATTAGTTGGCATTGTATTAAATCTATAGATGGGTTTGGGGATTCCTGTCATTTTAACAATATTGAATTTTCTGATCTATGAACATAGTTTGCTCATCCTATCTATGGCACAGTTATGTCTTCTTTTCTCAGCAGTGTTTTGTAGTTATGAGTGTAGAGGCTTTATAACCTTTATTGATTTATTCCTCAATATTTTATTATATTTAAACAGTATTTTTAATGGTGTTTATTTTTATTTTCTATTTGCTTGTTGCTACTATATGAAAGCACAATTGATTTTTGCAGGCTTTGTTTTTAATGATTAAGTACTACTTCCTTTATACTTAATTTTATATAATACACTTTTAATTGATATTATAGTTTATTTTATTAAACTGTATTAACATGCTCATAATAAAATAATTTTGCTTTATAAGCTTTTTTTACATAGACTTTCAGGTACCAGAACAACTTTTTTTAGAACAAAAAGAAATTCTTAAAATTGCTTTTCAAATAAAACTGTGATATACTATGTTGATAGCCTCAATCAATCATATTATTTAACAATATGTTAATAATACTTAGGAATTCAAATTGCCATATTAGATTCCTAGAAAAAGAATTTTTCTAGTCAATACAAATCTTGGCATTGGAAATTTATGAGGAGGAATTGTTCTCCAGAAAGAATTCATTTAAAATAATTCAAGTTAACTTGTCCCTTTGGCAGTAAGGATGACAATGAAAAATTTGAATGAGCTCTTAATAGCACAATTATATGTAAAGTTGAAGTAGGAGTTCTAAAGCCACCAACAGAGGTTTCCCAGGTAGAGCAAAGTTAGGAGGATCTAATCCTTTGTTTAATTACAACACAAGGTATCCTCAGGGAAGACTCTGGGCCCTCAGAATCAGTGATTCTTGTCAATTATGTCCACCCCCACCTTCTTCCACCTAGATCTAGAGTGCCAGGTGGGGCTTGAGTCTGGTGAGGGGCTTGATAGGGTTAAGCAAAAGTCAGAAATTATATCAGGCTTTCCAATAGGATCTTTAAAAGTAGTACAACAAAGGAAGCAGATAAGAGATCAATCCCAGTTTCAATTATGAAGTGACTGACAAGGCTTCATTTATTAGATCACCTGGAATAAAAGTGTAAAGCAAAGGTCCCTTGACTTTCAAATATTCCTGTTCATTTCATTGCTGAGGAGTGGGCAGGGTAGGAGTGGACATAGATGAAACTTTCTCCACCCCAGGGTGTAAGTGAAGGGGGCCTTCCACTCCCAGCCGAGGCTCACTCTCCTAATATGTTGAGCGTCAGTCATTTCTCATTTTACAAATTAATTTCTCAGGAACCCATATCTGGTTTGCACAGAGCCTCACAGTTTTCCTAGTTATATTACTTTGAGTGCATTTCCTGAAAACTCATAATGCTGAACATCCCCTTCTCCTACCCCTGTTCAGGGTCACATAACAACTTTTCCCAAATTGACTGACAAAAAATCCCAAATCACTTCCTTTTAATCATTTTTTTAAATAAGTATTGTTTCCTGATTACTGAGGAGGGCAGGGCAGTCTCGGTGCACTTTGTAACATTAATGCCATTATTAATAACTGTGGAAGCGGCAGCAGTGACAGTATTATTAAACTTGTTGAATGTTTCCCATTTGTCAGACACTCATCAAGGAAACGCCCACTGTTCAATATCTGACACAAACTATTAAAGCTGAGTTTATTGCTTGCCATGGGAGGGAGGACTACATGTGTCAGTCTCTGGGAGCAGAACAGAGAGCTCATCTTACTGGGCGTGGGGAAGTGTGCGGCTCCCAGCACGGGTGGGTCTAATTAAGCTGTGTATATGGGTTACTAGAGATAGACTGGCTGACTCATTGAATTTTAGTAGCTGAGTGACTGAGTTATTAGTTGTTGCTCATTGACTGACATTTAGAATCATAAGACTATCAGTGATTGGCTGAGCTTCAGAAGCTCAGTTACTAAAATGAGTTGTCTTTTACCACTGAGGCCAGGTGTAAATCTGTTTCCAGCGATTACTTTGTTCCTATGGCCAAAGGACAATCTTTTCCTGGGAACACAGGAGCCCTTTGGTCTAAGGACACTAAAAGTCATATTTCACTTATACACGTTATGTAATTTACCTTTCAGAGAGTTCTTTAAGAGGATGAATCATTAGCATTTACGAATGAGAAGACTAAAGTTTAGCTTGCCCAAAGTCACATGACTCATGAAACTAGGTCTAGAATACAAACAAGGATTCAGAACAATTTTAGAACTAGGATTATATTAGATCAACTTTAGAACTAGAAATAAAAGCAATTTTAATCCCAAGGGAATCAAGATGTAGCCAAAGCCTGTGTCCTTGTTCATTCAGTGAACGGTGCTGTGCGGGCTGACTCATCAGAGAGGGTGGGGCACAGCTGTAGGAGCTGAGAACGTCATTGTGTCACAGCAGGGGAAAGCCCTGTCCTTTCCAGCTCACTTCCTTGCTCCCTTTTGCTGATATTTGCATTCGGAACCTTTTCTCTTGCTTGTTTCAGGATGTGATCTGGTAAATAATTGACACTGGATTAGGTCACTCTCTTCTAAATCTTCCGACCAACCCTTCACCCAAGTTTTAACTTGGGGCCTGTTGTTGGAGCTCAGCCTTACTCTTCATCTCAGCTCTGAGAAATCAGATGTGCATTTATTAGCCACACTGAGTTCAGAAGGCCAGACGAGATTAAAATTGTAGCTTCAAGCTCTAATTTAATGACTGACCTTTTTCTAAGAGTAAGTTGGCACCCATTTTTGAAGCATACCAGCTGAATTATTTTTACCCTGTACTTTACTATAGGGTGAAAGTGTTCCCAAAAAACTGAACAAGAGTTAACTTATATTCAAATTTCCACCAAGTTATTTATGTTACAAGTCACATTCTCAATGTAGTTAATTTTGACCAAAAAGGAAAAGCACATTAGCCTGAAACAACCTATGTCAATGGCAGTTTGGGATGCTCGGATATCACTTCAAGAATTTTTCTTTTCCGAAAAGGCAGGGGGCAAAGACGTTTCACACAGATTACAGTCATTATCACTGAGTGTGCAGCTTCTCAACTCTAAGTGCTGAATGCTGTTGTAAATAAAACCTTCAAAGACAACATTCAAAGCATTATACTGATTGATTATGTTGAGAAAACAAAGACACAAAATAAATTTTAAAACTAAAACTGTCTTAGTAAAAACAGAAATGGCTGAGTTAATTATCCAGTGATGTGTGTTTTACTTCTGTGTTAGAAAACTCACAAATGCCTCTCAGAGATGATGAACTGGAATGGAATGTGTGTCTCAATAATTTCGATGAAACTCTTTTCTAGATATTCAGAAACAAAGCCATTCTTTTAAAATATTATTTTATATAACATGATTTATACATGTATATGTGATGTCAAATACATGCTGAGTAGATTGTGATTATTTCATATTTACTGCTAAACATTTATGTTTTCAAGTTAACAAAATGAAACATTTATTTGACAAAATGAGATTGCCTTATTATCAGCATGACCTTATATTGGGGAATATTATATATTTTTTTACTTTATAAATTAAAGGCAATTAGTGAGAGTGCTTTACTAGGTCCAGATCTTATTCAGTACAGACCATTTGGGCAGACCTTATGTTATGTGGCCTGTGATGTGCCAGAGAGGTCGTATATTTCTAAAGCATTTATGCTTTGTTAAATGTTTTCTGTGAAGAGGAATTTGGCAGAAAAAAAAAGTTTATAAAAGAAATCTCAAAATTCCCATGATGATATTCTCAACTGGCCTGCAAACAATTTTTGCACAATAGGAAAAGGCTCACTCTTCCTGGTCTCCATCTCTCAATCTGTTTGGAATATCCGATTGGTATTCAGAGAAGGGAGAACAGAGCTAGGACTGGCTTCTACCCTTTAGTCTGCCCCGTGTCAGGGCCCAGAAAGGTGCTGTGCTTTCAAAAAACCACATGGGCTACTTGACAAAAAATGTAGAATTGCTCCCTAGTCGTTTGTTTCTTCACTGAACTGTATGCCTTTGAGGGTCAGAGTGCACATTACTCATCATTGTAGTCACAGAACTTGGCAATTTGGCACTTTGTTTCCAACCATAGTAGACACTTAGCGGATACTTTAATATGCATAATTCTCCTTGCATAAGTATACATATGCTAAGGAAAAATGTACACATTCACACACATCCCTCTCTCTCTCTCTCTCTTCTTCCTGTCCTATGCACACACCAGATGTTTATATGCTTACTGTTTCTGATTATCATTAAATTGTTTTTATTGAAAATATTTTCAGATTAACCAAGAGGAATTAACCTTCTTCATATGAGTGGACTTTATTCAGTATAAATTATAAACATCAAAAAAACATAATTCAAAATTAAATACACATTTTTAACAGGGGAGGCTCAGATCATTTAATTTCCCCTTTATTCTAGTTTACACAGTAGCTCTGTGGTGGTATATCATATGTATAATTATGTTTAATTTTCAGGTTTAAACACTCATTTTCAAATGAACCATTATCTTTATGCAGAACCCCCACCAAAAAAAAAAAAAAAAAAAACACCTAGAGTTCTATTTCTTGTGCTGAAATCAACTTGAACTTCATTTCACTAGTCCTTTCCAGGATGTCCCCGCTGCTCTATTTAATTTTTCTACAGATACTATCTTACTAAAGTATCTTTTCTTATTTGAGTCAAATTTCATTGATATAAAATTATTTCTACTAATATTGGACTACATGATAAATTTCCCTAGCAGAGTCTCTTGTGTCACCCACCTTGAACTTTCAACATCCCGTGGGCAATCAGGAAATAAAATATTCTGAACTGCAAACTGAACAACCCTCGGATGTAAGCTGTCACTAGGTCTTCCTCTGCCGATCAGCCAACTATGCCAAGCAGTTCTGTCATTTACTTTAGAAAACAAGCAAACCCTTCAATCATTTGTTTCAGAAGGAAAGTAGGGAAGAAAAATTGCAACATAGTTTTCCTTCTATTGCCTATGATGGGGAAGCAAAAGTAACCTAGAATTATAGTTAATAATAATAACAACATGAGTATTTTACTTTTGTAAACACTTTATAGTTAGTAACCATTTAATCCTCATAACAATTCTGTATAGTATACCCTTTAAACAGACAAAAAAATAGGACTTGGAGAGGTGAAGCAATTTGCCCAAGTAAAATAGCTAGTAAGGGGCAGAACGTGAACTCGGGCAGTCTACGTTTGAAAGCATATATTTCAGAATGCTATGGTGGTCAGTACATAAATCACATAATAGGTACATTTCAGATCCCATTATTTGATTTCATTTAATAATGGCAATTTGAGAAAATAATATTTTGACTTACTTTTATATAATACTATCAAAGTCCTTCCCATTAGCTTCAGAAACCCTTAGCTTATTCCAGCTATGCTGATAGGTTTCAGGGTACTTGTCGTCGTGGTTGGGTTTGAGCATGTGCATTTTTAAGACAATGACTTTTAAGAGCAATAAGTCTACCTTGTACTTACGAATTTGAATCCTACTCATAACCATCAAATCCAATGACCCTTTCTACTTTAAGCTATTCTCATCAGAATAGTAAGTATTTATTTAGTGCTTACTATCCATCAGGCACTGTAATAAGCACTTTATGTGATCTTTAGGCCTCACATCCATTCTTTGATGAAGCCTATTTATCTTCTGGATTTTACAGGTTAGAGTAGGTAGTTTGTTCAAGATTATACATAAACATGTTTTATCTCCTCCCAATAAAATGAGGTGACTTCAAGAATAGTATCCCAAATATGTGTGTCAAATATGTGTGTCAAATCTTCTGCATTATAATTTTAAAGTGTTAAATCCTTGGAAATAAATTTGATTCCCAAAACATACCATGGAAATTCCATTTTTCAACACACACTTTCTGCACATATTATTCTTACCAAAGCACTTTTGGAAAGTAAGTATATGATGATCGATCTACATTTTTCTCAAGTTGGATAGCATTTTCTTTCAAATCTTGTGAAATGAAATATTAAAATTGTTTTATTTAAAAAAGGAAGCAAAAGAAAGAAAGCTTGTGATCACTGCTGATTTTACTATAAATTTGTTATTCATTAGTCAGAAACATACACGACAGGTCACATATTAATAAAATATACCATGTAATTTCACTGAGTCTTTAATTTCATGAAAACTCAGTAAGCAATGTCTACACCAATGAAGCTAATGAAGTGAGTGAACTCTTCAGAGAGCAGGTAAGATTCGTCCACATCCCTCTTCTAAATATACAGCCTATCCAGTTCCTAAGCATCACTCAACACCCAAAAGAACGTTCTGTCTCTAAAAAGAAGACAAATACCTTACTACTTTGTAAAGCTGCTTGATACAGATAGACCCCTCCACTGAGTTTACTTAAACAACAGATCTCTTAAGATCAACCCTGGGGACCTAAGCATAAAGTTTCACTTTAGCTCTAAGAAAGAACTTGTATGTGAGACATGCAGATAGTTTGCTGTTTGAAAACTGGAGCAAATGTGCTTTGCTTTGTAGTGAGAGAGGAAACTGTACTTGCTCAGTATGAACTGCTCGTAAGAGCAGATATGGCCACAATACAGTATTATTGAATTATATGAAAAGAATATTATTTTTTTCCTTTCTGCCCTTTTACAAGCACAGGGTACAGAATTTAGTTTCAAGGTTTATTATGTGAAAAAATTATAATAACCTTCTTTCATTAAAGAAGAGCAAAAGAAGGAAGAAGAGGAAGAGAGGAAGACAGACTGTGACTATTGCCGACTTTACGGTGGATTTATTAACCATTAGTCACAAACACGTGCTGACAGGCCACTGAGCCCCACTAGTACTAATAGTCTTTCTCTTTGCTCTTCTTTGGGCTTTATGATATTTTCTTGGAATACACACACGGAAGTTACTGTCCTGATATCTGGCACCTCTGTGCCAAAGCTGTTCATGGTCAGAGTCAGTAATTACACTGTGGCCTGCAGATAATCCATCATGGCGGGTTTGTTTGTGGCTCCTGATAATTAATGATGAATCCACAGAACAGCAGTTACACGGTACAGAAGAAATTCATCTTCTAAAGGTCAGTGAAGGGTTGAAGCATGAAGTTAAAATAAGCCCATAGCTGTTTGCTATTTTTTATCAATCAATCTTTGTGAGGTTTTTTTTTTTCCTCTTGAAAGGTGTATTGAAAACAGGTATTGTTTGAACACTAATTCTTTGGTTACTTTATAATTAGAATAGGTTGTTTGTTTGTTTTTTTAAGATCCTTGATGACTTGAAGTCTTTATTTAAAAAATATACCATGAGGCAATTAGTGTGTATATGGATGGGAAAGGGGTGAAGCCACTCCTAGCACGCAAGTCTCACCTCACTCAAAGACATGGTAACAAAACCCTAAAAAATATTAACTGAAATATGAGGGTGTGAAGCAGCAAGAAAGGTGAGCAGAGGAGCGGAGAGAATGTCAAAGCCATATGTGAAAGGCAAGCAGCTGACAGAATACTTCCAGATTATTTTCTGTGGGAAGTGGGGTTCAGAAAAAATGTGGCTGTGTCTACAACCACTTTGTTGCCATTCAACAAAATTGGCCACACTCAGAAACGCTTTGGTGGGCATCAGGGAAAGGGGGCTGCATTTCACATCTGGGCACAGAAAGAGGATGATGGAGGGAGGAGGAAGTCAAAGCCAAAAAATGACAAGAAATGGTCTCACAAAAAGAAACCAGTGGTATTGGGGGAGGGGCAGGGGAGGGTACCAAGTGTTCTACCAAAGATCGATGGATGTTTGAATCCTATTTCATTTAAATCTAAAAAGACGGGTCACTCCAGCTAAACTTTGGTTTTGTAATATATAGATAACTGACAACTGTTTATTTTGGTTTACATATAAAAGCTTTAAATTTCTAAAAAAACGATGTTGACATCCCGACGGTGGCATAGTCACCTTAGCCATACAAAGCAACAGAATAGAAGAAGCAAGGGTCTAGCTCTGGCTGCAATGCCTAGAGTAGACATGTTGGTGCCAAATTGTTTAAATTTTCTCCATTTCAGTTTTTCATCTTAAAAAAAACAAAAACTCTTGCTTAAACAGTTGATGTCATCATGAAATTCAATATTTAACATGAGCATGGTGAGAAAATATAAACTAACAAATAATAACGATGCCAAATGTTTACTGAGTGCTTCTTTGTGCCACATTCTACTGAGTAACACACACGTACTGGATCATTTAATCCTATCGCACGCGCGCAAGAATCCTGTGAGCTAGGCACTGTAAGTTTCTCATTTTACAAAGACAGGAGCAACAAAGCGTGAATTTCATAGACAGTAAAAAGGGTCAGGCTTTTTGGTCACTGATTTTTTTTTCATTTGAAGTGTTAACTGGGCTGGGATGGAGTCCTCAGATATGTGATCAAACACTAATCTAAGCTGTTGCAGTGAACACACTTTGTAGATGTGATTCAAGTCCATGATGAACTGGCTTTAAATAAGAACTATTATCCTAAATCAGCGATTTCCAACCTTTTTCATCTCATGACACACATAATTACTAAAATTCTGTGGCACACCAAGTAATATTATATGTTTTTTCTGATATGACCAAAAAATAGGTATAATTTCAATTCATTCACACCGGAAAGCTAATGTTGTGTGGGCTGTTGTCACTTTTTTATTTGTCAATCTAAGGGAAAGAGGTCAGTGCCCCTGATTAGTCAGGTATTGCATGTTTTAAAAATCATGCAGCACACTGGTTGAAAATATCTGTCCTAAATGATCTGAGTAGGATGGATGAAATCTGTTGAAAGGCCTTAACAGCAGAGCTGAGGTTTCACTGAAGAAAAAATTTCACCTGTAGATAGCAGCTTTGAATCCCCAAGAGTTCTAGCGATTGCTTTTGCTGATGCCCTGCCTTACAGATTTTTTCTTTTTCTTGCTAGAGTTTGCAACTGCATAAGCCAATTCCTTGCAATGTATCTCTTTTTCCAAAAATATGTCTATGTAGATATAGATATAAACAGAGACACAGATATAGATACAGCTATAGATGAGTTATTGATGAGATAGAGACCATGATAGAGGTCAAGGTAGAGGTAGAATAGAGACAATCTCATACTCGCTCTGTTTCTCTGATTGAACCCTGACCGATACAAACAGGAAGCCCATGAACTTCACCACTACTAGACTATTCCATCTTAAACCACTTGCACCTCAACCTTCTTTTTCTTTCTCTCCTTCAATATAGTTAGGAGTGGGCAGCAATGTGTTGCTTATTAGAAAGGGAAAATAAAGCATGTTTGATTGGCTCAGGCAAGATCACAAAGATGATGTAAATCTAAACAAAGTAAAGCTGTAATTTTTGTGAATGATGAAAATGATCACTGTTCCTCATCTTCCCTAACCACCATTCTACAGCATAGCCACCACTCTCTTGCCCTGGGTGTCACAGGACAGAAAGACCCACCAGAGCATCCTCCAGATTTAATTCTGGCCATAGCTTTAATTAGATCATAAAAGTGAAGCATAAGAAGGACAAGACATCTGTTTCATTCCCTCCAGAGGCAAAAGGCATCAACTTGGCTGCCCTCACGTGGTCATTAGCACTTTTCTTCACAGCTGTCGGCGGAGGAGTTTACCTCAAGGAAGAGAAACACCAAGCCAGAGGGAAAACCGGACTTGATAAAGAAGTTCAGATTGCCCTTGTCCTTATTTTCAAATGCTTTGCTCAGCTGCCTGACCTTTTTCGTTCTGGGTAACAGTGACTGAGTCAAAGCAGCTGCTTGTCATTCATATTTTGAAAGCTGAGCATCTGTATCTTTCAAAGTCATGTGAAGAAAGCAGACAGGACCCAAAGTTTCTGGTCTATTAATGGCCTACTTATCCATAAATATACACTTCGCTCAAGTATATCCTCAGAACTCCTAATTATAATGCTCTAAATTATAGCAGAAAATTAAAAGGAGCTACAGTAAAGGAAAATATGAATATTACTTAAAATGAGGAGGTAATTAAGTTATGCTATTCCCTCTGAGCTGACTCTGGTTCTTTAAAATAAATCCTAATAACTGCTAAAATGAACTCAAATCGCAATGAATATTAAACTGACCTAATTTACAGATTTTATAACTAGTTTATTAAGATAGTTATTGCTACTTAGGAGATTTGAATCATTCCTAAAAATGTGAAAGGTGAGTGTGATGGATAATTTTATGTGTCAACTTCACTGGGTCCCAGTACCCAGATATTTGGTCAAACTTTTTGGGTATTTCTGTGAAGATATTTTGAGGGTGAGATTAACCTTTTAATCAGTGGACTTAGAGTAAAGCAGATTGTCCTTCATAAGGTGAGAGGGCCTCATCCAGTCATGTGAAGGCTTTAACGGAATAAAGCATGACCTCCCGGGAGCACGAAGGCCCCATGACAGCACACTGCCATCAGATTCCAACTGCGACGCATTCTTGAGTCTCTAACCGCCAGCCTCCCCCATCAGATTTTGGGCTCACGAAGCCACCACAATTGCATGGGCCAAGTTCTTAAAATAAATCATAAACATATATATACACACACACACATCCTGAAGGTTCTGTTTCTCTGGAAAACCTTGTCTTACACAGTGAGGAAACTGACTACCCTGGAAATAACCAGGTGAACTTTAGGAATGCGAAAGATGAGAACCCAGCTGCATTCATAGACCAATTACTACTTTAACTAAATAGTCTAAGATGACATCATCCCATCTCACTATCCAAGTCCAAAAAGGAAGAATTCTTATGATATACGCCAATATATATTCAACATACAGGTAAGGCTCAGTGGACTAGCCATAGCCAAAAGTGTCCCTACTGTCTTAATCTATTTGGACTACTATAACAAAATACCACAAACTGAGTGGCTTATGAACAACAGAAATTTATTTCCCACAGTTCTGGAGGCAGGAAGTCCAAGATAAGGGCGTGAGCATGGTCGGGTTCTGGTGAAGGTCTTCTGGGTTGTGGACTGCCTGCTTCTCACTGTGTCCTCCTACAGTGGACATGGTAAGGGATCTCTCTGGAGCCTCTTTCATGAGCACACTACTCCCATTCATGAGGGTTCTGCCCTCACGACCTATTGACCTCCCAAAGGCCTCACCTCCTAACATCATATTGACCACTAGATTTCAAAATATGAATTTGGGGGAGTGGCACAAAACTTCAGAGCATAGCATTTTCCAAAGAGTTCACAAATTTCAGGGCTTTGGGACTTACCTAGAAATATGAACAATCACTAGAAATCTAGGACCTCAGTAATATATTGACCCAGCTAATATTCACTGAGCTCCTTCAACTCCAGGAAGCAATGGCGAACAACGGCAGTATAGTGCCTGATGTCAGGGAGCTCAGAATCTGGGGGAGAAACGAATTGTTGTTCAAATCGTCATGCAAATAAAGGTCTAATTACCAGCTGAGATAAGTGCTACACAGACGGATGCCTGGTTACTTGAGAGTGTAGCAGAGGCATCCAGAGTAGACGGACACCTGCTACTCCACAACCAGCA
Source organism: Tonatia bakeri (assembly GCA_004024845.1). Taxonomy (NCBI): domain Eukaryota; kingdom Metazoa; phylum Chordata; class Mammalia; order Chiroptera; family Phyllostomidae; genus Tonatia; species Tonatia bakeri. Next base: position 31,395 of record PVIA01002374.1, on the reverse strand, counting down.
GCGTTAGCACCATGTGGGAGCCAGTTAGAAAGGCAGAATCTCAGGCCCTACCCAGGCATGCATATTAATAGGATCCCTAGGTAAGTCTTATTCACTTTCAAAATTTGAGAAGCAACTGTCTTAAGAAGCAAACAAAATTGCTTTACTGTAGGTAGAGCACTCCAGCTGAGATCTGAAAGGAAAGGATAAAGCCCTCAAAAGTAGAGGAAGCAGTACCTGTTCGGATGAGGTGAGCCTTGTGGCTAATTACCAAATATTTCTGAGTGTCTTCCTAGGCCCTTTATGGAACTGTCCTTCCCTGTCCCTGTGAAGTTGGACCTATCTGGCCAAGGGACTTGCTCTGGCTGGTGAGATATGATCAGGATGGACCTTTGTCATTTTGGAGTAGAATTTTAAAGAACTTGTATATTGTGTAGTGTGCCATTCTTTTTCCTTCTGCCGTGGTTAGCGGTTGTTGGTGTGTAGTTGGTGGTTTCTCAGTCAGCAGGAAACCTGTAAGAAAACCTTTACCTTACCTGGAATGAACATGTAGCTTGCATGAGTGATAAATGGAACGTTGTTGTACTAAGCTCCTGAGATATACCCAGATGATGTGTTTCTACCTAACTAACTAATATAGTAAGTCATTGACTGGTTCATTCAGCTAACAATTATTGAATGCCTACAAGGTGTCCAATACTGACCCACGCTCCGAGGATTCAGTGATAGAATTAGCCAGACACTGCCCAGCAGGATCTTCTCTTTTTCTGGAGAAAGGTGGGTAAAAAAGCAAACTAAAATGAAGCAATAACTTCTGGTAGGACTATGTATGATAAAGGGGATAAAATGGGTTGGTGAGTCCAGAAAGATGTGGTAGGGCAATCTCAGGTGGAGGGGTCGGGTCAGGGACCCCTGTCCTCCCCAAGGAGCTGATAAGTGACCTGATACCTGGATGAAGAGAAAGACCCAGGCACTTAAACATCTGAATAAAAATCTCAAGGCAAAAGAGTAAAGTCCTTGAGGCAACAACAGACTTGGCCTGAAAAAGCAGCAGAAGCACAGCTCCTGTGGAGCCCAGGAGTGGACATGAAGGAGGAGAGAGTGTTTTAAGATGCCAGATCCCAGGGCTTTCAGGTCTGTGAAGAGATTCGTGTTTTACAGGAGTATTCCATCTCAATTACATTTTAATAGCATCACCCTGAGTACTGTATTCAGCAGACACAGAAGCCTAGTAGTGAAGAGAAAGGGAACACATTAGAATTAAAAGACCAGTGTGACTAAAGTGACTTCAGGGGGTCAGAAAAATGGCCTGCTACCACTAGCCTAAAAGGATGGAGAACTGGAAATAGTCAGTGAACAACTCTAATGACTAACACAGTCACCCTTCTATTCACCAAATATCTGGCTCTCCCTCCTTCACCTCAGTAATATGTAGACTCAGCCTCTCCCTGAGGGAAACAACCCAAAAGTCCCACCAGTCAGAGGGTCAGCTCTGGATTCGGCATCTCCAGGTGATAAACTACGATCTCTGTGTCACAGATGAGCTTGGTGGCTTCTATATCGGGTTTAGATATGACTTGTTTTCATCCAGAAATCTATAAACTAAAAAGATATCTTGTGTACCCACCTTCCACCCTACTACACCCATACCCAGAGTGTAATTCTGGAACAAGAACAGAGCAGTTTTTTGAAGATTCAGATTCAGAAAAGGGAAGAATAGTGGAAAGCAGGTACTTGTTCACGTGGTCATAGCAATTCTGCAATCCCACAAAGCAGTTTTTTTAGGGTTCCCTGTCTGGGGAACAGGGAAGGCTTCCTTACCAAGCTATGATTCACATACATCAGCAGGGCTCCCTAATTTATGGTTTTCTAGAATCCTTGGCTCCATCCTCAGAGGTTCTTTCATTGATAATATTCTCCCTGACTTCAATCTGAAGCACACAGCACAGAGTATGCCCACTGTCTTCCCAGCCACAATTCCTTATTGTGAAGTCTCAGTCATTGCCCCTTTCAGTCCCGGCTGGTGATCTATTTGACAGTACAAATCTCTCCAAAACTTAGTTGCCTTCTTTCAACACCCACTTTTCTGTTCTCAACATACTTCCATTTGTTACCTTTGCTTTCTAACACCCCAAGTCTGTTGTCTAATTAATTCTCTCTGGACATCACTGGAGTATGTTGGACTAGCCAGGTTAGATGGGAAAGCCATTTTGTCCAATTAAAAGGATTTGGGTACCACCCTGAACTGGGTCATTGCTCTCAATCAAAGATTTTGACAGTGGCTATGACAGCCCTGCCCTTGATTTAATACTCATTGCAAGAATATCAACTCAAAAACCACCACTTCATCTCGTAATGGATGGGATTCCATTCTGCAAGTCCCCAAACTTGAGACTCTCTTGATTCTCTTTCTTCTTACCCATGGGCCAGTTCTCTTCTGAGCACATATTTATCTTATTAGCACTATGACAAATGCAGTCAAGGGTAATCAAAACCAAACACTAATTGATGCTTTTGCTCATGCTAGATGGTAACCTCCTTAAAGGCAATGTCCATGCCTATTTTGCTTACCATAAGATACAGCACATGGAGTGTGGTACACTCAATATTTCTGTCTGAGTGAATATAATTATTTTCACATGATCTGAAAGTTTCTGTTTTTGCTCTGCTAGTTTTCCTTATGTTTTTCACAATCAAATCTATATTTTGTCTGTCAGCATGAAAAATTAAAAACAACCCACCCTCTTCACCTCCCAGGCTATGATAAGAATTTAAATACAAAATTGTACCCACTGCCCCCTCTCCACATACTCAGGTTTTGTTGATTTCTATATAATAACTGGAATTTTATATTCAGTTTTTGATTAATTTTATTTTACTTTATGATTCTTTTAATTTTAGAAGTCATTCTTAACATATTAAGCTTGCATGTGCAAACCCAGCCACAATTAGACTTCTATGTGTTGTATGTGTTCCTTGCTCACTATTGCTTTCTCCTCTTTCCTTGAGCTCTTTTTTCTCATTTATTTGTTGTTTGTGAAATCTCAAGAATTTCATCTTAGGAAAGAGTACACGGTGAAAGAATGACGTGTTTCTGAAATTTTGTATGTCCAAATGTAACCTTCCTTTGGATTCACATGAATGATAGTTCGTTTGGTTATTGAAATGAAGTCACAGTCTACTTGCCTCAGAAATCCATATAAATGCTCTATTGCCTTTGAGAATTTAGTTTTAGGAATGAGAAATCTATTACCAGGTTGATTCTCTTCTCAATGTGGATGATCGATTTGTTTTTTTGTTTTGTTGTTTTGTTTTGTTTGTCCTCATATGAAAGCATTTGGATTTTTTTCTTTATGCTTATAATTCAGAAATTTCACCAGAGATTGTTTCCAGGTGTATATTTTCTTTACTGTTTCTAACTGGGATTAGAAGCATTGTTAAAATCCAAAAGAATCCATTTTTTTCTTTAGTTTATGAAATTAAAAAAAATTAACTATATTTTTTCCTTTGTCCTCTTTCTGATAAAACTACTAGGTAAATTTTGGTATGCTTAGCTCAATTCCTGAGAGTTTTTATTATTTGTCATTTTTCTCAAAATATCTCTACCATTAATTTTTATACTACCTTCTAAGTATATCCCTTGAATTAAACATCCCATTCAAATTAATTGAAACTAGAAAAGTGTTTCCCCCCTCAGTGAATCTTTTCTTAATTTCAAAAATGTTTCTTCTCTCTAGTTGCCTTTTTCTCATAAGTTCTTATGTTGTCATGGTAAATAGTGATTGTTATTTTTTACATTCGATTCTGTTTTCCAATTTCTTTTTAAGTTTTCTTTAAATATTTCCTTGGGGACATGGATACCACACTTATACTCAATTAAGAAAGACATTTTTAACAGTACAGAGGTCTTTTGTTTTTATTTTACACTCATCATGCCAGGAATTCCTGGGAAGTGGGTTCCAGCGCCCAGGACCCCCTTGCCCCTGGCCTCACACACTGGGCTTCTCTGGGCGGAGCAGGCTGGCCCTTCAGCTAAACCCAGGCGTCTTTCTCTTTGGATTCCATTTTTTTCTGATCATTTTCCTTCATGTGTTTCAGGAAAGTATCCTGGCTCTTAGAGTGCTTAATATGCTCAGTACATATATTATTCTCTTGGCAAATTCGTGCCCTTGCCTTGTTTGTTTATAGTGTCAACAGCATGCTGGGTCCACTGGACACTCTTCCCATTTTTTTGTGGGAACATTTTTGGGCCTTCCTTTTGGAACAGTACCCATTCCCTTAATGCTCACAATATCGCCTTTCCTGTAGATTTGCGTGTTTGTGGCCAAAGGAACAACTCCATGTTTTCTAAAAGTCTGAGAAAACACATAGTAGGTGCCATCTTTCCCTGTTAATCATTTTAGTGAATTACTGAAAGATGGTGCTTTCAGCCGAAAGGTCCAGTTAATTCTTTTTAAGTAGAGGACTTGTTCTCTGATTCATCATCTTAGTCCAGATTTTCAGAGTACTGGTTCATACCATATGCTCCATGATTTTTGTTGTCATTCTCCATTTGTATTTCCAAGTAATGAACCAGGTCAGTGCTGAGTCAAAGTGTGTTTCTTGAACCTTTGCCATTAGCATCACATGGGAACTTTCTAGAAATGCATTCTCCACTCTCACCTTACATATTAACTAGAAACTCTTATCTGAAACCAACAAAACTGTTTTTGTAAGCCGCTGGGTGATAGAAGAAGAGTCTTTTGCACTCACACAAATGATTGTTTAGTAATTGAAATGGAGTCACAGTTTATTTCACAGTGTATGCACTTCAAAGATGGGTCTAGGCGATTAGTATTTACAGCTCTTGTGGACTCTCCCCGAAATTGTGTAAGCAACTGTTGACTCCCAGGGATACCCCCACTGTACTCCAGAGGGTAGGGGGAATCATCTTGATTACAGTAAAGCAGGCAGCTGGTTGACACATCAGCCCAAATGTATCTCTTCATTTCCAAAGCTATCCTCAGTCAGGTCTGGGGGATAATGAGTCCAAATGCTGTGGGTGTGGAGTTTAAGCCACATTCCCCAAATCCTGTAATAATGCCTTTCTAACCTCCATTATGCTGACACCTTCCCTCCTCCATCATTTCACCTGGGGCAGGAGAGAGAGTCCTAAGAGAATACAGGGTCCAGCAGAAGTAACACATGTGTGAGTGTAGTTGATAGGGTAATAACATAGGTGTAATAATTTATAGTTTTAATTTGAACATCTCACCTGAAATGTCATATGGTGTGCTTGAGTGCGATGTTGTTATGTTATAGAATTACATGCTTGTGATTTTGTAATAAAAGATTTTGTTATAAAAAAGGGGGGGCATTATTTGTGCTGGACCCTGTATGTGTTTGATTAGAGTTTATAGCTACCAGTAAGAACTAGAAAAGGATTTATAGAAGAAGGTTAAAAATTAAGGGGATTCACTGGTAGGCTGAGTTTTTGTACACTTGTTTTGTTTTTCCCTCCAGGTTTGTGTTGCTGGCTGAAGTTAGTTGAACCCTGTAACCTTCTGTTTCTGGCTCCATTGCCCATGTTAGGAGCTCCCTGCAGCAAATCTTCCACTTGGTTTAGTAAACCATCAGAACCCAGAGAAACACTGTGATAAAAAGCACGTGTCATCCACTATATTCATTTTCTATTGCTCCTGTAACGATTATGAATTTAGCAGCTTAACACAACACCCATTTGTTCTGTCGCAGTCAGACCTACAGGTCTGCAGTCCAGGCACAGCTGGCTGTCTGCTCTGGGTTTCGCAAGGTGAGGGCAGGGCTGTGTTCCTTTCTGGGTCATTGGGAGGTGAATCTCCTTCCAAGTACACTGAGGTTGTTGGCAGGGTTCAGTTTCACGTGGTTGCAGGACTGAGGCCTCTGGTCCTTATTGGCTATCAGAGGGGGGTCGTTCTCAGTTTTTAGAGGACACCTATATTCCTGGGTTGGGGCTACCCTCCTCCAGCATCAAAGCCCAGGTGAGCCCTTCTCACACTTTGAATCTCTCCTGCTCTCCCTTCCACATCATTTTTCTGATTGTCTCTTCTGCTTTTAAGAAACTCGTGATTTCACTGGGCCCAACCAAAACTTCTAGTATAATCTCCCTATTTCTGGGTCAACTGATTTAGTAACAGTAATCCCATCTGCAAAGTCCCTGCACAGCAGGACCTTAATTAACATTTGGTTGAATGACCACTGGACAGGAATTTTTGAAGGGCAGCCTCTAAATTAGCCATTAGCATGAATCCGCAAATTCTCATTTTGACCTAATTTGCTCAGTACTCACTGTGGACCCTTCTCCTCAGACCTGCTTATCACTGAGTGGATTTCTGGCTCCCTCAAGAAGCATTTTCTCTTACTTCCTGGGAAACCCCCTTCTTTGGAAGTGCTGAACTATGTAGCAAGTGTCTCTCACTGGTGTTTCCCCCAGGAAATCACAATTGCTTCATTTGAAACAGAAAATACCTCATAGATTGGGATTTATTAATGGCAGCCATCCTTCTTGCCCAAGACTTACCATATTTTTCAGACTATACGATGCACTTTTTTAACCACATTATTCGCTTCAAAATTTTCCCCCCTATTTTCCTCCGCTAAAACCTAGGTGTATCTGGGGTCTGCACCATAAGATGCACCTAGGTTTTAGAGGAGGAAAATAGGAAAAAAAATTTTGAAGCAAAAAATGTGGTCAAAAAGTGCATATTATAGTCTGAAAAATATGGTAAGTACAGATTATTTGGCCCTAATGTGTCTTTGATCAATAAAATTGGATTTTGGAGAATTAAGATGAGTTTTTTAGTTCAAGTCACTATCTAGAAACCAGGGGAGAGGAGAAATATTAGGAGAAAAATATATTGCCCTTGAATATTATTACCAGGGATAAGTTTCACAGTACAGGCATCGCTCTTTTAATTGCATTTCTCTTTGCTGTGCTTCACAGATACCGTGTTTCTTACAAGTCGAGGGCAAGACCCTCCACCAGCAAAAAGATTACTACTCAACTCACTTTACTGTGATATCTCTTTATTGCAATACTTGCTTTATTGGAGTGGTCTGGAACTAAACCCGCAATATCTTTCAGGTCTGTAATACTAAAATCCTATATGAGGAATTAGAACGAAATGAACTGAGTGAATCCTATCTAAAATAATGAATGGAACTGACAGTTCACAAGAATCTAAGAGCTAAATTTAAAATAGCAAAGGTTCTATAAATCTTACATGTTAAGCTAACCCTCTAATGAGAAAGACTCATAAGAGTGAAGTCTCAAAGAGTTTTTGAGAACACTATACAGAGCAGTCACGTGATCTGTAAGTATCCTAACTGAGAGTCCTGATAAGAGAAAGATCAAGCGGCCAAGATGGATTTAAGCCATGAAGAAGTTTAATTTAAAAGGCACTGAAATTTGACACACATTCTATCAACAAAACTATCGGGATGCAGGAGCGCTCAGTGGGAATGGAAAGTATCATACCCCTTTAGCAACAGCTATAAAAATAACCAAATGCATATACTCTTGCAACAATTCCACTTCTGGAGTTTTCTTTTCCTATAGATTAAATTGCATACATGCAACATAAAGTGCAAAGCTACTCATTGGAGAATTGTTTGATAGCAAAAATTGGAAACGAATGTTTGTCAGTGAAGGCCTGGCTGGCTAAATAAACTATATACATCCATCCAAAAAAAAAAAAAAAAAACGCTAAGAGCAAAATCACAGTCCTTTCCTAATTATTATAAGGAGATTTTGGGTCCACTCACTCTCTGGCAGAGCCCTGGAACAAAACGAAAAGAGTATTTCTCTCCTGCTTGACTTATTTTATTCTTAATCAGCAGCAGTGCTTCAAATTAGCTGCACAATCTATTGGCCTCCCTCAGCCATAAAAGCCTCTTTTCTCTCTTTTGATATTAGCGTAAGTCCCACTACAAGAACAGAAAAAGCTCCCACTCAAAGGCTGTATCCTTTCTTGCACATGGCCCCATTTCAAGGGGTTCATTACATGAATCAAAGAGAAATAGGAATAAGACTCAGGAAGCAGAGCAGCTGTGTTTCCGACGTGAGAGGTTCTGAACAGCAGAGTGCCACATCGATGAAGTTCAGGGCAGCAGAGAAAATGCAAGTGCACCCAATATGGGACTGGAGTACTGGACTTGAGAACTCTTAAACCCAGAAAGTGGTGACATGACACACTAAAGTATTTTAGGGAGAGGAAACCACTTTTATTGTATGACTTAATTCCATAATATTGATGATGAAGTTTCAGACATTTGAAGATTTTAACTGCAAAAATCTATCATTTGGATTATTGGATTATCTAGTATTAACTTTAATCTGATATTAACCAGATATTAACTTTATCTGGTAAATATCTGATAAAGATATAGATACCAGATATCTTTATCTGGTATAGCACCCAGGTTTGTATAAATTGTATGAAAGTTTTCATGAGTTCAAGGCTAAAAATTGTAGCCATATATTTCTTTCCTTTACTTCATTTAACATCTATTGTTTCATAGTGTGGCTGAACGCAACAAACTTAGCCTTCCTTTTACTCTAGTGAAATATTGAAGAAGGATAAAAATTTCAAAAACATTCTACAATGTTGGCTGCTTGTTTCAGCCTCTGAGGAGGATATCGATAATTCTGAACCTCAGTTATCGGGCCCCGACAAGATTATGCTGTAACTGTCAAAGGAGTTCTCAGAGGCACATCAAGCTATTGTCACCCATCCTGCAAATACTCCAGTTCCTGAAAGTAATTAAAGAAGGAAATATTTTCATTTTTAAAGGTTGTAATATGCATGGAATTTGGAGTCCTACAGATAGACCTGGTTCAAACAGTGACCCTGGAATTTACTGGTCATATTACTACGTATGAATAAAGTTCTCAAAAACTCAGTTTTGAACACTGGCTGGTGTGGCTCAGTGGATTGAGCATGAGCCTGAAAAGCAAAGGGTGACTGGTTCAATTCCCAGTCAGGCCACATGCCTGCGTTGCAGGCCAGGTCCCCAGTAGGGCATGTGTGAGAGGCAACCACACATTGAGGTTTCTGTCCCTCTCTTTCTCCCTCCCTTCCCCCTCTCTAAAAATAAATAAATAAAATCTTAAAAAAATAAAAAACTCAGTTTTGAGGAGAAAAATTATCCCATCATTCAAGGTTGTCATAGAATTGCAGGTAATCCCTCTGCCACGTCTAGCAAGACAGAGAGTAATAGCTTTTAAAAAACGATAGTTTTCCTATTATGTTTCACTTATATTATTTGAATTATTGTCAAAATATTCCTGTGAGGGTGTAAGTGATAAGATTTATACCTTTAGCTGATAAGAAGGAAGAGAAAAAATATTATGAATGTTAATGTTATTGACCGGAGGTACTTTTCAACCCCAGAAGCGTGCTGCCTGATTTCATGTTAAATTCAGTTCAGGGTAACTTAGCAATCATAAAAATTTATGTTGAAAAGATCCATTCATTTTTAGCCTGTTGTTGAAGGCTAACCTACACAATAATATTCTTATCTACCAGGATACATAGTACTTTTCCTATTTAACTAAAATATTCACCTCAAGAATTACCAAAGATAATCCACCTCAAGAAATCCTGGTAAATAAGGTTCCTCTAAGTAAATGAGCAGAGGGCTCACTAGAGTGGCAGCCCACCACGGTCCAGAAGGATATATACAGGGGTGGGAAAAAGTAGGTTTACATTTATTTGTACGGGAAAAGACATGCAGATTATGATAATTGTAAGAGCTTGATTCACTCAGAAGAATGACACAATGGCAGAGTGCCCTTGGGTACAACCTCGTAAGTGCTCAGATTGCTGGTCTTCATCATTTACACATCCTTGTAGTCTACTCAGGGTTTTGCGTACTCACACTGTAAACTTACTTTTTCCCACCCCTGTATTGATGCTTGAGGAAAGCAGGGCTAGGAGTTGAAGAAGAAATTTTCTAGTTGAGGCTTTTGTTTGATTTTGCCACTTCAGCAGCCATTTCTTTTTATTTGGCCAAGTGAAGTTATTACGGAATTATAGAAGTTTGGAATTCAGAGGAATTTCATAGATGATGTGATTCAAACATCGTCATCTTACAAGTCAAAACTGAAGTCCAAAGAGGTTAAATGTGTGGCCTAAGGACACACAGCTGGTAAAAGGCATATGCTGCAGTTACCATTTTTTTGACTTCAATAAATGTTACTGAGTCTTCATCATGTGTACGCGACACTGTGCTCGGCACTGGGCAGGGGCAAGTGTGAACAGTCACTGTGCCCTGAAGGAACCCTCCTCCAGTTCTGTTTTCTCAGTGTTTGGTGCTTCATATCATCTCTGAACCCTTGAGGTACATACGTACAGAAAGTGGATAGAGAAACCTCCAACTGGATTCCTTAAGAGCAAAGTTTAAAATCTGAAGTTAGATACTTAACTATGAGAGCAAAAATGAAATAATTTTAGATGTTGCCTGAAGTAATGTTCTTAAAAACGAAAGTATATGATAGTTTGTGACCCAGAAAAAAAGTATAATTTGCTTAGCCCAGGAGGTTCATTTTAAGTTAAAATTATGTCATGGTCTGATGCTTTTAAATTAAACTTTTAGTATTTAGCCATGTAAAGTATTTGAGTTTTGAAAAGACTGTATAATCAAGTAATTAACAAAAGAATACAAGGACATTTATAAAATGTGGAGAAATTTAAAAGGACAAAGGCAACTTCAATTTCTTTCCAACTGGAAGACTTTTTTTCCGGTGTTACTTTAAATTATGTACTTCTCTCATTGAGAGAGGAAAAAGATGACTTCTCACTCCTATACCTCTAGGAAAAAACTTCATGAAGCAACGCAGAATGGTCACAATAATATTTGTTGCTACGACAGTGCAAGTGTCTCGGACCATACTCGTTCGTAGACTCGAATGGGTACCACGCTCTCGGCTAACTGAAATTGCCGTCTCCCAGCTAACTATCTTGCCATCTCCAATATAGTTAGTGAATCCTACTGTACTTTGGTCTCAGGCAAACTGAGTGAGCCATTTCCTACTTGGTTCTGCTTTATAAAACACAAAGCATGCCCTTAAAACTATGGGCCATTCATATATTATCCTAACAGCCACTGTTCTCCACATGACTCATAAAATCGATGGGCACCCCTCAGACTGAAACAGACAGGATGAGGTGGCTGCCTATTTCATTTCACACATCTACACACATTTCCTTCTTATAACGTTGGTTGCTTTCTGATTTCTCTTGAGTGATTTCTATTTGAGCCACTGCTTAAAATTTAGTCATGAAGATCTGCTTGCATCAAAAATAGGCTCTCGAATGTGACCCTTCATTTCAAAGTTAAAAAATATAAGGCAATTTGAGGCCTCTCGAAGGTTTCTGAGTTTAAAGAGAAAAGATTTGAAAGGTACTATTGATGATGCCAAGCACAATGGTTTTTTGTTTTTGTTTTTTTTTTTTTTTTTTTGCTTTTATAGCCAGCCCTGTTCTTGTTCCACTTCAGAGTGGATTTAAAGACCTGAAATATTAAACACAATCTGTACCAGCTTTGGGAAGGCTCACAGGATCAACTTTGTTATTTTCTTGGAGCTTAACACCTATTCCAGCTAATTATGTGTTCTATCCCTGAAAAACTTGATTTTTCTCACAAATAACTAATACAAAAAGTTTCCAAGTTTACAGCTCCAAGAAAATGACCAACTATTCAGAAGAGAAACATTTTCTATATTCATGTTTCCTGACTAGTTCAGTGTGAGTTACTCTTTATATATTAAGAATTATTTAGGGCTAATCGTTCAATATTTTTATGTGTGGAGACTAGTGACAATGTCAACCTTTGAACCAGTTCAACACTACCTGATTTTTAATAGCACTCATTACTCCCTCCTACCTCCATTTAAAAAAAAAAAAGACATCTACATCTTGGAAAAAGATTAAAGGGGAAGGAATGAGAAGTGCCTGTAGCAATTCAACCTAACAGCTCTTCACTGTGCCTCCAACATGCTTGACATACTGGGCTTTATGAGGGGGGGCAGCGAACAGGTGATCACAGTCCTGTCCTTAAGGAGCTGATGGTCCAGAAACGGTGACAGTCCTGCACATAAGCTACTGGAATGGGAAGAATGGGGTAAAGAGTGAAACAGAAGTGTATCTGACAAATTGTGGAGAGACAGAAAAGGGAGGTAGTGATTCTCACTAGCAGTAAGAGAGAATGTTCTTGAAAAGAGAAAATTGGAGGGATTTGAAAGCTGGAAAAGATTTCCGCAGCAAAGGGTAAAATTTCTGACTGAGGAAAGCTGGAACAAATGCGTCCAGAGGGGAAATTCAAAGAGCATTTGAAAAACTGCTGTTGAAGAGGGAACATGGAACTAGAGTGATATGTGCTCATGTGTGATCTTATGGTATATTTAGTCTCTAATGCACTTACATTTTTAAATTTAGAACAACCAAGCCCTCGCATACATATTTTTAATCTCCTAATACTAGAACCTCAGACAGAGTTTCCAAACATGGCCTTTTTCAACTGGAACCCACGACTACAGGACAATTTGACACTTGCTGTGAGCTGCTTGTCTTCCCAGGTGGACCTACCTCTGGCGCAGAGGATCTAGAGTAGCCTAACCTATAGGATACAGTGAAGATAGAGGGATATTTCCTTTGAGACAAAGAATTTCTCCTACTGATCATTCGTTAGCGTTTTCTTTGTAAAGAATCTTCATGCTTTTACTCCACCATCTTCTTTACCACACATTTGGAGCAGCCATTGGCATAACTAACCAACCTCAACTTTTTCTTGATCTGCTTAAGTTTGTTTGTGGGTGTTGGAAAGACTTTCCTCTCTCCGGATGTGTTCAACTATGCTGTCACTTCTCTACTTGCAAGTTACCTGAGTTAATTTCTGAGAGGGTTTCTGGGCTGTGACTGGAATACACTCTCTCAAAGATAACTTAGTCATCTAATAACAGGGGTCTGCAAGAGTTTTCAGTGAAAGGCCAGAGAGTAAATACTATAGGCCTTGCGGACCAAATATGATCTGTTACAACTACCCCACTCTGCTCCTGTAACCCGAATGCAGCCATGAACGCTGTGAAATTAATGAGCATGGCTGCATTCCAATTAAGCTTTAGTTACAGATATTAAAATGTCAACTTTATACCATATTCACATGTCATGAAATATTATTTATCTCTTGATGTTTTTCAACCAACTGAAAAATATGAAAATGATTCTAAAGTTGTGGGCCATTTGGTCCACAGCTAATGTTTGCCAGTCACTGGTCTAAAATGTTGACAAGGCAGACCTGTTCCTTCTAAAGCATTATATATTTTTCTAGGTTGTATATCTGTGAGCATGTGCTTTTTTCTCTGTCATTGGATGCTGATCTAGTTACAACTATTAACTATTCCACCTCTATTACTTAGCCTATTATTATCATCATCTTTACTATCTACTGTATAGTTTATATATGCTGTCTTATCCAATTTTAGTAGCTATCCTATGTGGTATAGATAATAACATCAATACAGAATAGTTAATGATATGGTATTATATACTTGAATTTTGCTAAGAGAGTAGATATTCAGTGTTCCTACCACCAAAAACAAAAAAATATATATATAATAAAACATGGGGTAATGGACATAGTAATTCATTGTATTATAATTGTTTTACAATGGATAGGTGCATTAAATTGCATACCTTAAGTATATAATTTTTTGTCAATTATACCTCAATACTATTAGTGGAAAAAAGGACACCAACACAGAAGGTTAAAAAATTTGCCCAAGATGACACAATTCTTTAAGTGGTAGAGGCAGGATACACATCTGTCTGAGTATTGTATACTGGATCTCTTGAAAAAATACATCTAGCTTCTGTATTTTCTCCCAATAATTTTTTTCCCAGGATTTCCCTCAAACATAGCCATCTATAATTGCTTTTTCTCCTCATTTTTACTGCTTGCAAGGATCATTAGAGCTATATTCTGGTAATTCCTACCAATTCTATTTTCCTATTATAACTATGTATTGACTTTTAAATCATTATAATATATAGGATTAAAGAATAAAGTAGCATACTTTAATTTTATTAGTTTAATTCTTAAATTCTACATTAATTAAGTCATCTTAATACCAATCATAATAGCAAATATTGTATTTTTGAGCCAGGCTCAGGAAAGAGATTTTATACATGTTTTAATTTTGTCATCTTTCAATCTTCAATATTCCTATGAGATAAATAGCATTATTGTCTATATTTTATAGATGAAAAAACTCAATCACAGAGAAGCTATATATCTTACCTAAGATTCCACAGGTAGTAAGTGAGAGAGCCAGAATTTGAACACAAGTTCAATGTGACTGCAAACCTATACTTTATTAAAGCTCATAAGACAAAATAATAATAAAAGTATATAACTGTAGAAGGAAGGAGGGAAGGAAGGAAGGAAGGAAGGAAGGAAGGAAGGAAGGAAGGAAGGAAGGAAGGAAGGAAGACTCAAAGGGAAGGAGGAAATTTCAAAGCTTTAAAAGTTGTAATGGAGAGAAAAATGTGTTGGGATTTTAAAAATCTAAATCACAGTTGCTAACCAACTACGTAAATTTAGGCGAGTCACTTCAGCTTCTTTTATCTCTTTCATTTCCCTTTTGTCATCGTAATTTGAGTCCTTGAGTCGAGATGATCTCTGTGAGATCTCGTTCTGTAATTCCATGATTCTCTTTTTTAAAAGCCTTCCCCTTTTCTTCTCATCCTTAGTGACAGAAAAGCACTTCAGAGACCTCAAACTTTGATTATTTAAAATCTGTGCTATTTAAGTACAATCAAAGATTGTCAAAACAGATATTTTATGTCTAGCATGGATTGAAATGCATGATTCCCTATAGAATACAAAGGTTTACAAAATTGGTTGAGACAGGATTTCAGATGAATAAATGCATTTCACTGCAGAATTCTCATCTACCACAGCCCGGCTTTTTCACAGCAGAGCCACGAGCAGAGAGAAAGAGGCTCAGGTCCATATAGACACTAATGAAGTTTCTGTCTTATCGACAGGAACTTTAGCCTCACTCCCACCCCAGCATCATCTCTTCTGTTTGAAGAGACCTCTGGGTGTCCTTTCTCCAGCTTCTGAATGGAGGCTTGCCTTCTGCCAATATAGTTCATGAAGGGTGATGGCGGGTAATCAAGCAGAATTAATCAATTATTAATGCCTGGTAAGGGAAACCTTACTCAGGGTTTTTCTGTTTTTCTCTGCAAGAGTGAACAGTGCTCCTGAAGTCCCTGGGTTCTTTATGATATTCTTGCCCTTAGTTATTTCACTTTCTCCAAAAAATTTTTTTGGAATCAGATTTTACTGATTTCATAGATGGAAAAAACAAGACCTGTTGACATATATTTTATATCACTTTATTCAAGGGGAATATAAAAGAAAGTCGTGAAGAATCTACAAAACCAATACCTTAAGGTAAATGATGTTTAGTACACATAATATATATATATATATATATATATATATATATATGAAAGTATACCTGTATGATAAGTTCTGAACAATGTCCTATAAATAACAAATTATAATTTAATATAGTCAAATTAATATCTTTATTGATACAATACATTATAGTATAGAAACCATTATCAAGAATGTCATTGTATTCTTTAGAACAATTTTTATTGATATATTATTCTTCCTGTACCAGAGCTGAGAAGAGTGAAATTCAGAGTATCATGTCATTATTGCAATAACGCATAACTATTAGGCTTCAGGACAAGGACCTGAGTGTTAAGATTTTAATGATAAGTCCAGATCTTTCCATTTGTCTTCTTTCCATTAAGCCACAGTAGTCTCAGAGTGAAAATAACTCTGGGACCCCCAGGGCTTTGGAGTCTTCCTGTGTCCTTCAGATTTAATCCCTCCAGTTTACCTCAGAGTAACTCTGAGGCATGTAATATGTGTCTTTCTTGTTTCAGTATAAGGCATTTCCTGAGTAGAACATTCCCCTCTGTTTATGTCCTAGAGGCAAATGATGGAACAAACCTCACAGAATTAAAACTCTCAGAATAAACAAAATAAATTTGGTGTAAAAGGGGGGAGATAACCAGAGACATTGAAATTAAGAACAAACTGACAGTAACCAGAGGGGAGGTGGGAGGGGATAATGGGGGGAAAGGAGGGAAGGGTTTTCAGCAACATCTATAAAGGACACGTGGACAAAACCAAAGCAGGGGTAGGATGAAGGGTGGGAAGTGGGGATAGCTGGGGTGGGGTGAGTGGTGGGGGGGGGATGGAGACAACTGTCCTTGAACAACAATAAAAAAGGCAGGGAGATAAAGGACAATGGGAGAGACATAGTAACATGACAATCAATATTTGCTGGATAGGAATATGGAATCTGTCACCAGATAAATAATAACCTAGCCAGACAGATAAAACCGGAACAGATAGTATACAGAATATTGACTGACGGATTTATTGTTTCATTATTTAAGGTGATAAACAAATCAAGGTCTCATTTTAGATCACTTAAGTTCATTTTACAAGAATATGTGATTTAGCATTTCTCTCTAAAATTGAAAAGTATGACCTTGGATGATGATAAAAAAAATAATCTTAACCTGGTTGATTCCATGAAGTTTGACAAGTAGAAATTTTAGCTTGGTGTCCTGCCTTAACGTGTTCCCTATAATCTAACAGAAGGAAATTAGGAAAAAGAAACCTGACCTCCTCCTAGACAGTGGGCTTGTATTCATTATATTGACTTGCATTCTCATAACACACCTACCTATATGAAAGGCATTTCTAACCCATTCTACAGACAAGGAAAATGAGGTTCAAAAAGAAAGTTGATTTCCCAAAGTGTGAAACAGGGAAATAAACAGTTTTATGTGATTATTGCTTTCATTACCTCAGCGCCCATTAGATATGCCAGCCAAAGACAGAGACCTAATCCAGCTAAACATGCTCAGACCCAAAGAAACACAGCTGCGTAAGAGGCTGTGGTGTCTGCCCTATCCTCAAATGGACTCTCCTATTTCTTGGATGATAATAATCTGTACTCATATGCACGGTGCCAGGCAGAGCCTTCGGTCTCCAGAGCTGGCAGAGACTCCTATTCATTTTTATATGCATGTGCTTTTCTTAATGATAAGAAATAGATTCATCACGCCATTGTGAGACAATATGAAAATACTGTGGCGATTGGAAATGTTTGCATTCAGTATGACTTTTTTACCTGTCTAAATCAACTTGCCAAAGTGTATACGATCATTCTTTTAAGTCTTTTAACTAAAAGCACATTTTACTCTGACCCTTAAAAAGATTTGTATTTATTTTTGCTGGAAATCCACAAAAAGAGTAATCTCACAGCTCTACTAGAAAAGACACAGGTCTTTTTTTTTTGTTAGTTTGTCATAACTGCATAGTATATAACTTTCAGCCAAAGATATTACAGTCAGAAATAGAAAGGGAAAGTGTTGAATTTTAATTCTGTTTGTTAACAATCTAGTTACCTGGGGAGTGGGGGGTGGAAATGGGAGGGAGGTAGGGAGGGCTGGGGGAGTGGGCTGGGATGGGAGTAAAAGACAGAAAACTGTATTTGAATAACAATTTAAATAAATAAATAAATAAATAAAACAATCTAGTTAGCTGCTGAGCCACTGACATGTAAATTGAACAGAATGAAGCCATTAGTGAAATACTCACTGGCCACACCAAGCAGATAGGATAATTTTTTCACACACACACACATACACACACACAAAAAGCCCTACTAGCTAATGAAAAACATTATATTTTATTAGAAAACAAATAGGCTCATTCTAGGCTGACATTAATTCATTTTTGTTCAAAGAGCAAGTTGTTAAACTGGTGGCACTTATTCATCAACACTGTAGTTACCTATGCATGTGTTACAATTCCTTAAATTTTTAGCTCCTATCACATTTAAGATACTTCTTTGAATGCATTATGCAATCTAATAACTGAGTTATTAAAAATGTCAGACATGTAGGTGAAAATATTGTAGAAAATTACCATAAATAGGCAAAAAAGGAGAGAAATGTGGAAGGGCAGAATGGAAACAAAACATTCAACAAGATTAATGTAGGTGTGTTTTTTTGATTTTTTTTAATAGCTGGGTAATGAAATACCAAAGCAAGCCATTTAGTAAATCATGTTCCTTAGTTTCAAATTCATCTAATCTTCAGCTTCCATTCACATATTCTTTTCATGGGCATTACAGCTCAACTATATAGATGTCTTAATTGCTAAAAAGTGTAGCTTGTGCCAACATGGCTCTCCAGACAGATCTATGGAAAATGTAGTCCCGTTTCAGCCTCTTTATCCATTTATCTGTTCACTCACGCTTATGGTGGTATCTCTGAGTGTGACATCCAAAGGCACAAAGAAAAGACTAAGCAACAATCGTTACCAGAATAACCAAAATATAAAGACTCTCAAAATATAAAATGTAATATTCTTGTGCAGAATGTTTCACAGTCCTGAAAAGGGACTGGACATCTCCTCATTCACTCTCTCTTATGTTCTCAAACTAATTCTGCTGTAAGTGCTCCATCCACCCATTTTCCATCTGCCCATGTTCCATATTTTAAAATACTAGGCCTGATGAATGCTCTCTGGAGCCTACAACTAAGTGAAAAGTAATTCTTTCGGTAACTTAGCTGGATAGCTTTAACATAAAACTGATTCAGCTGCTTTCATGGCGTATTAGAGTAAGGGGGTTAGGGCGGGAATCCATTGCTGGCATCATATTTCCTCCATCCCTTCATCTTTAGGCCGGTTGGAGAAGCAAGCAGCCGACAGGTAGTTTGTCCCCTCTCAGGCTCCAGATGCTCCTTGACATAGTCAGGGTTTGATATTAAACATAACAATACCTGGCTTCGCTTTTACGAAGGAGATTACTTGAGAGGAATCTAACTAAAAGTCCATGTTAGGCACTTGGATAATACTCTAAATAATTAGACCACTCTACTGAAAAAGTTGGCCTGTGGAAATTACGTTTCAGTGGACAAATTAATCCTCCTCGCTCCGGGAACTTCAGGAAGTACATCCTGCCTGTGTTTGCCGGGACCCACTGCCCAATCCATCCCCTACCACCTCTGCAGTGTTCTCTCCCATCAGGAGGGATGGACCATGCAGGATGTAGTGCCCTCTGTAGTGCCTCCCTACTCTGTCTGATACGGTTCTGCCACATCAGCACCACCCGAGCCAGACTTCACCCTGCCCTATACTTCAGAATCTTCGTTTTAGCTAGCTCCCCCAAGTGACTGAAATGCACATAAAGTGCTCTGCTCAGGGTCTTTGTCCTGCGAGCCTGTCTGTCGTCTCCTAGGGAATATACACACAAAGATGAGATTCAGGCAACATATTTGTTAAATGTAAAGCCAGAAATGCAAGTGACCTATATGATTGTTTTAATGAAACAGTCAGTCAAAACTAGAGGTAAACACTATGGAAAATATTTCATTTTTTAACTTTACTAAAACCTTTGCATCAGATTGAGTGACTGAATCATACCTATTCCTAAATACAGGACTAGGACCCACTGCTCTGTGCTGTCCATTGAGTTTCTATGCTCCTGCAGGAATGAGCATTTTCTTCAAAGGACCCAATTATATATGGATTTCCAGTGCACTTTAAATCATGTATCATTTCCTTCTGACCCGCATCCCTCTGTGGTCAAACTGCTGTTCTTTTGTGATTTGTTTTAAATTCAGTCTCACACACATAATAAAACCATGTCACAACCCCTTATAGGAACTTCATGTTGTCACATTATCATTCGGTTCTTCTGACTCTTTGGTGCAGATCACATCACGATCATCTTTCCAGGAAAGGGACTGAGGGTCCCAGAAGGCTGATGACCAATCCAAGATTATGGAGCCAGTAAATAAATTGCATACTCCACACTTAAGTCCACTCTTATGGATTCTACTTCAATGTATAAGTGATTTCTCTTCCTACCAAGACATAGAATCTGCTAAAACAAAACTTTTTTAAAGGGTCTGTATTTCACAGCTTTGTGCTTTTAGTCTATAAAAAAAAAGAGAGAAAGAAAGAAACATAAGCAAACACAGAAATAATATTTAAGTCCTGAGAACTTATACCTGAAATTTCCTTCTGCAGTTTTTTTTCTTTTGTAACAAGGTGCTTTATGTGTGAGCATGAGTGAGTTCTTTCAGGTGAAAAACAAGTGAATAGAGAGTTAGCCCTGTTAATAATTCCTTGCAGCTAGTAAAATTTTCATTTGATGATCCCTCTAAATTATGCATTTTAGTGGTAAGATAATTTTTTTACTGCATTTGGGTGAAAACAGTTTTAGCGCTTGGCAGATTGCAGAGAATGTCTGTTTTCATTTTCTCTTTGGGGTAAAAGCCCTGAGGAAAACAAAAAGTATGGGGCAGCTTCAGAATCATAAATATTCATTTCCTAGCTGCTTCTTTAAAGGCAGAAGAAGCAGGATTTTACAGCCATAAATAAGCTCTAAGTTTACTTAGAGAAGCTGGCTGTGTGACATGTCCTAACCACCCTCCTTTAAGTCATTTTGATATATGCTATTTAGAGTAAAGGGTAAACGTGTTCCTAGAAATAGAATACATTGTAATGTGTGGTTCCTAGAGATCTTTCTCCTTTTACTCACATGGCTTTAAGAATTACTTACAAAATTTCATAATTTAATTAAAAATTAATATGACAGCTGTAGTCCATCAAAGGGGAAAGGCCCCATCAATAATGCATTTGAAAAACTATCTGAGGAATAAGTTTAGATTTGTGGTAAATTATTAACAACTAGGTAGCATATGTAATTCTGTTACTTTGCCTGTTGGGATGTTTCTGTTTTAATGAATTTGGCAATGGATTCATTTCTATAATCCAAAGCGAGCAACCAGAACTATGGGAGGAAGTTGGGAATATTAAAAAAATTAGTTTTTAATATCTACCATCATTTGAAAAGGTAGATGTTGTCTCATAAATTCATTATTAGAATTTATTAGAATTCCTGCACATAGTGTGGATGCTCTACTGTGCTCTTAATTGTGATGGACACTATGGTAAATGTTTCACACACATATTACCCTCACAGTGACCTTGAGAGGTCGTTCTGACCCCACCCAACCCGAGAAACGTGCTACGTGCAGCAAGTGGTGGTGCTGACTGGAGAGACCACACTCTGGACACAGAGCCACATTTAAGGCCATTATACCACCCAACCTGTCCCACAAAGAGTCAGGTTCTCTACTGGAGCAAATGAAGAAATCACCATCATTGGTGCAGCTTGGGTCTCCCCTCAAAGAACTCGAAGTTCATCTTCTAGACAACACGGAAATTCCCCTTTCTAAACATTCTGGCCATAAGGTATACAGAGAGATTATATCTAATTATTTAATACATATAGCATTCTAAATGTACTTCCATGAGGCATTAGCTCACACTTAGAGCGGCTTTTATCGAGAAGACAAAAGATAAGAACTGGCAAGGATGCAGAGAAAAGGGAAACCTTGTGCACTGTTGGTAGAATCATAAATTGGGACAGCCACTATAAAAAACAGTACAGAACTTTCTCAAAAAATAAAAATAGAACCATGATATGACCCAGCAATTCCACTTCTGGGACTGTATCCAAAGGATTCAAAATTAGTATCTCAAAGGGATATCTGCACCCTCATGTTCATTTCAGCATTATTTATGAATATTAATCAGCCATAAAAAGAAAAAGAAGAAAATCCTGTCATTAGTAACAACATAGATGGACCTTGATGGCATTATGCTAAGTGAAGTAAGCCAGACAAAGACAAATATTGTTTGGTATCTTTTTATTTTTTTTTTTTATACAGAAGGGAGGGAGGGAGGAAGAGAGGGAGAAAAACATCAATATGTGGTTGCCTCTCATGCATCCCCTACTGGGGACCTGGTCCTCAACCCAGCATGTGCCCTGACTGGGAATTGAACTGGTGACCCTTTGGTTCACAGGCCGGCACTCAATCCACTGAGCCACACCAGCCAGGTCTGGTATCATTTTTATATAGAATGTAAAACAAAAAAGTCAAACTTGTAGAAATACATTTACTCAGCATAGAATGGTGGCTGCCAGGGCCTGGTGGGAGAACTAGGAACAAGTATTGGTCAAAGTCTACAAACTTTTAGGTGTAAGATAAGTAAGTTCTACAGATCTAATGTACAGCATGGTGACTATAGTTAATAATACTGTTGCATTTCGAAATGTGCTAAGAGTAACTCTTAAGCATTCACATCCCATTCCCTTTAAAAAACTATGTGAGCTGATAGGTGCATTAACTTGATTGTGGGGATCATTTCAAAATACGTACATACATATATCAAATCATCACATTGCACACTTTAGACATATACAATTATATGTGTTAATTATACATTGATAAACTTGAGGCAGGGCATGGTGGTGAAGAAAATGTACTTCTAGTAAGAGGACTCTTTATCTCTTTGGTCTGTGTCCCAGCGTTGGCACCTCTGCCTCCCGTTGCGTGCAGGGCTCTCTCCCACACATTTTACTGTGTAAGCGGCTCTCTCCAGTAAAAGATCAGTGCCCTGCCTGGATCTAGATGAGCATTCCTTCTATTGAGAGCATGAATGATGCTGGTGAGGTCCTAGAACAGCTCTCTTCCTAAAAAGACACCTCATCTTTTTTATATTCACCTATACCTGCCTATGTCCTGTGTATCTCCCCAAGGGCAGAATCTTTTATATCCTCCAAAAGCAAACCTAATTTTCTGTGTGGACATCAATTGTGAGCATCTTATCCCTTCTCAACACCCTGTTCACAATGTGGCATTACAATGGTAGCTTGAATCAGCCCTGGTGGGAGTATTGATGCCACGGAAATTGGCACACACTACAAATCAGAGTGCTTTATTTTCCAAAGAGCCAGTATGCCAGTACATGTGTACATCCTCACCTCTGCCACTTAGTGCTTCCTATTCTTACTCTGGTAATGAGGTAGGGCCAGGATATGGTTATGTAGCTGAAGTGATTTCAACTTTTATATTTATTACTAATAGAATTGGAATTAGTGTGGACAAGCTAGACTGTGTAAATATCGGGAAGAGAACTAGATGAGTTAAAATACTTTTTTATTCTTTGAATTGCTATTTACAAATGAACTTGGATGAATAGTTTAACTTGCCCCACATCAATAAAGGAAAAAATAAGTGCAAAGCTTACTGTAGATTCAGAGATTCATCTTATGACTTCAGTGTGCTAGCATCTGTGAAAACATTTTGAAAATAAATTTTAAATGTCAAATGTCTGTCTTCATATGGTACTTTAACATTTTCAAGGAGTTCCTGTCTCTTATTTTTCAATCACTAATTTGTCATATGGTATTAATATTGCCATTTCACATACTGTCAAGAAGAGGCTTGATCTTCCGATTTCTAATACTTTCCCTTTGGGTACAAGTGCTCGTTGGTACCATAGCCATTCACTCTCCTGCTGGTGGTTCTTGACCTACCTTTCTATGCTGTCTCACAACCTCACACCAAATACTTCTTGGCGTCCTGGAAAGAAAAGTAAGGAGTATAAAAAAATCCCAA
The DNA here is from genome assembly GCA_004024845.1 of Tonatia bakeri. Taxonomy (NCBI): domain Eukaryota; kingdom Metazoa; phylum Chordata; class Mammalia; order Chiroptera; family Phyllostomidae; genus Tonatia; species Tonatia bakeri. Next base: position 7,816 of record PVIA01002374.1, on the reverse strand, counting down.
CAAAGGTATAATATATTACCTCAAATTCATATTTTCTTTTTATATTTTTAATATTAAAGAAAACTAGATGATAGTTTATCTAGACAGCATATCCATCATCTAAAGGTCATACTTTTAAAAACAATCAAATTCAGTATGCACTACATACAAATGTTTTAAGGTATTCAGATTTGAAAATAAATATTACAAATTGTCTTTGAAGATATAAAGTATAGCTGGGAATGATTTTAAAAGAGCTCAAACTGAGAATTAACAGTGACAAAATATTAGAAATTAAAAATCATGTTTTTGTCATGGAGGAAAGTTTAGAAATAATATAAAAATTTCAGGAAACAAACATTCAATTAAATGGATTTAATTTAGCTCATATTTCTAAGGATGTATATGAAATAATTTAAAATAAGCACATTTTAATGTAAAAGTTAACTTGATGTTGATTTGTCTTGCTTTACTACAAATTTAACCTCAAATTCTACAACCTCTTTAAAAATATCTCTAATTTTGATATTCAAAATTATGCCTTTTTGCATTCCTCGAGCCTCAGTTTATCTAACTAATGTTTAATCCTTCCTATGTTCACGACACTGTGGCAAGCCCAGAGAGAAATATAAAGTGAAGCACTTCTGCACCAGGAAAATCTTCTATTGACAGGGCTAAGCATGCCTAATAAACATATTGCAAGAAAAAAAGAAACAAATGAGATAATAGTCAGGTGATGGTCATCACGTAACCTGAGAACTCCAAGGCCAAAATCACGCCTAGTCGCAAACGAAATGGAAGGCTTCACGGAGGAGGCATGCAAGTGGATCCCACTGGTGTAAACACCTCAGGCATTTCCTTAGACAGGAAAGGAAGCACATGTACTTTCAAGAGGTTTTCTCCATTAAGGTAAATAAAGGATTGCCACATCTCTTAGCTAACCTGAGATTTTAATTAACCTGACCATAACGTTCCCCAAAACTTCTGGTTGACAATTTCTACTGGAATATTCTTTAAGTAACTGAGTGAATCATTCACATTTATTATAATAATTTATTTATTGAAGAGGGCCTGGAACTGTCCTTGGTGTGTATCAGAATTCTAATAGATGTGCTTTAGAAATACGCTCCTTTAAGGGAGATTAGGCTATAGCCACACTTAACACTAGCCTAAACATTTTGGTTGAATAAAGGGCTGAAAATGTGCAGATGCTGGATGAGCAGTGAGGCAGGAAGATTTCCATGGAAGAGGGCAAGATCACAGCTGAGCCCTGAAGGATGGTTGGGATAAGAAGGGCAGAGGCAAAGGTATCTCCAAGCCAGTGGCAACGTGAACAGAAACAACCGGGAAAGATAAACCATGACAGAAATGGATGTGGGATATCTTTTGTGTAAGTGATTCATTCTTATGTCTACATTGATCATTATCTCATAAATGTCAAGATTTATCTTCTTAGGTTAATGACTTCCTGACCACAGAAGGTTTTCTTGTCCTGACGCTAATCTATCATATTTTAAATTATTTTAATCTTCCTGTTGTAGACCTTGAGATTAAATGGAAAGGAAAATAGTTTTTAACAATAGTATAAATATGTCCAAAGATCCCGATATTGCCAGCAGAAGTTGGGTTCTTGCAAAGTCACCAGGAAAGCATTTGGGGGACCCACATAACAGGACGAGGCCTGGTGGTAACATTTATTTGGAAGGAAAATATGGGGCTGCTCCCAGGTGCCTGCCATGCCATCTCTGTCCACTCGCCATGGAAAAAGCCTAGCTGTGGCTTCATCAGGCCCAGAAATAGGGCCAGTGTCCAAAACCTCTGTGCCATTGGTTCAGTCCAGTCCAGTCTTTGTCACCATCCAACTAGCTCAGTCTGCATTCCCAGCTGCGCTCTGGCTGGCTGTGTGCAGACCCACAGTTGGAGTGTGCGGCTACTGGCCAAGTGACTGCTACACCCGCATGGCTTCTACAGAGAGAAAATGCATGAGAAAACAGGGAGAGCATGTGTCACCTAGTGAGAGATGTTTGTTAAGCTCAGGTTATATTATCTCTAGCTTGGGAAAGACTGGGTGCCCTTTAAACTAACCAATTGACTTTCTAAGTTTTCGTGGGCTAGTTCTGGATCCTCCCCCTAACCAATGTATTTCCTAGACTTCCTGGGGTCCAGCGTCCTTTATCCAATCTGATCCTTTGCCCAAGCTGTACCGACAGGCCTTTATGGTCGCCATGATAGTTCCTACCGCACATGCATCAAAGTGGAAATACCACCTCCTTCACCATCTTGGCTTCTGCCTGGCATGCGCCCAGCAGAGGAATTTCCCTGCTGTTTTTATTCCTCCCCTGGCAATACTCCCTGCTCACTTTGGAGGATTAGGTTGCAAGGGCAGAGGGTGCCCTATGGAGTGTGTGAATCTGTAACTGCCTAGCGAAGCAAGTTTATGCTCCCTAGTTGATTATGCTTAATAACGTCTGATTCCCTGTGTGCCCTTCCTTTATTAGTGTCTAGCTACCTGTGCTAACACCAACAGATAAGAACCTTCTTACAGCTTCCTGGAGGTCTGCTTTCATTAACTCATCTTTGTCAGAAGTTCATTTTTCATCTCCCAGGGATTCTTGTCTTTTTGCCCCATTTTTCATACTTGATAAAGCCTATTTTCTTTCTAATTTATTTTTATTATCAATATTTTTCTCTTCAAGGGATTGTAATTTTGGACAATTTCCCTAAGTCATTAAACTTTTTAAAGCCTGCTATCCTGGGCATTAGCACTCCTTTGTCATCTAAATAATGTATTATTCATTTGTTGTCCCTCGGTCAATGATAATGTGTGTGACCCAATCAATACTAAGAAAACTCTTTGTGTAACTTTCCTAATTATACCTCTCAGTTTCCAATTGCCTAATGTTTCCCCAATCACTAATTAAGATGTCTTCCTATTATTCATACGCAAGACTTCACAAGGCTATTCAGGGCTTTAATTTTTCTCACCACAGATTACTTCCAGACATTGAGCTGGTCACCCTTAATCTCTATCCTATCCTATATTTATCAATCTGAAAAGAATGTTTCCTTTTGTTGTATATTTAAAATATCATTTTAAATATCTGCTTTTGAAAATTTTATTTTCCTAAAAAAGACATAGATTTCATCTACCTTTAGGCATTCCTAGCTTTTTGGTTTTCCCTGACTGTTTCTACGTAACAGATTGTGAGAGAAAAGTTCCACTTCTATAAATTCATTTTAGTTTTCATGAAAGAGAAAAATGAGAGATAATACCTATCAATATTTTTCCTCATAGTAACTAAAAAAACTGAGTTTATCATATATGACTAATTTGCCACATTATATATTCAACGACTATACTTTTCATTTGCTTCCTCTGGACTAACAATTTAAAATAGATCTATATCTAATTAGTTTAACATACAAAAAAATGATTCTTTAAAAATATTTGTATCAGGACACTAACTCATTAAAAGTGTGGCTCTGACCATTTTGGTTAAGTGATTATCAAGGAAATTAAGATTTTCTAAATGCTTTGTTTCATAGCAAACTATGGGAATGAGATAAAAATAACACGGGCCCCCCCTCAGAACTTCTGAGGCTGCAAACCATCACACATGCACGCGTGCATTTAGGACTCTGACCACTGTATATTTAGTTAGACCAGGTTTACTCCATTTTTTTATTTTATAATTACTTTTATATTAAATGTTTTAAAAATAGTTTAGAATAAAGATTCTCAGACTTTTTGATCTCAGGATACCTTTATGCCCTTCAAAATCTCTAAGGGTCCTAAATAGATTTTATATGGGTAACATTTATCAAAATTTACCAACCTAAAAATTTTGAATGAGCATTTAAAATCAGAAGAACTGAAGCACACATTTAACTATCTACTGGTGTGATAGCATCACCACATGTCATCTTGCCTTTGGAAATCACTACTGTATACTAATGAAGGAATGCGAGGGCAAAAGCAACTAACATTTTAGTATTGTAATAAAAATAATTTTGGTCTCACAAACCCCTGACTACCCTTAAGAACCACTAGATTGGAACTGCCATTTTTTTCATAAAGTATGAATTTCTGATAACACATTCTGCTTTGCCTTTCAAAATATTCTCTGAATGCTTCTTAAATAAATAAGCCACGTAGCATCTTTTTTGGCAGGTGATAGTAAGTTAGGAGTATGTTAGGCAGTTGGACAGGCATGAACAGAGTAGGAATGATAGGCCAGGCATGGAATGTAACCAATGCAGAAAGCCCCAGGTACCGAGCAATGGGCAAAACTGGGAAAACACAGATTTCACCCTAAGGGTTAACTTTCCTCCCCTAGCATATCGCTAGTCATGCATTTTAGACCTCCTGACCTTTCATATCACTGGTCACAGGGCTCAAACCCTCCCCTAATGTTTCTTGTCCTAGCACGTTACTAGTCATGTGATAGATCCCCTTATGGGAGGAAGAAGGGAGCTGGAAAACAGCCTCACATGACTCCCATACAGGCCCTTGCACAAGCACTCTCTTAAACATTAAGCCCTCAGGATAATGAGGTTCTGACTGGCAACAAATTATCTGAGATTAAAGCCGTGGGTCTTTTCAACCACAGAGGCAGAGTTTTGGTTAGCTTCAGACCAAGGAAAGCAGGAAGGCTATGCAAGATGACACCATGGCTGACACTGGGACCAGCTGTGAAGATTAATGCCCCCATTCCCTAGCACTGACCAATCAGTAGAGACCACAACCCTGAAAAGACACGAGTGGATGAATATTTCATTGAGATCCTCCCCCAAGGCCTCCCCTAAGATCCCTGCCTTTAAGGAGCAGATAAAAATCTCAGGACAGAGAACTCAGTACACACACTCTCTCTTGAACACTTCCAAGCTTTTCCCCACCCCCTTCTCAGGCACACTCTCTCTGGAGTATGCCCATACCTTTCCACCTTGTCCAAGGCACATTACCTTTGCTTTTCTTTCTCCTAAGCTCCAAAGTCCTTCTTTTGCCCCTGTAACTTGTTTCCTAATCCCATACAGCCCAGCTGGCTCACTTCTTTCTACCTCTGTGACTTTCTAAATAAACTTTCTCTTTCAATTTGAATCTTGACTCTGGATTTTTTCTTAGCCAGAACTCAAGTACTGAGGTTGCTAAACCCAAGTCCAATTGCCAATAACATGCTGGTGCCCTTTCACTGTTAGCAGTAGTATTAAGGTGATCACAAAAGGCACAGTCAGCAATGGGATTGCAAATTTGGGTACGAAAAATCTAGATCAGAATATAGGTTTCACATGGTTAACACCTCTTTCTGCTACAACCATTTCTAACCCCTAAATAAAACCAATAGTGTATTAAATCTGGTGATTCACAAGAAACAGAAGTATGGTCTCTAAGTAAATATGAATGCTAAATAAAAAGGATGCATTTTACCAGGGAGTAGTTGAATATATTAATTCAAGGTTAATAATATACAGTTAATAATTTAACTGGATAATGGAAGCTTAAGTAATGATTATAAAGTTTTAAGAAAATTAAAGTCACCCTTCAAAACACAAGTGGCTAATTGGAAGAAAGAATTGGATAGCAGTACAAATAGATGATGAAGGAAAAACTCATCATTGGATGAAGGGGTTTATTAAAATGTAAAGGACTCTAGTATTACTTCAGTCTATCTACACAGAGAAATAATAAAGCTGGGAAGGAAGCCAATACTTGCAAGATAATTAGGAGAAAGCATGAGACCATCATAAATATATTATATTAATAAAACTTGCTTAAAAGAGCAGATACTCAGCCATACAACAGGATCCGCATGGTGCATCCTAGTTTCATGGTTTTCCTGAGTGACAAACAGGACTCAGAAAGAGCAATCATATAGTTAATAGTTTGACCATTATTCTTACAATCTTGCTCAGTGCCCTAGTTCTTTCTTCCCAGGTACCTGGATGAAAATCCACCCCATAGCTATATGGTCACTTGACAGCAATTAAAAGTCCTATCATTCTCTAAGTTGCAAATCATAGGCTCAATTCTATAATTCAGCGGTTCACTCCTATGTGACAGTCATAACTTTCTAGTGCATTTGAGGGTGGTACCTTACCAGTGTGGGTCTGTTGGAAATGAAGCACCTACATATCAGGAAGTGAGAGATAATCAGTTTCTCCTTCCCATATCTGAGAAGCTGCTCCCCATCATGAAAACAGACTATTTTGCTTTTCTGGGTTGACTGGTTGAAATGCAGCTGGTCATCTTGTGTTTTTCTGGGCATGGCTAGTGTTTCGAGTTGTCTCTGTCATAGCACTAACCTGAGTTCCTTGAGGAACTCCCGCATCTTTCTACCTGCATTCCCTTGACATGGACAATTGTGTCAGAATTCCAGCTAGTTGTGGTTCCTCTTATAGCCTCTTACAGCAGCAGTAGGAGGCCACCAATAACTTTCTTCATGTGATGTCACAATTCCTCTCCAGTCAGTCCCTTGGACAGAGCCTAATTATGGGCTCCTATTATGGGCTTTGCTTCCCACATGGCCACATTGATGCCTGTCCTTTGACAAACTCTGGGAACTTCATTTTTTACCTAAATGCAGTCCTAAATTCTGCTACCACGGGCAGGCCCAACCAACTCTCAAGCTTTGGAATTCTCAAAAGTGACTCAGACACAAATTCGCTGTGTCACCCAAAGTGTGTGTGTGTTTGGGGAATGAGAAGTAGGGTTACCTCTCAAATTATCTAGGTGGTCCATCCCCAGGAAGTCCATTGCTCTAAGGGAGTATGGACTCCCACCCCTCTCCCTAAAAGGAACAAGATAAGACACTCAGAACAACACATGCCAAAGCAACCTTCAAGTTTCCTTCCCTAATTTCCAGTGCCTGACCTTTTTAATGCCATCAGTACAGATGAGAAGTGATGCAGACCCTGGCTCATGGGGTCTAAGACATTGTGGATGTGACAGGAGACTTTCACACGGACTACCGAGTCCAGTGGAGGAGAAGGGACAGCATGGCTTTTTCTCTCAAGGAGAGCAAAACGCCACGGCCTCCTCCATGAAAGGCCTTTATTTCTTTTTTCTGCATGCATTACAGGATGGTCCCCATTTACTATGCACAGGTTCCCTTTAGGTGGTTACCTTTTACAGAAAACAAAGGAGCCAATGCTGCTAATCACATCACAGAAGAGGGATATTTGCAAATGAAAAGGTAAAAGTGGTTGAACCAGTTACACTCATCCTTGGAAGGTTTAGCATGGATTTTAGGAAGTTACTTTGCAGTAAATGTCAATTCAGGGTGAGGGAGTTTTAGCAAAAGCAAGTCTCAAAGCAGCCGAGGTACATTGCAGGCCTGATCCCCCACGGGAGAACCTATGCATGGATGTGGGTCCTGTGCATCGGCCCTTGCTTTCCACTAGCAGCTGGGCCCACGCCATGCAGAATGCTCTCCTACAGAAAAGTATAAAGTCATATAACAAGTTCCCTTCAACTTCTTTTTAACAAGTTATGCAAGGGAAAATTTGATACTTCAGCTAACACTTCATTTCAACATAGTTTGAAAACAAATAAGTTCACTTAATATCACACACACACGCACACATATACACACATATACATAGCAGCTACAGTCCATCACGGTGACTTGATTCACAGCTATGTGGTTCAGGAAGAGAAATGAGCTCATCTTATGAATTAACTACTCTCAGAGTCTTCAGAAGGAAGAAAAAAAGCAAGCAAGTTTCTCCTAGAAATAAAAACAGGCTAAAAAGAAAGAGCTCATGTAAGAGTCTCATGTAAAGGGCTGCAATGTCATATCCTCAAATCATAACTAATCTGAAGGAGGAATATGACCAGATA